>LPNX010998836.1:0-120848 GCA_001517045.1 Pseudotsuga menziesii
TTTGTGACTACAAAAACGACTAAATTCACATATATACGACTATTAGTAGTTAATTTCTTGTATCTTAGTCGTATTTAGCTTAGTCATTAATATGTTAACATTTAGTAGTTTATTTAGTCGTATATTTGGTCATTAATGGTTGTAATCAGTGACTAAATCAGCGACTAAATCAATGATTAACTCAGTGACTAAATCAATGACTAAATCTGTGACTAAATCAATGACCAAATCATTAACTATCAATGACTAAAACAATGACTAAATCATTGACTATCAATGACTAAAGCATTGTCTATCAATGACTAAATCATTGTCTATCAATGACCAAATCAATGACTAAATCAGTGACTAAATCAGTGACTACTAAGTCAAGCTATTAATGACTAGTGAAATACGACTAGCTATAAGATAGTGGTAATTTGCTACTATTAGTCACCGACTCAAAAATAGTCATTTATAGCCTGATTTTAGTCATTTTTTTAGTCATTAATTTCTCATTTTCTACTAGTGGAAGGATAGACTCTGGACGAGGTACAGCAAGACCAGAAGGCAGTAAGAGTAGTACTAGGAGAAGGAGAAGGAATTCTAGTGGATCATCTGATTCTGAAGAATCTAGCAGGGATTCAAGTTCTTCTTCTCATAAAAGGAAAAGAAAGAGACACCATAGGAATCGCTCTCGGGGTGAATTTAAGAAAGCTAAACCTCCTACATTTGATGGTGAGGTAAATATTGGACAAGAAGCTGAAGCTTGGCTTCTTAGGATAAAGAAGTATTTTCAAGTGCATGATTATTCAGGAAACATGAAGGCAAGAGTTGCCATATTCAATCTGAATGGAAGGGCATCTATTTGGTGGGAACACTTCAAGCAAGTAAAGAGGATCAATGAAAGGAGACTTAAGTGGAAACATTTCAAGAAGTATTTCAAGCAGAAATACCTCTCTGACAGATATTATGATGACAAGATTAGGGAGTTCCATGAGCTGATATTGGGACATCAGACCATGGAAGAATATGCAAATAAGTTTTTGGAGTTGTTGAGGTATGTCTGGTACATCAGAGATGAAAAAGTGAAGGTCCAACGTTTTCTGAGCAAATTACCTTAGTCTTACAAAGATAGAATTGAGTTTTATGAACCTAGAACTCTTGAAGAAGTAATAAGGAAGGATAAGTATTGTTATGAGCAAAGAAAAGGTAAGACGGATTACCATAAGGCATGGAAGGACAGGAAGAATGAAAAGTTTGACCAAAGATAGAAAGGTTTCAAACCTTCTAACTTTAGGAATCAGTAGAAGCAGCCATCCCAAGCTGCTAGTAAACCAGTTGGAGTGATAGGAGAAAAACCTAAGGATCCACAGCAGAATAGAGGGCCACTTCAATGTTGGAAATGTGGAGGACCCCACATGCGTAGGAATTGTCCACTTGAGAATGAGAGTACAAGACCATCTTATAACATTCAAGAAGCAGAAACAATGGGTCAATTAGCAAGGGCAGTCCCTAGGATTTATGCAGCACTGGAGGACCGCCAAGCAGATCACCAGTCAATTGTGGTTGAAGTAGCAGGTAAGATTGTTGAGCAATCTGTTTCTATTTTTATTGACCCTGGTTCTACACACAGTTACATTACCCCTAGAGTAGTGGAGATTTATGCTTTTAAGAAAGTAAATCATAGGAAATCTTGGTTAGTTCAGCTAGCCACTGGAACTAAGAGAAAGGTTAGTGAAGTGGTAGAGAAATGTCCATTGGTCATGGATGGATTGGTCACTTGTGTAGATCTGAATGTTCTACCGCTTGGTTCCTATGATGTTCTCATTGGAATGGATTGGTTAGAATCTCACAGGGTAAATCTTGACTGTTACAATAAGACTTTCGAATGCATGAATGAATAAGGGAACCTAGTAGTTGTGAAAGGTATTCCAAAGGTGATTTCAGTATGGCAAGTTTCAACAATGCAGTTAAAGAAGTTCTGTAGGAAAGGTTTCCAGTTGTATGGAGCTCAGATTTTGGAGGCAACAGATGATGAAACTTCGAGGTTGGAAGACTATCAAGTGTTACAGGAATTTAGGGACGTGTTTCCTTATGAGATTCTAGGGCTTCCTCCAAAGCAAGACATTGATTTCACTATTGAAATTGTGCCAGGAGCAGCACCAATGTCCAAGGAACCCTACAGGATGAGTACACTGGAGATTCTAGAGTTGAAGATGCAATTGCAAGAGTTGTTGGAAAAGAAGTATATCCAGCTAAGTGTGTCTCCTTGGGGAGCACCAGTTTTGTTTGTAAAGAAGAAAGATGGTACACTCAGGTTATGTATTGATTATAGACAATTGAACAAGGTTACGGTGAAGAATAAGTATCCTAGGATTGATGACCTCTTTGATCAAATGAGAGGAGCAAAGGTATTTTCCAAGATTGACTTGAGGCCTGGTTACCATCAGGTGAGGATCAAGGATGAAGACATTCATAAGACAGCCTTCGGGACAAGGTATGGACATTATGAGTTTGTAGTGGTACCATTTGGTCTCACAAATGCACCAGCTACATTTATGTGCCTTATGAATAGTGTCTTCAGCAAGTGTTTGGACAAGTTTGTTCTTGTTTTCCTTGATGACATTCTTGTTTATTCTAAGAATGAGAAAGAGCATGAAAAGCATTTGAGATTGACATTGAATTTGCTCAGGGAGCATCAGTTGTATCCAAAACTAAGCAAGTGTGATTTCTATAGAGATAGAATTCAGTATTTGGGTCACATTATCTCAGAGGAAGGTATATCTGTGGACCCTGAAAAGATTGAAGCCATTATGAATTGGCCTACTCCAAGAAATGTGACAGATGTAAGATCTTTTATGGGACTTGCAGGATACTACTGGAGGTTCATTGAGGGATTCTCCAAAGTTTCACATGCCATCACTTCTTTGCAAAAGAAGGGGATGAAGTTCGAATGGACATCGAGGTGTGAAGAAAGTTTCCAGCGGTTGAAGAATATTCTCACCAGTGCACCTGTATTGAAAGTTGCAGATCTGGAGAAAGTTTTGTGGTGTGTACCGATGCATGTGGACAAGGGCTTGGAGGAGTCCTTATGCAGGACAACCACGTGATATGTTATGAGTCAAGAAAGCTGAAGGAGCATGAGAAGAACTATTCCACTCATGACCTAGAGCTTGCAGCCATAGTACATGCCCTCAAAATGTGGAGGCATTACTTGATGGGTAGAAGATTTGAGCTCAGAACATACCATTGTGGTCTGAAGTATTTGTTTGATCAGCCTACTCTGAATTCTAGGCAAGCAAGATGGCTGGAGTTTTTATGTGAATTTGATTTTGAAATCAAGCACATAAAGGGAAAAGAGAACAAGGTAGTTGATGCACTCAGCAGGAAGATGCAAGGAATGCATGTGGCATCTCTTAGCATTTGCCAACCAGATTTGACGTAGCAGATTGTTCATCATGCTGCTGGAGATGGATTGTATAGGCAGGTAAAAGACAAATTGCAATAGCAAAGTCTTGAGAAGAGGTATGAGGGATATAAATTGGAAGAAGATGGACTTCTCACTTATAAAGGTAGAATTTATATTCCAGATGTAGCATATTTGAGGAGAGTTGTCATGGATGAAATCCATCAAGCTCCGTATTCTGGTCACCCAGGATATCAGAAGACAATTGCTACAGCTAGAAGGCAGTACTTTTGGCTAGGAATGAAAAGGGATATGGCTGAGTACATTTCGAGGTGTATGAAATTTCAATAGGTAAAGGTTGAGCATCAACACCCCGCAGGTATGTTGCAGCCTTTGCCAGTTCTGGAATGGAAATGGGAAGTTATTTCCATGGATTTTATTACAGGATTGTCGATGACTTGGAGACAACATGATTCCATCATGGTTGTGGTAGACAAGTTGGCAAAGGCAATGCATTTTATACCGGTTAAGTCTACGCATAAGACTGATGACATTGCAAAGATCTTCATGAAGGAGATATTCAAATTGCATGGATTGCTGAAGGCAATAGTCTCTGACAGAGATGTCAAGTTCACTTCCAACTTTTGGAAGGGGTTGTTTACAGATTTGGGTACAAAGATAAACTTCAGCACTGCATACCATCCTCAAACAGATGGGCAGACAAAGAAAGTTAATCAGGTGCTTGAAGACATGCTTCGCATGTACGTGATGGACAAACCAACCAAGTGGGAATATTACTTACACTTGGTAGAGTTTGCTTACAACAATGGACAGCAGGCATCCTTGGGGATAAGTCCGTATGAAGCTTTGTATGGAAGAAGGTGTATGACACCTGTGACTTGGGATAACCCAGTGAACAGGATTGTGCTTGGGCCAGAATTGCTTAAGGAAATGGAGCAAGAGGTTGTAAAGATCAGGAAGAATCTGAAAGTAGCACAGGACAGACAAAAAAGCTATGTAGATAAGCATAGGGTGAACATGGAGTTCAGTGTTGGGGATCATGTTTACCTCAGAGTGAGGGCAAGGAAGAGTTCCTTGAAGCTTGGAAGTTATGCCAAGCTGTCACCTAGATACTGTGGGCCGTTTGAAGTGCTTGAGAGAATAGGGCCCATTGCATATAGACTTGCATTGCCTGCTAGCACTAGGGCTCATAATGTTTTTCATGTTTCTTTGCTTAAGAGATATGTACATGATCCTAACCATGTGATAAATTGGGATATGATTCAGGTGGAACCTGAGGGAGAGTTCCAAATCGAGCCAATGCGCATACTCGACAGGAAGGTCACAATGCTCTGGAATCGGGCCATAGGTCAGGTAAAGGTGCAATGGGAACACTATGGACCTGAAAAAGCTACGTGGGAGCTGGAGGATGCCATGCGATTGGCACATCCATTTTTGTTCAATTCTATGGAACACTGAGGCGGTACCAGTGTAGCATTTTGTTCAAATTTTGTAAAGCACTGAGGACAGTGCTATTGAAGGGGGAGGGGAATGTAACACCCCGGTTTTGACCCCGTTGCATTAAACGTACATGATGTATATATTGTAAATAATCATGGTGCGGAGCTAAAGGCCAAGGCCCCACCATCGATTGGTTATGCTATGTTTCGGGTTTAAATTGTCACCGATGGTATATCAAGGCATGCAGCATACATATTGAGTTTTGTCATCACGTAAATATGCATCTCTAATTAAAATGAACCCCAACCAGCTACGTTCGCGGAAACTAAATTGAGAAGGGGCATGATTTTCACAAGGATAAGGGGGGGGATGTCAAACCTTGAGCCATGAGAGAAAATCCATGTGTCGCCACCCTGTTTTGATCTCCCCGTATTTCCTTGTTTTATCCAACCACCACCAGTAAAAGCTATGCTGTTAGTTGGGGTAGTTATGGATGGGAGTGGAATGTGGCAGGACTGTCAGCCCTTGCCCGCACACACACACTCCACCAGCAGGTTGACCCTCGCTTTGGAAGGAAAAACTGACCACCGCCATCACTCCAGGGGACACTCCACTCTCTCCACGACGGTGCTCAAACACTCATGCACTTCTGACTATGCCACTCTTTCCCTTGTCTGTTCATCCTCACGCAGGGGCGGTAGTCTGATTGTTCTCAGGCACAGGCCTCTTTCCTGTTTGGTCTCATGCAGCCAGGAGAGAGGAGCCATCTCCACTGTCATTCACATTTTCCACACAGAGGAATCGAGTGTGTTTTAATCTGTATTTGGGATTTGGTGTGAATCTTCTCTCACGCATTGGGTTCTATGTTATTGTTACTCATGCATCAAGCTGGGAGCCGTTCGGTCACTATCACCCACGATTATTCCTGTGGATTTTACGCTCAGGGACTGTGTATAAGTTTTCCCTACCAATTTGTGGTTTGTGCATATGTTTTTCCCTCGTTATTTTGGGGTCTGGTGCAAGTTTCCCTCACGCATAGGTTGGGAGACTGTATTTTCTTCCCTAGTGTGGTCTGTGTAAGTTTTCCCGGTGACTCCGTGGTCCAGGACATATTGTTGTTTTCCCCATGTCATGAGTTGTGTTTGCTGATACGTTTTGGGACTATTGTAATTCGTTTGGGTCGTTTTGGCCACGATAGGGCCAAGAACTACTCAGGAGTTGTTCCCCTGTTTAAGCTGTAACTGCTGATTGATTGCATGCATGTAATGGTTGGTCTTCGGACTGTTTAGGGAGTAGGGATGGGGGCTTGGTTTTCTTAATAAACCTGATGTGTTTGGAAACCACACAGATAGAGCTAGAGGGCTGGATTTCTTCTCCACAACCCCTGAATAGCACTGGAAGGGAAGTCAGGGCCTGAGGGACTATGTAGCAAAGAAGGGACTGGTTCCTTGTGTTGGGTGTGTGTGGGTGTCTTAGAAGTCAGGCTAGTTCTTGTGTAGGTGTTCCTAGCTCTGTAATGAACTCACCAGCTTAGCATTTAGCCTTTCCCAACTCCTGGATGGCCTGATAAACCTGACCATGTTGGCTTGGCTGTCTTATCGATGTCCTAATAAACCCAACTGTGTTGGATTGGCTATGTATTGTGTATCCTTGGCTATGAGTAAGCCTGCTTGTTCCTTATTCCTTGGAGAATCATTCCCAGCTCGGGGGTGGCGGCGTTGCTGAGAGATTAAGGAGCACGCTGGCCTATGGTTGGGTGGAACGTTGCAACGACATAGCTGGTTGCGGAATGAGTTATTTATAAGATAAGTATTTTTTGTCTATTTTACTTCTGCAATCCTATTTACTACTAATGATTATGATGAACATGTTGAATGCTTGTATGAATGCATGTTGCTTCCGTTGTGTATGATAAATAATCGTATCTGTGTATGTTCTAGTTCAAAGCATTTTGTTTTCAGCATTTTATGAATGCACATGTTCATGGGGCTGGTTGCCTATATGGTTAAGGCCATGGTAGTGTCCTCTTCGCTGGTCGAAGGGTCGGGGACGTTACAATTGGAGCTCTGAGATAATTTTCTGGAACGGGTCGTTTCAATTGTTGCTTAGCATGTTGGTGTTTTCGCTTGTGAACATAATTCTTCAGTGAGTTCTTATTTTTATCCTATCGTTGGTCAAAATGATGATTATAATTAGGATGTTTGTAAGGTGTATGTGTTGTTTGTTTTTCTTTATTTTGGACTGCGCCGAGGACTGTTTTCACTTCCTCGATTTGATTTTTGGATGCATTTTCTTGGATTTGTTCTTCTTGGTTCTCTAGTAGATTGTTATGATTCTAAATCTTTTTGATTCTTTAATCTTGTGATTTTTTTTCAATTTCTAATTTCTTGATTTGATTCTCTAGTTCCTGATTACGATTATTGAGACACTGGTTTTCTTCTTGCTTTTCCAGTATTCTTCCTTCGAGGTCTTCACCGGAGTGTTCCTTCTTGCTATTGTTTTTCAATTTCTTGATCTTTGTAATCAATGTTTTGTTATGATTTCGTAGTCGAGAAATCTCTTCGGTATTGCTTGATAACACCTTGTTGACTTTTGTCAGTTCTAACTTATGTGCCTTCTTACTATCATCATACTGTTGCTGGAGTTTTTTTTGTTGTTTTTGATGATGACGTAACTCTGTTTCTTGATTTTATAACTTCATCCAGACTCGCGCCAATTCAGCATCTTTTTTCCATGATTGGCTTGTTTAGATGCTTTATTTCTTCTTCTAAATCATTATCACTTCCATATGGTGATTTGTTGTCATTTTTTGACTTTCTAATCTGGTCTTCTAGGTTTTGATTATGAATTTTTAAACATGATATTTCTTTATCCTGATCAGATAACATTTTCTTGTTATCTCTTATGGTTCGTTCTAGATGTCGATTTTGATTCCATAAGTGACGATTCTCATTGTCTCTCCACTCTTTCAACCATTTCTGTGTCTCAACCTCAGCTTATAGACTTTTATTGATCACCTTATATTGCTCTAACTCGCCCACTGTTGTTTGTAGTTGTGACTTCATTTCCGAATATGTAGGTGCCATTGTTTCCGACTATGTTTTTCCTTCACTTTTGTCTTCTTTTCTCCTAGAAGGGTAGATACAAAAGCTGTAATAATTCTCAATACGTCTCTTTTAATATCTTCTTTGATTCTTTTTCCTTCTTGTATAAAGTAATAATTGTAAATAACACAATTATTAAATAATAATTATTAAGTAACTATTATTATTAAAAATTTAATAATAACAAATATAATATATTACCAATTATTATTTAAAAATAATAATATAGTATATATATATTTTTGTGAATTGGGTCGAAAGGTTTTTTGAAAAAGTATATAACAATAATAAATTTTATTATTACTAATAATATTATTGATATATATATTTTTATGAATGGGGTGGGAATTAGGGTTTAAACCCTAGAATTAAAAACCACTTATTAAAACAAAACCGTGGGTGGAGAAACCACTTGTGGTTTTACTCTTTTATTTTTACCTACTTTTTTTACCTTCATTTTTTTATGGCAATCTTCCTTCTTCTTCTCTCTTTTTTTTTACTTCTTCCTTTTTATTTTTTCTTTTGAATTTCTTTTCTTTTTTTACTTGGTCAAAGACCATAAATTTAGGAACTCCCTAGGATTATGATTAAAAATCATGATATGTCCAAAGGCCTAAATCACAAACTAGCTCTGATACCAAATGAAGCGAATATTTATTCACTTCACACAAGGAATATTACCAGAACACCTGGAATATTCGATAAGCCATTTATAGGACATATATATATTGATACTTGGATAGATAAAAAGATGTTTTACAAGAATTAGTGTCGGGTATTTTATACCCTAAGTGGTAAGGGGGTGACTTTTCAAGTCACCTATTGAGTAATTAACTAATTACCCTAATTAACCTACTTAGTATTTAAATGTTAATATTTATAATATTTATATTTTTTACATTTCTAGTCACCTCAGTATATGTCGGACAAAAATTGGATGAAAAATTAAATTTCCTAATAAGAGAAAATAGGAGAAAATGCTTTCGTGACAGTTAAGAACAAGGGAATGGAAGGGATAATTTTTTGTCTAGAAGTTATTTAACATAATGTAATAGAACTAGAATTCAAATTAGATGAGGTTGATGATGTGATTATCTCTTTGATACATGAAATCACTATCCCTCCTTGGATATCCATCCACTCCCTCCCACAGAATTAGTATCCAACTACAATATAAGATTGATTATTTAATGAAGGACACGACATAATGGAAATCAAAAGTGGAGGATAGCCTCTATGAATGTTGTCTTAGTTTAAAACCTTGTTGACAAAAGGAGAGAAAATTTATGAAAATAGGGGAAAATAGAGGAAGCACAGAATAATTAGCACTAAGAAAAGTAAGAACTGAACGTGCTACAGGAAGAAATAGAGACATGGAAGACAAGACATGCGGAGTCCTTAACTAAATCTAGAATGGTGAATACCTTAAGCGAATTCATGGACACATTGTGGGGATATGATTTCAAGGATCTTCACTCATTAATAAGTTAGCTTGAATGCTATCTAGAGTTTGATGTTCTATACAAACAAATCTCTAAATTCCTTAGTAATACAAAGGAAGAGGTACCTCTTAGGAACACGTGGAAAAAGTGGCAAAGGGAGTGATCAATATGCCCTCCACAAATGTCCTAGGATTATTAGGAAATAGAGAGAAAACCTATGTATACATGGACATAGAGACATATTTGAACAAGTGCAATAGTTGGGGGATCACCAATCAAAGGGAAATGGAAGTAGAGAAATCAATTAATGATTTCTTGATAGATATGGGCATTAATGATTGTTTACCATGCCCCTAGAATGATCAACTAAATCGGACCTTGTAGATCCATATCAGAGATGTTCGATGTGTTTTACTAAACTACACCAACGCGTTGTTATGTATAAAGAGCATTGGTTCTGTTATTATATTTATTTGTTAAAAAAACAAAATTTATCATGAATTTGTAGTTAACACAATCCATTGCATGTATAGAAAAGTAAATGCACTTATGCATAGTTGTTGATAAAATACAACATAGTATTTTTAAAATATTCTTTTACATTTTTTTTTATAAAAAGCTTATAAACTTTCTAATGTATTGTTTTAAAACACACTAGCACTAATGTTTTCCTTATTCTTCAAGCAAGAAGTGTCCACAAGCTCTAGACAAGGAAGATTTAAAATTAAATGAAAAAATTATGTAGAAAGTCACTTAAAACCAAAATGCCGAGTAGGTTAACATAATTTTTTCCCTAAATTTTTTTAATCATGCCTCATTTTTATTATGGTGTATTTTGCACCATTTGTTTCATGATTCAAAAAGTTAATGGACACTATAAAAATGGCTCCACAAACTTTGACGAGGCATGTGCATGTAATGGTAGAGTCGAAACCTATATTTTATTTCTTATCTCCGTTCCAATGAATCAATTTTCTAAAGTCAACCATTCAATAATGTAAAGTACGAATGAATCTATTTTCGAAAGCAACCCTTCAATAGTGTAAAGTACAAGCTATATGGAAATTAAGATACTCAATGAATCAATTTTCTAAAGCCAACCATTCAATAATGTAAAGTACACATGAATCTATTTTCCAAAGTCAACCCTTCAATAGTGTAAAGTACAAGCTCTATGTTGGTAACTAAGCGTACATTGGAAATTAAGATACTCACATGTCTTGCAAGTAACATCATGGTTCGACTTAGAAAGTGTAACTCATACTCAACATAGAATGATCGATGGGATAAAACCATATATAGAAAGGCTTCACAAGAAAGTCAGGCGTAGCATATCTATCACAAGCAGTGGTCAAATTTGAAGGGCTGGTCTTAATTTTTTTTGGAAGGGCATGCAACTATCCAACCCTTGAAGGATGAAAGGTTATAAAAATAATTGCACTTCAATTGAAAATTGAAAATTAAGTTGGCCCTTCAATTAAAAAAAAGGTGAAAATAAAATAATGCCCTTCCAAATATTTATAATTTTAAAATATCAAACAGAAACTACATCAAACATTGTAAATTTTCATTAAAACTAATCAATAAACAAATATATCTCCAATTCCATTAAAAAATTAATAAGAAAACATATTTTCCTTCCATTCATTTGATATTCTTCAAAAACATTTAGGATTACATCATTGGAAACATGAATCTAGCCCAATGGAAGAGGCTTTCTGGCTTTCATTTGTTTCCATACATCATGAATGTCATTCCAATCTACCTCATTTAAATCATGAGGTGCACTAACAGAGAGAAACATTAGCATATCCAATGTCTCCAATGAAAGTCTTACAAATAAAGAGAGCTTTTGAAAGAGAGCTTTGCAATATAAATATAAATAATAAATACTATTTTCTAGCCTTTTCGACCTTAACGGCCATTCCTGATACTGTTAGCAGCAGTACAAATTACACCCAATGCAAATCCAAACAACCCCCACCCCCCAAAATAAAGACCAGACATTCCTTTTTGTTGTAAACAAGGCTTGAGAGCACATTGTTGTAAACAATGAGTGATTTATAGGTCTCTTGTTCCCCACGCAAAGCATTATTGCTAATTGCAACTACATATAGCTTGAACGTTTCAAACTATTATATATTCAAATATCTTTGTTATATTTAATTGAATAACAAATCTTATTTAATCATTTTATACCGTATTGAGATGAATCCATTCATTTCGATTGGATTGTTTTAAACTTTATATATTTTAAGCGTGACTTTATGGAAAAGAGTTGAAGCCTGCATATTTTTTAATAAAGCATGTGAAAAGAGCTTTTGAAAATACTATTTTTATCGTTACAATTTATTAATATTTATTTAATAATGTTAAATATTTTTCATGGATGTCAAGATTATAATTATCTACATAGTTTTTTTGACAGCATGAGTGGGCCTAATGGTTAAGAGCATGTGTTTCCTCTTAGGAGGTCATGGGTTCAAATCCAGAGGGGGTAGTGTATGTACACCTCTGTAGACTTTAGCAGTTAAATCGCTGCGCAGAGGGGGTCCCTTGTCCCACAAACAAGGGGGTCTCATACACCAATTTGGTGTCTCGCTTGGCGGTGACCTTAAAAATAGATTATTATTATTATTATTATAAAATAAATATATTAAAAAAACTTTATATAATAATAAATTGTTACACAGGTTATTAATTATATATAATAAAAATGTAAATAATATTAAAATGTTTTCTAAAATACCAAGATTTGATTAATTTACAAACTCTACTCTTTTGAAAATTATTTTATTAAAAATGTTTTAAAGATGATGATTAGAGTTATTAATATTTATTATGATTAAGTTTCTTTTATTGAACCTTAAAACAGTAAAGAAGCCATTTTGTTTTTTATCTCATCACAAAGATGATATATATAAATATTAAGATATTTATTAATGATTGCGTAAGACTTGAAATTTTTTGTAAACATTGATGTTGAAAATTAAAAATTTAATTATTTTTAAAAAATATAAATTAAAGTTGTATTTTGATTGGTGTCATAATCGCTTGTAAATTGTGCTTGAAATTTGATTCGTTGTTGTTCCAACTTCCGCGTTATGTAAGCCTCGGGAAGATGCTCACACGGATCAAACGATATTGCAAAACTGTTGCGTCATGCACAATGGCTTGGTATTTATGGTTATTCATATGTTTGAAAAGGATCCCATGATGTGATGTAAAGTCATTACTCATTAGTTATTATTGCCCATTGCCTATTCGCAGATTCACAGCATGTACTTACAACGGAAAAAAAATTTGACGGGAAAATTAAAAGGCTTACCCTTCTTTTGAAATATTTAAGTTAAGGTATCCCTTCATGGTGGACGGGTGAAATAAAAAAATTAAATTTTTTTTTACGGGCAAAATTTTTGTAACACTTCTGGGACAGGCTGAACCCCTTTGGAAGGGCTGGGACGGGTTCAAATTTGACCGCTGATCACAAGTTGTAGTATTTTTGAAAGCATATTAAACATTAGGCATAAATTATAGCGAATGTTTTTTACCAAGTTTTTTGAGCATAGGAATACCATTTTAAAACATACTAATTAATTTGTTTTTTTAAGTCCGATAAACTAAAATTTAGTCTCAGTGGATGCTAATCATCATCATTAAAAATGAAGAGAAACAACACAACAATTAGAAATAACATATTAAAAATTCTCTACAATGTTTATTATGCTATTAAAAAAGGATAATCCCATATATATATATATATATATATATATATAGTCTTACAAAAGTATGTATTTTCAATGTTATAAATACCGGCGTAGATCCAAATCTCAGGCTCTATCAAGCACCGAGACGGATCAAATCTCTCGTGGTGAAAACCTCTTCTTAGGTATCCATTGATTTGATTCAAACCAAAAGACACATCTTTTTATTTAAGGTCCACATATAATATTTTATTATTAATATTTAATATTATTTATGACCCACATATAATATTTTTTATTTTGTTAGGAACAAACATTGCATCATTTCCCCACACATGGTTTTAAAACCATATGCAAGGCCCTCCTACAACCATGGGTTGTTTAAGAGGTCTTGCACATGGTCTTACAATCCATGGTTTTATTGTACATGGTTTAGGAGGGCCTTGCAAATGGTTTTAAAAACCATGTGCAAAGCCTCCTAAACCATGTATAATAAACCATGGGTTGTTTAGAATGCCCTTCACACACATGGTTTTACAACCATGTGCAAGGCCAACATTTTTTTGTGGATAATTCAATTTTGTGTTTTTTTCTTGACCCACATTTTTTTTACCGATAATTAAATTTTTACTTTTTTATTGTTTTGTTAGGTAGGAAGATTGCAACATCTCCCCCATATTAGATTGTTTTTGTGGCCGACATTTATTTTGGCCTATTAGAAAATTTGTTTTTTATTAATAAAAATAACTTTACGAAAGTGATATTATTATTTTTTATTTTGTGTTACAAAATATCTCCCATAATATTCACTATCACTATTATTTTTTGCTGACATGTTACAAACGTTACTAACATTACATCACGTTATAAGATCTCCCCCCGTAGTGGGTTGTAGAGCACCTCTCAGCGCAATCAATGTAGATTTTTCTTTAACTTGAATCTCGACCTCGTCTTTGATGGGTAAGCTTCATTCTTTTCTTCCTCTACTATTAGAATATTATCCAATGGGTTTATGTCATTGATTTAGTGAAAAATGTTAATATTGGGGGTGGAGTCTTCAAATCCTTTAAGGGCTATTTCTATGGTTTGTCTCCCTTAAGGGGTTTTTCATCCTCTATGATGGTTATATGCTCACTTTCCTTTGATATACTTTCTTCGGAACATATATTGTTGATACATGGTTACACTACAAGGAAAAGACCCTCGAGCGGAGGTTATAACGGAATCCCATTTGAAAAAAGGTCGAAAATATGTTTAAAGCGGAGGTTACTAGCAGAAGTTTTAGTGGATATTTTTTCAATAGGTGTGTTTTCTATGATAACACACTGGTGTATTACATACAATGTTGCATCGGTGCGGAATAGCCGATACCGCACTGAAATGGAAAAAAATATAAATAAACAACAATTTAATTTAAAAACTCTTGTTAACTACAAAATGTTACGCAATGCATTTGCGTGTATTAAACTCATCGGTGTGCTTGATCTATCACCACCTGGTGCATCTAATACCCTTGAACACATTGCTATTTCAACTTATATTTTACTGAGAAATATAATACCGATGCTCATGATAAAACAAAACGCATTGATGTGCTTATAATAAATAAATGCACTTCTTTCTGCTATATATTGCATATTTACAATAAATTCGTTTAAATTGATTTTGTGCACCCTACTTAATGATGTGTCTTTATAATAAAACAACCAGCATGTTTCTAGTATACAAATGCACCGTGATTTAATTTAAAAAAATGCCAGAATACCCGTCAAATTTTTATATACCCTATTATTTAGTGCGTCAGGTTTTTAAGAACTCATGGATGCGCTTCATTTGAAATGCACCAGAAATTTTTTTAATAAAAAACAACTAGCACCATAAAATTATTTTTTCCATATCTTAGTGTGTTTTGTCCCAAGAGCACCGGTGTAAAATCCTATCCACTTAGACTCCCTGACATCCATGGTCCACATGGAAACAATCTTCATCTGTATTGGTTGCTTCTATTGGTTTGAATTTTGATAAACAATGGTCAAAATTTTAAATTTTCCATATAGTGCGAGGATGCCTCCCCAAAGAGACGTTCTACATTTAAGTTGTTATAAACTCATAATTTAATTTTTTAGTGGATTATTTTTTTTATTGAAGCCTTTATTTGCTTTTTTAATTAAAAAATTATGCGTGGTGCGTTCGAGTCATTCGGTTAACACCGACAATTGGTGCACCCTGTAAAGTTTTACAAAGCACATCGTTGGTGGTGCGATCCAAACAATTCGAACACACTACTAACCCATAAAGATTAAATATAAAATATAAAATAAAATAAACATAAAACATAAATCATTTTTAAAAAATAACTAAATTGCAGTGTAACTAGGTCATGTTACGACATCGATTTCGGTGCTCTAACATGGTTTGAGCGCACTGGTAATATGTGCATGCATTAATGGTGCACTTTAATATAAAAAATGCATCAGTTAATATGGTATGATAAACAAGGTAATGATATGGTGCGTCTATGGAAATAGAGCGCACCATAGTTGGTTCTCTTAAATTTCTTAAGCAAACCAAGATTTTTTTTTTAATTTGAATAACAGTTTTTCATAAACGGTACATTTGGTTGAAGTAAACACACCATTGAAGTTGCGCTTACTTGAAATGAATGCATTGGAAACGTATTCTTTAACCATTTTAGACAAATTTAATGTCGGTGCACCCATTCCAAATCCTTCTACGAATGCCGACAATGGTCACCTTCAACGAGCAAGCATTTCGAAGATGAAACCCCATTCAAGGTACAAGTTAACTTTGATATTCCTTTATTTGAAGGAAAAAACAATGTTGATGCCCTAGATAATTGGTTGAATGGTCTAGAAGGGTATTTCTCTGTCCATTATTTTTTCGACAGTGAAAAGATCACCTTTGTGCTCCTTAAGGCAATCCCCCATGTCCAAAATTGGTGGGTTACTTATTTGGAACAAATATCATCAGACGAGTCTGGAATGCTTGAGCCAAATCCCACTTGGGCCTCTTTTATAGATGTCGTCAAGGAATATTATTACCCTGTGGGAACTATGATGACTAGTACACCAAATGGACCATTCTGCATCAAGAAAGGGACCAGACGGTGTCGAAGTACACCAACAACTTTCATACCTTGCGCACAAAGTTGGGTATCAAGGAATCTGAGCAACACCTGATACTGAAATAATGAAGTGACCTACATTGTTACATCTGAACTGAGATGGAATTCCTCGACATCTCTTCACCTAGATCTGCCTATCGGTATGCTGTCAAAATTAAGGAGAAATTTCGACAAAAGAAGAAGCAATACCCTAGACATGCGAATCCACCATAGAAGCAAGGCAAGGGAAACCCTGGCCCGTAGAACAGTACATGACAAGGAAAGGACAACTATCCCCCGCCACAAGAAAAGAATGGGAATGTAAAGACAAAGAAGGACACCGAGAAGTGGTATGAATTTCATAAAAGCCTTTGGCACAACACTAATGAATGTCTCTCAAAGCAGTCATTCGTGGCCGAGATAAAATCTTCAAAATCAGATCCTGATTATGATTCAAAACTCAATGCCATAGTCATAGACCATGGGAAGCAGATCATTGATGCAGACCCCACTACCATTGTTTCTACCGCACATATTCAAACAGAGGAGCCTGAAGATTCAGAGGTAGAGGAGCACCTCTTCCACTCGCAGATGTGGGTAAAGGGAATGGTGCTACATTTTTTGTTGACAATGACATTCAAAATAACCTAATCTCAGCATAAGTCATCAAGAGATTGGACCTTCCGACAACACAACACCCAAAACCCTACAACATCGGTTTTCTAAGCTAGGGATGAGGTATCCACATTACTCAACAATTCCTCCTACCATATGGCATCAATCCTTTAAAAGACAAGGTACTGTGTGATGTGGCCCCGCTTGAATTATGTGATGTTCTTTTAGGACGACCATATATGTGGAAGCGTCATGCTGTATATGAGTCACAACTTCGTAGTGTCATTGTCACTTTGGGAGGAAAACTCTATCGGATCCCAGAGACAGTTGCACTTTCCACAGTCTTGCAGGGTAGGAAGATAATCTTCCACACCAGGAAACTATTCCTCTTCACAATTGCATCTGAAGGAGAACATAAGAACACAGAGACCTCCACACCCTCTGAACAAGGTGTCTCTGCTCATTAGACACGAGAATAAAATAGAGCCATCATTTCCTCATCTATCCGAGTACCTCTACGATGAAAAGACATGCATTCAAGATGCTCATCCAAAAACAAATCACCCATACATCAATTACATCCCTCTCAAGATGTCAACGAAAGGAAACCTCTTCACTTCAGCAAATGTCACACCAAGGGATCATCTCACCACACAGTTAGAGATATGATACGAGATTTGACACAATGGAGACCATTGCTTCCGAAGGAGGGAGGAATGAGCCAGATGGAAATCGGTGGCCACCCACCAATTTCACTGGCTCAAAACAATTGTCCATTGTGGCAGTTTCCTAGTTATTTTTCTATGGTTTTTTGGGTCCCAAACTTCTGGGGCCATTTTGAGGCCCTAAACGACGTTTTTTGGCGATTTGGGTGGCTAAATAGTTTCTTTTGGCCTGCATTTGGCCATAGTCAAACGTTTTAAATCTCGGATAGACCTTTCCAATGGGCTATCGAGCACCCAAATCGAAGATCGTATGCAAAAGTTATGACCCCGGGAAGTTGACTATTCAACTTACCACCTTGGGGACACAAACTTTATGATGGTTCATCTTCTAGGGTTACGTTTTGGACTTTTGGGGTTCTTGCCCTCATTCTTATTATAAATAGGCCCCTTTGGCCTCATTTTGTATTCATCTTGGCACGGATGAGCGTAGCAGCCACATCTCTTCTTAGAGATAGATACCACCATTCTAGCTGTGTATTTACAGTATGTTCTATTTCCGCTATTTAATAGAATATGTGTTTATTGCATCTATGTTATCTTTGCAAAATGTCTGTTATTATGATTTTGTATCCATTCTTTCATTTCGTTCACACATAAATCCGGATCAATCGGTGATGGTGCTCTAACATGAAATGGGTGCACCATAATTAAATTTATTGAAAACTATTAACAATGATTTTATTAATTTGAGATGCATCGGTGGGAGAATATGATTTAGGCACTCCGTTATGTCCATCTTATAAATTTTATTTGTGCATCATATATTTGATGCATCACTTTGATTAATTTTAATAATGTTAGATATATCATTGGTGCGGTATTATTGTAGGAAAGCACCGTAGGTGATGCATATTTGAAGATAAAGCACCATGTAAGGTGCACTTGTATTATTCTAGCGCACTAATTGCAATTTTTTTTCTTCAGAAAACAATATTGTTTATGTTACTAAAAATTATTTTAATTGTATGGAATATGCAATACATAAACATGAGCAACGACGTGTTGCTCAACAGGGCCGTGAGTAGTTTGATCCATATACCATGGTCAAATCTTGGGAGGATAGGGAGAAGGGGAGGGATTTGTACCCTCTCCCCATTACTACTCATACCAGAGAGCTCTTGAGGATTGTTTTCCTCTTGAAGTTCTATCAGGAGGCTACATCCCTTAAGGGAAATAATGCATTATTATGTCAGTTGATCCGACATTGGGATCACTGCAGGAAGGAATTATGTGTTAGTGGTAGTTAGTGGCCCCATCCCAGTGAGGAAGATATTTATTTCATCAATAGGCTATCTAGGAGAGGCGAGGATTTTCCCTGTTTCCCCGATGTCCCAGCTGATGTTACAGTAGAGAGTCAACTAGTTTACTCTCAAAGATATATTAGTGATGTGATCATCCATCCGTCTAAGTTTTAGGTGAGTGGTGGGAAGCTTCGGATATATGATTTCAATCGAGAGGATGTTAGGTTCTTCTCTCTTCTCCTTTTGACGCTGACATACTCCACTTTTTATGGACAGGGAATTAGTTGCCACTTATTGTATTATGTTGACTCTTTAGTGTAAATACCTAGATGCATTAGGTGGTTTTCCATTTTTTTTCATTAGATTTGTTATTGGATAGATGTCATGCAGTCATTGATGGGAGGTCCAACTTCCCTTTTGGTTCAGATCTTTTTTGTTTATTTTTTGAGAGGTTTTCGACCACCATGCCATCATTTGACAACCTACCTCCTAGGCTAATGAATGAGGTGCGTATGCACATGTGGGGGAAGATGATTCCCAAGAGGGGGAAACCTGAGTTCCTTGCTAGGATCACCTTAGATATGCTGGAGATGTTGGACAGTGAGGATAACCATGCACTTGACATGGTGCCATATTCAGATGCTTGCATGGATTGGAGAGGTTTCCTAGAGATCTTCTTCACAACGGATGATCCACCCGATGACAGAGGTAATATTAATGTTATGTTTAAATTAATATAGCTCCATTTTATTCTCTTTGTACTTAATGAAAATGAAATATTTTATAAATACATATATATATTTAATGAAATTGTCTAATTAATTTTTTGTACTATATATTTTGCAGATATTGGCACATTTAATGCAGAGGCCAGGCTGCATTCTCTCACTCGTGATGATGACGATATGGAGGAGCGAGATCAAGTTTACCCACATGAGGTGGTTGGTAGATATCCTGGACACCATCCACGTAGGCCTCAGATAGATATATTCAGGATGTGGTAGACAATTTGGCCAAATTGTTGGTTGCTGTAGGTGTACAACCTATGCGGTTCCATGAGATTCATGATGACCCCAATCTTGCAAAGATATGGATGATTATTCATCGTCACATGAGGTTATTGATGTGACATATTTTCAGTGCATGCTTTCAAATTGGTTTACTCTTTTTCACATCATCCTCATCCTCCACCTTCGACATCTCATCCACATCCTCCTCCTCCACCTTCAACGTCTCATCCATCTCCTCTTGTGCCATGCCCTCCTCTTCCACCTTCGTCATCATCTAGTCCTATACTTCTACTCGACTATTCATTAGATCCGTTGACATCATCATCTTCTCTACTCATGACCGGCCAACCCTTCGGTCCTTCTCATCGACCTGACCATCCACCACCTCCTACTGCACCCACTGATGGACATATCCTTACTTCTCTTAGACCTCTTTTTCTACTGGAAGAGGTGTTGATATTTCCTCTGGCTGTGATGTCCCCAAACCTTGACATAAAGCCAAAGGTGATAAAATTAAGACTAACTTAAGTTTGAGAACAATGGATATAGATAAATTACTATTGATCTGAGTAACCATTCAACCAAATAAATTAAATCTTTTAATTCTAGAGATTGAATTATTACTAAAGTTTGCAACACTTAATTATTTAATTACACCACTTAATTAAATAATTAATTGTGACACTCAATCAATAATTTCCAAAGTGCAAGCTAAAGGTCGTAATTGAGACAACAACATCAATAATACATGATAAACATCAAATTCGATGTGAATAGCTAACTTATGTATTTTTGGTTTGTTTGATAGCATAGTTTATAAATAACCAAGTATTGATGTCATTGATTATTTGTAAATTAATCTATCATTTCGGGGATGTTGTGTGTGTGTTGTTAGTGAGCATAAAAAGTAATAAAAACCACATACCATGGAATATCCATAGGTTGCAATATACAACCACACCGAAACCATAAAAACAAAGAACACCGATTGTAACTACAACCGTCAAAATCGGCTCCCGATGACTGTCCCCTACAGTCATCTCTCACTAATAAAAATCAGATTGTATGGCTGCCACCCTCCATCCATCGATTACTTTTACATATAGAATACATCTCTCATCCTCAGATATGCAACTGTTGTTCACTGGAAACGTTGCTTCAGATGCAATGGAACAGGTCTCACAAAACATAAATGAGAATAGATGGTTGAACCATATCATATGGTTATTCCCCTCTCAATAAAAGAGATCCAAAATTACAATTTTTGGTTAAGAAGAAGAAGAATAGAAAGAAGGTAATGAGAATAGAAACTCAATTCCATATTATATGAGATTCATCCTTCCTCCATGCAGATCCTGACATTCAATACATGAACACTCAAACAACCAATCAACTTTCATTTCACATATACCAAATAAAATAATGTAATGAAAACATAACATATGAGAAATGCTTATCTCAAAATATGGGCAATTGGCTACAGCACGACAACTTTCCTCCGTGCCATAGACACCGTCAAGAATTCCTCGCTTAAACAGGTCACCCTCGAGCTGAGGCCATGGATCCACAGGTAGAGGCTCGCTCAGACTCACTCCTCTTGAAACTACCTCTTCTGAGAGACACAATGCTTCCCACTACTATTTTCTTGTTTGTCTCCACTGCCTATGGGATGTGACCTAGCTCGCCATTCCCATTTCCTAGATTTTTGTGTGAGAACCTGGACTAGTAGATTGATATAATAGAATCAAAGGGAAACAAATATACTCACTCTAAATCTCAACACACTCTCAATAACATCAACATTCCCAACATGGTTAGATAGGATACGTCTCACGGTCCAAATCTCAAGATTAAATTCAACAAGGAGATTGATTGCATATGAATTTATTGCATAAGGAGGACAAATCTAACCCAAAGGGATAAACCCAAATTAGAGAGAGGTAAGGTTTAAGCTTCATCATGGAGAATTAACTTGAATTAGTGGAGTGGTGGATTAGTGAAAAGATTCCCTTTCCCAAATTAGCACCATGAGGAGGAATTACCCAAAAACTAAGGAGTGGAGCCATGAAGAGCACATGGAGGAACACTAATGCATGAAGAGGGTTACAAAACATCAAGGAGAGAGAAATAGGTGAGAGAGGCATCCAATAGGGTCATAAATATAATGGAAGCACAAAAATAGCATCATCAATGCATGGTGTAAGAGTGGAAGCTAGAAAATAGCTTACAGCCCCTAAAAGCTAGGAAAAGGGCTCATAAATGACCATAAACACATAATTGTGAGGGAATATTTTCCCAAGGACGGTGCCCTAGGAACGAGGGGCCCACTAAGGTGTAAAAAATATGCGATATTAATTCCATAGTTCATAATTATTGAGAATAGGGTTCGTTGTACAAGGTTTGGGTGACCAACATTATTAATCTCACTAAGGTGCAAATATGAATTGGGATGGACAAAATTAAGCGAACAACAAGTTATAAGGTGCTAGGAATGTCCCCATTCCCCCTCACTTTGTGGAATCCATGGTCCCCCATACTCTTTTAGGTTCCTTTGTTGAGCCAGTTGTTTATTTAATCAATCATTAACAACATTCAAAGATAGCAGATAGTCTAGTAATAACATTAACATTAATAATAGTGCCAATGTCCAAAGTCATGTTATCAAACATTAATAATAAGTGCTTAATTAAATTAATCATGCAAAGGAGCATAATTCCACAATCATATAAAATATCATAAGTCCATAATGAAAGAGAACACAAGTCACATGAAGGATCATAAATCTAGGGATTAATAACTGGGGTATTACATCCCCCTCCCCCTTAAACAATGCATCGCACCCAATACATATTACATACATACGGCAAAATTTCAAAAAATATGAGGGTATGATTCCCTCATGGTATCCTCTAGCTCCCAAGTGGAATCCTCAGGACTATAATGGGTCCATTGGACCTTTACCTGCTTGATTTCTAGATTCTGAAGCAGCTTGACCTTGCTACCCAAAATGGAAACAGGTGGTATTGGAAAATCCCCTTCTGGTTCCACCTAGAGCATAATCCATTCAATCACATGATTAGTACCATGTTCACACACACACATACACATATATAATAAAAGCACTATAATTACATGGATCACATTCCAATCAATGACATGGTTAGTATCAGGTATATATTTTTTCAATAAAGACACATGAAACACATTATGTACTCTAATGCAAGGAGGTAGGGCCAACTCATAAGAAACGGGTCCTATCTTAGCTAAGACCTCAAAAGGTCCACAGTATATGGCAGCTAGCTTGGAGCAATTTCCCAAGCTTAAGGAACTCTTCTTGGGTCTGACTTTCAAAAATAAATGTTCCCCAACATGAAACTGTCTTGCAGTGTTGTTCTAATCTGCATAACGTTTCTACCTGTCTTGAGCTACCTTTAGATTCTTCTTTATCTTAGCCATCTGATCCTCCATGTCCTTTAATAATTCTGGTCCAATAATGACTCTATATGTTGGGTTATCCCAATTGATGGGAGTATTGCACTTCCTTACATACATGGCCTCGAAAGGACTCATCTTCAAAGAGGAATGATATCCATTATTATAAGCAAATTCTACCAAGTGTAAATAATCTTCCCACTTAAATGGTTGATTCATCACATATATCTTTAACATATCTTCAATTACTTCGTTAACTCTTTATGTTTGTCTAATTGTCTAAGGGTGGTATGATGTATTCATGTTTAGACTTGTACCAAACCCCTCAAACAATCCTTTCCAAAAGTTAGAAGTAAATTTTGAATCTCTGTCTAACTACTATAGCCTTCGGAATACCATGCAATCTGGCTACTTCTTTCATGTAAATATTTGCAATGTTAACTGCTTTGTGAGTTGTATTTACTGGAATGAAGTGTGTTGCCTTAGTCAACTTATCTACCACAACCATGATCGCATCATTTTGCAATCTCATCTTAGGTAACTTGGTGATGAAATCGATCGTCACTACATCCCATTTCCATTCTGGTATAGGCAAGGGCTGCAAAAATTCTGCTGGATGTTGATGCTCAACTTTAACTTTTTGACATTCCATGCACCTAGCTATATATTCTACAACATCATTCTTCATTCCTGGAAATAGTATTGTTTCCTTACTACTACTACTATTTTTTGATAACCTGAATGCCCGACATAAGGAACATCATGTGTTTCCTTCATAACCATATTCCTTATATCTCCAACATTAGGCACATAAACTCTATCTATGTGCATGAGTATCCCATTTTCTTTAAATTTATACTTATCAAATTTCTATGGAATTTTCTATTGTTTCAACCCTTCTTTCACATGCTGATAAAGTTCATCTGTAGCACTGGCTTCAATAATATTATCCTTCAAATATGAGGTGCTACTGTTGATAGCTACTACATGCATCACATTTATCTTCCTACTAAGTGCATCAAATAATTTATTTTACTTACCTTTTATATGCTTGATGTCAAAGTCATATTCACATAATAACTCCATCCACCTCCTCTGTCTTGCATTCAAATTAGGCTTCTCAAACAAGTATTTTAACACATCATGGTTAGTTCTTAACTCAAACCTTTCACCCACTAAATAATGTCTCCACATCTTCAAAGCATGGATGATAGCTGCAAGCTCTAAGTCATGGGTGGCATAGTTCTTCTCATGTTCCTTCAAATTTCTAGATTTGTAACAGATCACATGTCCATCCTACATTAATACTCCACCAATTCCTTTCTTTCATGCATTCGTGTATACAACAAAGTTTCCTTCGGGGTCTGTAATTTTTAGCACTGGTGCATTGGTAAGCATTACCTTAAGTTTTTGAAAATTATCTTCACACTTAGAATGCCAATCAAACTTTACACCTTTCTTTTGTAAAGATGTGATAGGATGAGCCAACTTCGAGAATCCTTCGATGAACCTTCGGTAGTATCCAGCTAACCCCATGAAGGATATGACTTCTGATACATTCTTAGGTGTTCACCATTCCATAATGGCTCTTATCTTCTCAGGATCTACTGTAACACCTTCTTCAGATAGGATATGCCCTAGTTAGTGGATTCTTCCTTGATAAAAATAACACTTGCTTAATTTGGCATACAATTGATGTTCTCTAAGCACTTGCATTACTAGTATTAGATGTTATTCATGCTCTTATTTTTTCTTGGAATATATAAGGATGTCATCCAAGAATACAATCACAAACTTATCTAAGTACTTTCTGAAGACTTCATTCATTAAACACATGAATATTGCAGGTGCATTTGTTAAACCAAAAGGTACTACTATGAACCCATAGTGTCCATACCTTGTTCTGAATGATGTCTTACTAATATCCTCATTCTTAATTCTAATTTGGTGGTATCCTGACCTCAAATCTATTTTTGAAAACACACTGGATCCTCCCAATTGATCAAACAAGTCATCAATTCTTGGTAAGGGGTACTTGTTTTAACCGTTGCTTTGTTCAATTGTATATAATCTATGCAAAGTCTTAGAGTTCCATCTTTCTTCTTCACAAATAACATAGGGGATCCCCAAGGTGAAACATCGGTCCTTATGTAACCTTTCTTTAGTAGCTCCTTTAACTGCATTTGTAATTCTTTTAACTCTGGATTACTCATTCTATAAGGTGATTTAGATGAAGGTACTGTTCCTGGCACCAAGTCGATAGCAATATTAATGTCCCTCTTAGGAGGTATTTCTAGCGTTTCTTGAAATATATTTGCAAAATTTTGTAGTATTGGATAATCCTGCAGCTCTGGCTCGTTTTCTTCTTTCGATTCTTCCACATGAATTGCATGTAATTGGCATCCCTTTCTAAGACATTTATTCAATTTTAGAGATGTGATTTGCCTTAGGGATATGGGTCTAGGTATTCCTTTTATTGTCACTTGGTTTCCTTCTTCATCCAAACAAGTATATGTTTTATTATGGAAATCCAAAACTGCATTGTGTGCATCCAACCAATTCATGCCAATCAATACATCATATGACCCCAAGGGTATGATGTTTATGTCTTCAAAGGTTTTCATTCCATTCATTTCTAAAGCACACACTTTAACAAATTCTGTGATTTTTCTCTTGGCTCCTGTAGCTAACTGTACTAGACTTGTTGTTTCAAGTATACTTTTCTTCAAATGACATTTCTCAACAAGATTAGGTGAAATGTAACTATTGCTAGCTCCCGGATCAATCAAAATATTTATGGTTTTATTATTAATCTTAACTGCTACTTCAATCATTCGGGATTGGTGGTCAGCTTGCCTCCCATATAGGGTTGCATAGATCCTTTGGACACTTCCACCTACATCTCCAACATTTGAAGCCTCTTGAATGTTGTGAAGGCTATTTTTCTTGTGCAGGAACTGACTGGAAAATTGATTTTCCTTGCATATCCAACATTGCACAGGTGGTATTTTCCCTGAAGGTTGTTCCCTTAATTTTCCTTGTTAGTAAGAATTACTGTTTGTGAACTTTGAAGGCTGGAAACATTTCTTTCTCTACTCCTTTTTGTTCTTCTTCATATCCATCCAATTCTTCTGATATGGGTCCTTGCTCTTATTTTGTTCATATAAGTGTTTTTCCTTCTAGATGACATCCTTAAGGTTCTTTGGTCTATCATATTGGATTTTATCTCTATAAGATTCAAAAAGGCCACTTAGGAACCTTTGAATCTTTACTGTCTCATCTTTGATGAAGTCCGCATAGTTCAAAAGTTCTAGAAACTTTTTCTCATAGGCCTCCATAGTCATGCTTCCCAACTTAAGCTAAAAGAATTCCTCCATCTTCTTATCATTGTAGTGCTCAGAGAGGTATTATTTCCGAAAGTATTTCTTAAACTTTCTCCAAGATATTTCGTATTCGTTGATGTCTTTCAACTTAACCAGCTGATCCCACCATATAGATGCCTTACCTTGCAGATGGTATATGGCTACTCTTTCATCCATATTAGGTGTATACTGATGCAATTCGAAGAATTTCCTAAGTCCTAGCAACCATGCTTCATCATATTCTCCTTTCTTTACTTCTCCATCAAAAGTTGGGGGCTTTATTCTTCTCAACTCTCGTACCAGTTCATCTCAGGTAAACCTCCTCTTCTTGTATCTCACTGGGGATATTTAAGGACTTCTCTCTATACCGCTTGATGCATACCCTTTCTTTCTCTCTGAGTGATAAGGTCTCCTTGAATATGATCTAGACCTCACATAACCTATTTTATGACTCTTTTCAATGGATCTTTGGATGATCTTCAATGATTTTAGATCATTCGTAATCTTCTCTTGGATATGAATTATCCTTTCATTATCCTCTCTACACTTCCTCACTGAATCCTCCAATATTAATGGTTCACTACTCCTCTTATGTCTAACTGACCTTCTTCCATCAACAAACTCCTCTTCGGGACTATATGGTCTTCGTCATTCCTCAAGATCCATCCCCAATCACTAACTTCCTACTGTTGAACATTTACTTGTTGAATCTTTAGTCTTCATAGGTTTGATTAAAATATTAGTTTAGTGGTCAAGCCGCTTTCTCGATCAATCACTGAGAACTGTAATGCGTTCATTATCAACATTATGTTAGTAAACTACACATTAGTATAAGTTCATTATCATTAAAAAATGCATTTCTTCTTGTTTCTAAAGTAACTAGCCAACATTTCTAAGTTACAATCTACCTAATTGGACAAAAGGGGTAGAAATCCTTCCAAGATTTCTTCTTATTGGATGAATTTAAAATCCATAACCATCCCAATCTAACAGTTTAATTTAACCCCCTCACATGTGAAAATATATTAAGGTGCATGCATCCAAACTATCTAATGCAGATGTATGTTTACAATGCGACTTGAAACTTCGCAGAAGTCCCAACAACCGCAGTGTTGAAACCTTAAGCTATGATACCACTTATGATGTCCCCAAACCTTGAGATAAGGCCAAATGTTTTAAAATTAATACTAACTTAATTTTAAGAACAATGGATATAGATAAATTACTATTGATCTAACTAACCATTCACCCAATTAAATTAAATCTTTTAATTCTAGAGATTGAATTATAACTAAAGTTTGCGACACTTAAATATTTAATTACGCCACTTAATTAAATAATTAATTGTGACACTCAATTAATAATTTCCAAAGTGCAAGCTAAAGGTCGTAATTGAAACAATAACATCAATAATACATGATAAACATCATATTCGGTGTGAATAACTAATTTATGTATTTTTGTTTTGTTTGATAGCATAGTTTATAAATAACCAAGTATTGATGTGATTGATTATTTGCAAATTAATCTACCTTTTCGGTGATCTTATGTGTGTGTTGTTAGTGAGCATAAAAATTAAGGAAACCCACATATCATGAAACATCCATAGGCTTCAATATACAACCACACCGAAACCATAGCAAACAAAGAACACCAACTGCAACTACACGGCCTCAAAATCGACTCTCAATGACTGTCCCCTACAGTCATCTCTCACTAATAAAAATTAGATCGTATGGATGCCACCCTCTAGCCATAGATTAATTTTAGATATAGAATACATCTCTCATTCTCATATCCGCAACTAAGAACAAAGATGCAAACAAATGACACGTGCGCTCATCTTGGCACCAGAAAGCTATCAGACCAAAATAAACATATCTTGGTCATCC
The DNA here is from genome assembly GCA_001517045.1 of Pseudotsuga menziesii. Classification (NCBI taxonomy): domain Eukaryota; kingdom Viridiplantae; phylum Streptophyta; class Pinopsida; order Pinales; family Pinaceae; genus Pseudotsuga; species Pseudotsuga menziesii. Next base: position 28,501 of record LPNX010998836.1, read on the forward strand.
AGAAAGCTTTTTCAACGAAACGAACGGTGTTGTTCAATGGAAACGATGATACAGATGCAATGGAATAGGTCTCAGAACACATAAATGAGCATATATGGTCGAAATATATTATATGGTTGCGCCTCTCTTAATAAAATAGAGCCAAAATTACAATTTTTGGTTAAGAAGAAGAAGAATAGAAAGAAGGTAACGAGAATAGAAACTCAATTTCATATTATATGATATTCATCCTTCCTCCATGTAAATCCTGACATTCAATACATGAACACACAAAAAACCAATCAACTATCATTGTACATATACCAAATAAATAATGTAATGAAAACATAACATATGAGAAATACTTATCTCAAAATATGGACAATTAGCTGCAATAGGACAACTTTCCTCCCAATCATAGACACCGTCAATCCTTCCTCGATTGAACAGGTCACCCCCAAGTTGAGACCATTGATCCATGGGTAGAGGCTCTCTTAGAATCACTAGTCTTGAAACTACCTCTTTCGAGAGACACAATGCTTCCCTCTACTACTTTATTGTCCATCTCCACTGCCTATGGGATGTGACCTAGCTCGCCATTCCCATTTCCTGGCTTTCTGTGTGAGAACCTGGACTAGTAGAGTGATATAATGGAAGAAAATGGAAATAAATAGACCCACTCTAAGTCTCAACACACTCTCAATAACATCAACATTTTCAACACGGTTAGATAGCATAATTCACATAGTCCAAAGCTCAAGATTAACTTCAACAAGGAGATGGCATATGAATTTATAGCATAAGGAGGACAAATCTAACCCAAAGGGATCACCCCAAATTATAGAGAGGTAAGGTTTAAGCTTCATCACAGAGAATTAACTTGAATTAGTGGAGTGGTGGCTTATTGAAAATATTCCCTTTCCTGAATTAGCACCATGAGGAGTAGTTACCCAAAAACTAAGGAGTGGAGCCATGAGGAGCACATGGAGGTGCACTAATGCATTAAAGGGGTTACAAAAGATCAAGGAGGGTGAAATAGGTGAGAGAGGGCATCCAATAAGGTCATAAATATCATGGAAGCACAAAAATAGGATCATCAATGCATGGTGTAAGAATGAAAGCTATAAAATAGCTTACAGTCCCTAAAAACTAGGAAAATGGCTCATAAATGACCATATACACATAAATGCGAGGGAATATTTTCCCAAGAAGGGCACCCTAAGCAAGAGGGGCCCACTAAGGTGTAAAAAATATGCAATATTAACTCCGTAGTCCATAATTATTGAGAATAGGGTTCGTTGTACAAGGTTTGGGTGACCGACATTATTAATCTCACCAAGGTGCAAATATGAATTGGGATGTACAAAATTAAGCCAAAAACAAGTTATACGGTGCTAGGGATGTCCCCATTCCCCCTCACTTTTTGGAATCCGTGGTCCCCCATACTTGTTTAGCTTTCTTGTCTGAGCCAATTGTTTATTTAATCAATCATTAACAACATTCAAAGATAGCAGAGATTCTAGTAATAACATTAACATTAATAATAGTGCCAAAGTCCAAAGTCATGTTATCAAACATTAATAGTAATTCTTTAATTAAATTAATCATGCAAAGGAGCATAATTCCAAAATCATATAAAATATCATAAGTCCATATTGCAAGAGAACATAAGTCACATGAAGGATCATAAGTCTAGGGCTAAACAACTGGGGTATTACATCGACTCTATTGGTGGAGGTGATGATGCATCTACTAGCTCTGGTAGGAGATATACTGACGATGCCTTTTCTGGTGGAGGTGGAGCGGATATGTCATAGAAATTATTGCATTAGAGATACATTATTATTTTTTACATATTATATCATGACTTTGATTTTATTTATGTTCATATCTATATATATACTTCATTTTTCATGTTTATGTTCATGTTGATTTATTTATGTTGTGAAAATGATGATCATGGAAATTTAATTATGTTTATGTGTATTATCAATTATGTGTGTTAGATATTGATGTTTAAATATGTTAGTTGCAATATATGTTACATGAATATGTGACGTAATGTTTATGATGGTACATTCATGCTTTTTTGGTTTTATGTTAATGATGGTATGATGGCATATATGACTAGGTTTATTTGTATGTTTCTTAGATGCTGACAATGATAATAATGGTATGTTTATGTTTATGTCGATAAAATGATGATGATGCATTTATGTTTTTGTTAAAAATTATGGTTATGTTTATGTTAGTATGATGATGTTTATGTTTATGTTTATGATGCCATGATCATGATGTTTATTTTTCTTAGGTGTTGAAAATGATTATGACCAGATGCTTATGTACTAAGAGAACTTTGCGCTATTGAAAATCATGTAGGTCTTTAAATCACCAAGTTTTTATTTAGTCGACAAAAACATCGCAAATTGCACTATAAATTATGGATGGATTTGTGTTAACTCTATGATTTATGATTGTTCTATAATTTGTTATAGGTTTAGAATTTTTTTTTAAGTTTTTCATAGTATTATGTTTATGTAAAAAAAAATTGTATAGTTGTTGTTCCTATTGTTCTTATCTAATTTCTATTGATATTATAATTTATTGTAATTTTCTTAATAATATAGTAATATTTGTCATAATATTATACATGTATAGTAATTTACTTATTTTGTTACAACTATATGTTNATTTAATTTATAACTCTAATTTACAAACATCATAACAAAAAATCAAGTATCACCATGTAATATTATTATAATATATGGATATGAACATGACAAAAAAAATGTAAATATGAACATCAATATGACCTGTCAATTTATCATTGAACATTTTAAATATTTTGACAATAACTCCCTTTACAATGACAAATATCAAAGTTCTAATCAGAGGAAAGACAAATACTTAATTAAAAGAACACTATTTTCTCTCAATTGTAAAACCAAATGTTGCATTCTCCAAACTTAATAAATAGCATTAATCATGATGATCTTTACCATATAATATAACTTTAGTCCACATTCAAGGAACACATTTTATACCCTCTAAAAATGAGGTTTAAAGCTAGCTAGTGTTCAAAAAATTGAAATTAATTATTGATGCAATAATGTTATTATTTTTAAAGTACTATTGTATTACTTTGCTAATATTAACTTTTACAAATTTTATTTAATAATATTATAATACTTTTTAGTTGAATAATAATTTAAAAACTATGCAAATTTTAATATTCATGAAATTTGAGTTTGTTAATGAATAAATCTAATTTCTAAAATAGTATAGATTCATATTAATTATATAAATTATTATATTAACATAGGATTATGTTATTATAAATTTACATTAATTAATAAAATCTAAATCAATTATTTATATCGATACACATATCAAATAATTTTAGTGAAATATACAACCACGACTTTAATTTAGAAATCAAAACTATGTACCTATTTACAAACCATAAAATGAGGTCATGAATAAATAGTTAGCTTACATATAATTTGTCAATTGGTTCGTATAATACATCCTTATTGTCTCAACCAATTCTAAGATGAAGTTTAACCTCCTAGAAATATAGAGATTCAAAAATTCAATCCAACTTAATTAATATAACATATTTACTTAAAGCCATTTTTTCTCTTAAAGAGTATTTCATAGCTACACCTTCATCCTTAAAAGTCGTTTTACTCTATTTGTTCAATTAAAAAAAAATGCAAACATTATAACAAAAGTGTCATAAATTAATGCAATTATAATTCTTAGCATTATAATTTATAACAAAAACATCATGAAATACAAACATTCAAATATTGATGGATAAATTAGAGACCACCTTACATTTTCTTGTAAATTGCATTGTTATCAATGCCATAAATCAAGTCATTGCGGATCACCTTAAGTTTTCTTGTAGATTATGTTGTTTTCAAGGCCATAAAATAATTCATTATTATCAATTCCATAAATTGATTGAGCCTAATCTAATCATATAATAAAAAAAACATTACATTAATCTAACATAAATGCCATAAATTAATGCAATTATAATTCTTAACATTATCCATAACAAAACATAATAAAATACAATCATTATAGAAATATTAATATAGAAATTAGAGAACGCCTTCAAGGTCAGAAGAATATGTTAGCCTTTACTTTCACAAAAATAAATTAAAATTGAATCATGTAAGTTGTTTTCATGGTGTATTTATATGTATACGTGCGAGACATAATATGAGTAATTTGGACAATGACATATAATCATTCCATACAATCATAAACTACTTCAAAGTCATAAACCATATCTTGCATCATATTGGTTGTTCACCAACTGAAATTGTTTAAACGTCACTGCATCTAGTAATCAACTTTATCTTTCCACCATCATAACATGAAAAAAACAATATAATTAGACAATAAAAGATAACATAACAAAATGATATCTCAATCTGTAAATGATGAAATAAAACATGTGCATATCAATATGTGTTTCCATCACCCGCATTATCTTCCTTGGTTGGAATGCTAACACTGTTCTGCTGAAAAACATGTTTAGACCTAGGGTCGTGTCTTAATATTAACCACCAATATATATCCAACACATATGGGTAAAAGAAAACTTGGTTGCAGTGTTTTTGGAAAACATAAGGCTCCTTACTTTCATCCCACATCTTTCTAGAGTTGATACATATCAACCCACTATCACGATCTTCCTTTATGGTATTCCTATCGAATGTGTCTCACCACTTGCACCTAAAAATAACACATTGGAAAGATGAGAAGTCCACTTGAGTGTTATCTTGTATCTTTTCGACATAACCCAACATCCCTTCTTTCAGGTTTCGATCACAGTGGCTAGCACAACTATATTGATCAAACTCAACTTCCACTCCACACTCTTGTGTAACATGTCCACCATCAACATCCTCAGTGCGAAAATTATGTCCATATGACCACATAGATGGGACCTAATGTACCTATATGAAAAGTTAACAAATGATGGTGTCATACGTCTAAAAACCAAAACATTAATATATTAAATATAGATGTTACAATTCAAAGTTGCATTATAATGTTAGAAATGTACATAAATATTTTATTACCGAGTTGCTACACCTAATCCCAATGTTTAACCCATCCTCCTCTTCAGATAGGTAATGACCGAATGCACCAAAGTTTCTCTCTGACTTGGTCTATAACCCAACTGTTGGGACAGATCATTAGCATATTTTCTTTTAAATTATATGGAAAAGGCATGCTTCTACCATGCAACCGCCTAAATTATTTTATGTCAATGTCCCATTTCCTCCTCTTCTCTTCATATAATGTGAGCCACGACTGTGTTGACTCTGCGTTGTAAAGAATGAATTTATTGATTGCGTCAATTTCTGAATATGATGTTGTATTCATGGAAACAAAACCACATTCGGTACGTATTGGATGCAATATATATTTTAAATTTTGTTGTGAATAGTTACTATGTGTAAATGTGAAGATCAAAATATAAGTTACTTACTCCTTATCAAGCATTTTTTCCTTTTGTTTCCAGTAAATTCCCTTCCCTTTTGTCCTCATCACATTCATCATCCCAAATCACTGCACCTGGTGTGCCATCGATTTGCTTGATGTACTCATTGGAATAATAGAAAAAATCATATACTATGTACCCCTCAAGTTTTTCCCTTTGCCAAACAAATCCCTTCAATTTTTTCATGTACCTCTTTAATAAGAACATCCAATGACATGATACTGCCCCGACTAATTCAACCTCATCCACTAGGTGAATTAGAATTTGAATCTACAAGTCCATGGAATTTGAAAACAGTTCCGTCTCAAACATACAAACAATCTCTGATATCTCTTGACACCACAAAGGAATGATAGCAATGTAAATATCCTTTCATGTGATCCATCGTACATATGTAAACAGTCTATATATGGCACGTAGCAGGTCACCTGGAAAGTCACAGTTCACACACCCATGCACAAACAATGAATAATGACACTACAAAGTAAACACAAATAAGTAATTTCATTTTAACTTGTGTGGTAAAAGATATAAAGAATAATAAAATCATTTTTTGGACACATACATACCCTTAGAAGATTGAGATGGTCATGTGATTTCAAACCCGCCAACTTTTCGTTTGTAGAAAAGCATCATCGTAGAGAAAACCCATAACAAGAGGGTGCCTTCATGCCTAATATAACTTCCTTTGCCAAATTAAGATATTCTATGTTCAAAATCCATGGGCCATTGCATTTTTTATATGAAAAAGAGTGGCCATCCTCTCCTCTATTATCTTATCTTGGCCAATGCTTCTTTTTCGTATTTGAAGAAATAAGATCTCTCCTAACTTTCAACTTGTCACTTTTTTTGGATGATATGTGACGCCACAAAGAACATGAAACATTTTTAAATATATGCATGTGATCTAGCAAGTGGGAAATCTTAATATGCTCCCAATATGGAAGCTCATAAAATATCGATTTCCTATTCACCCCTTCAGGAATTTTCTCATCATAGGTGTTGAATAAATCAGGATCATTGAACATAGGTTCCCCATTTGAATCAAACATCTCTGCAATTTACTTTTCCTTCTCTTTGTCATATGCACTAAGCAATTTAGTCAGTGTCATTATTTCAGCGTTTGGGTTCTCTCTGGTTTACCATTGAAAGCATACGTTGATCTTCTATAAGGGTGGTTTTCTGGGAACAATACCCTAGAGAAGTCATACACTGGATTTCATAGGTATTTGGACCACCTAGATTTATGTCCACAACATTTACATCCATGATAACCTTTTGTTACAAGACCCGTGATGTTATGGTATAAAGAGCATGCTACAAGTGTTTAAGATCAAGATTGTCGCAATGAATTAAATATGTCAAAGAAATATTTCTTTGAATATAAAAAAATCAAACAATATATTTATCTTAGCAAAATCCCAACCCTAGACAATCATGTGTGGTGTACGCACATATTCCATACAATGTAAAAATCCTCTCTAATAGGATGGGTCTTGATACATCATACACCTGTAACCTTTCCCATAATTCCTTAAACTCTTCGATCAATGTGTTGAGGCCTGGAAATTCGCAGGCAACAACAGTAAGGGATTCTCCCCAGTCAACGTTCCCAACTAGCCCGTGACTGTTTGGTGTAGGGAATCCGTCCGGTTTGCGGTCTGGCTGCCGTCGGTCAAAGTAACAAAAACAAAGGGTTTTACCGGTTGCGGCCCGGTCCACCGTGTATTTGTATTTTTTGACATAAGTATGATATGAAAGTGCCTAATTAACCATGCAGGGTGATAAAGATGCAAATATTAGTCACAATGTGATGCGCAGGTTCTTACCTCTCGTCTTAGAACTCATAAGCATCCAAATCATGCAAGAAAATAAATACTAACTAAAATATCTCTAGAGAGCTAGGTATTCATTCATGAGTAATGCACCCCTATTCATGTGTTATGGCAAATCACAAATAGTTGTTCTTATAACCAAACATATAAACATGAAGAAAAGTATATATGATAAGATAGCTCATCAACAGTTAAAAATTCCATTACTCATAGTGGAAAAGACATCATAAAGTTACTGAAAAAACATTCAGACAAGAACATAGGTTCAAGAAATTAGAACTCTCTTATAGCTAATGAGGCACAGCTGAAAAACAAAATAGTTCACATTCAACATTGCTCATTTAATCACATTGACATATTCCACACAGCACTTCCTCCAACAGGCAAAATTTGCAGTCTCTGGTTGTAAAACGATATAGTTCCTCTTACAACCATTAAGTTACAAGTTTTTCTAGGGAAAAAGCCCCTGTAAGTTCTATCTTTCAGATATTTAAACTCAACAGTAGGCCGCTTGGGTTCCCCCCAAACGTGGGACTTTTCGATTCTTCGAACGTTTCATATCCCTCTTTTCATCTTTTCTTCGTATGCTCATGATTAGCTGAATAACTGCTGGACCTTTCAAATCTGTGCTTTTGTTGCTTTTGATTTTGTATTTTCCTTCGCTTGTCTCCCTTGCGACCCTACCGGTTTAGATTTGATTTTTACAAAACTGTCAAGCTACGCCTTCCCGTTGCGGTCGCCCCAACAGTCCCTTGAGTTCTACCTCCAATCAATTACTGTGCATCATTCGTTGGAATGGTATTTTAAAACGTTAAATTAAACCACCTGAAATGGCTAATCCACAAGAAAACGACTAGGTGCACCCCTTGATCTGAGAATTTTAACAAACGCTGCCATCACTACCTCGTCCACTTATGGGTTCGAAGGAAAAAATCCACGACAGGAAACGTGAACTTCATCGGAGGCTCAGAGTGCTAACCTCGGCAGGGTAGACCTATTCACAGCCGCAATGGCAAAAAAGAAGAGGTTAAGGACACGCGACCCGCGACCCGCGGGCGAGAAAAATCTTAATCGAAAGTCGAAAGATATCGACATCGGAAGACGAAAGCTTTGCACAACTGCAATGGCGGAAAAGAAATGACTATGGGAAAGCGACTAAAAGACTGACACATCGGCTGGCAGAGCGTTTTGGACTTCGGGTGCTTAGTTTCTTTGGGAGCCGCAACGACGGAAGCAACAAAGATTACAGACACGCGACTGGCATCGGAGGGCGGAGCGCTTTAGACTTCGGACAACTAGCTGGTTTAGGAGCCACAACGACGGAAGCTAATGAAGACTACAGCCTCCGATAAAAATAAAATGCTCCGATCAAAAATAAAAACGCTAAGTGCTTAAGACTCTGAAATCTAGCGATGGTTAAAATCGCTTCTCCTCCGAAACGGTGGCTCTTCAACAAGCAAACCCAAACTTAAAATCTGCGACCCAAAACAACTTCGAAACACACGCAACTTTCAAAAACTAGGACGAGTGTTAGCCTTCAATAATCATTCAAAATTAAAGTATTACCAACAACAATTCACATATCAAACTATTAAGAACAAACGCTAAATCATGAGGAGTGGACCAAAATTTAAGAAATTTGGGGAAAACAGTTGCAGCTGCAACAATTGGCGACTACCTGGTGAACCTAGACCTCTGGACAATTTCTTCCTTGAGTAACAGACTGTTTGATAATAAATCACCATGTTGAATTCTTCTAGATATATGGATTTCCCAAAAGGCAATATATCAACTTTTAAACATTGAGGGTAGTCCAATTTAGGAAAATGGAAACCAAGATTTCAAAGTCAAGATAACTCTTTCGAGGCCAGAAATAGGAGTTTCATTTTTTACTTCTATCTTTGGGTAGCTTCTAGCTTGAACACCACAAGATCGTAACATAAGGTAAACAGAGATATTCATTTGTTCCTCATTCCCATGCCATTTTGCATTTTTTTGTGCTTTTGGACTTTTCTCCTTTGAGTCTCCCTCATGCCTTTCTTTCTGAATTTTTTTTTTTTTTATTCAGGCTCCTCTATCCATAGTGTCCTTTTGTGTGAGAGATGTATTTAATTTTCAGCTCACGGACGGAGAGGAACTTCTGGCAATTTTATACTTCATATGATTTAGTACTCTGTTCTGATGTACATTTCTTTCTCAGGAGTTTTGACTCTTCTTAGCCTTTTGGTTTTCAATTCTTGGCATGGGATCATTTATATACAATATATTGTTTACCCTGCTTCCTTTCCATGGGTCTTTTGCTGCCACCCCCTAAGACATTTTTAAGTGTGAGATGGATGGAGCCTTGAAATAGTATTCTAGGCCTTTTAATCTTGAGTTACTTTACAGGGATTAAGTAGGACTTCAATGCATTCATAACCAATTAGGAAAAATGCTAAACTAGAAGAAACTCTATCAGATAAAACTATAATACACAGTCTCATAATCAAGGATTTTAGTTGGTCCAGAATTCTAATGCTCTCCATGCAACCAAAGCTTACTTCTTTTATTTAAAATCAAACAGAAAATTTAAAGTAAAACTAAACTTCATGACTCAAAGACTCAAAAAGACAACCAAAATAGATTATTTATACAAGACAACATAACTCAAACAGAACTCAGGAAAAATAAGGCTTGAGAACCAAACCATTTACTGGTAAGTTCTCTTCCCATCCTTGCAGATCCTACAACTTATAAGTAGAAGGGCCAAGCTTTGCCACAATCTGAAAAGGGCCTACCCACAACTGCTGGAATTTAGTATTTTTTCCTTTCTCATCATGGGGGTGATCCCACTTGAGAACCAGATCTCCCACTTCAAACTCTTTTGTTCCTGCCTTATGTTTGTCGAACCATCTCTTTATTACCTCATGTTGTTGCTTAAAGCGCTCTCTGGCTTTAGTTCTAGCCTCTTCTGCTTTCAGGAGATTATATATCCTTATTTGCAAAACTTCATCATCCGACCCTCTAGATTCTTGAGCTATTATGGAAGAAGGTAGCATGATATTGGGAGGAAGAATGGCTTCTTCATCGTAGACAAGGGTATATGGAGACACTCCAATTGAAGACTTGGGGGTGACTCTATCAGCCCAAAGGGCATTTGGTAGCGCTGCATGCCAACTCCTTTGGTTTTCTATTACAGTCTTCTTTAAAATTCTAATCAGATTTTTGTTAGAGGATTCAGCCAGGCCATTTCCTTGTGGATAGTAATTAGCAGAATAATGCAATTTTATCCCTTTATCATGAGCAAAAGTAGTTAATTTAATTGATGAAAAGTATTTAGCATTATCAAAGACTAACGAAACTAGAACTCCAAACCTGGTCATGATATGATCTTGTAGGAAGCTGACGACGCGTCTTCATTTATCGTGCGCAGCGGGATAGCTTCGACCCAGCGAGTGAAATAATCGGTCGCGGTCAGAATGTACTTGTGTTGCAGGGAGGAATTCGGTTTTATTTCTCCAATAATATCCAACCCCCATTGCTCAAATGGCTTCGTAATCATCACAAGTTTTAGGGGTGTCGCTGCTCTAGGTTGTCTCCCACTACACCTTTGGCAAATATCACACTTCCTGACATGTGCGTGTGCATCTTTGAAGAGCGTAGGCCAATAGTAACCTGCTCTGAGGATTTTGTGGGCTATAATGTCTCCTGAATAATGTCCCCCAGCAGGATCGTCATGCAAATCTGTCATTACTTTCTTCGCATATTCTTTCTCTAAGCATCTCAGGAGAACTCCATCATAGTTTTTCCTGAATAATATTCCTTCAACAATTTGATAGAATGCTGATTTGAGACACAACGCTCTTCTTTGCTTAGAATTCCAATGTTCTGGCAACAACCCTATCTGTAGGTAATGCACGAGGTCTCTATACCAAGAATCGGGGGTTGTAAACAAAGGACATACCTCCATTACATGTAATTCGGCCTCATCCTCCCAGGTGCGTTCTTCATTTTTTCCATTTTCAGTCATCAGTTTGCACAACCCTTGCCCTTTAACTATAGAGGCTAGCTTGAATTCAAGGTCGTACTCTTGAAGAGCTGTTACCCAGTTGCCCCTTCTTTCTCCTAACTCCTTCTGTACAAGAAGGGACCTTATAGCTGGGTAGGGGATGATCACCTTGGTTTGATTTTTTAAAATATAAGGCCTGAATTGCTTTACTGCTTTAAATACTGCATAATCTTGTTTATCAATGGCTGGGTAATTTAATTCGGCCCCTTGTAGACCAGTTCTCATGAAATATATTGGGAATTCATCCCCCCCATCTTCCTTTTGGGTAAGCACGACTGCCAGTGAATCATCGGATGCAAAGGTATACAAAATAAAATCTTTGTCGAAATCTGGGCTTTTCAGGGAGGGTGCATGTGCAACAGTAGTCTTGATTTTGCTGAAGGCATTATTTTCAATATCAGTCCATTTGAATTGTTCATTTTGCTTCACCATTTGCTGCAGAGGCTTGACAATCTGAGCGAAATCAGGCACAAATCTTCGCACGAAGTTAATTGTTACCATAAATGATTGCATTCCTTTTTTATTATGGGGTAAGGGAATCTGTTCAATGGTCTTGATCCTTTCCGAATCGATATAAATTCCTTTCTTTGAAACTATATGGCCCAACAATTTTCCCTCCGTGACAACGAACACACACTTTTTGGGATTGAGCGAGATGCCATATTTCCGACAGCGTTCAAAAATCTGCCTTAAATGAAACGCGTGCTCTTCTCTCTTCTTTGAGAATATCGTAATATCATCAAGGTACACTACAGCACTACGACCAATCAATCCACGGAAAGCTATGTCCATAGCCCTCTGAAACGTTGCTCCAACATTTATAAGCCCAAAGGGCATCCTTCTGTAGGCAAAGGTTCCATTTGGTCCTGAACATTGTCTTCAATCTGTCTTCTTTGGCTACTAATACTTGATTGTAGCCAGAGAAACCGTCTAATAATGAAAACAGTTCAGAACCTGAGACCATTTGTAGCAATTGCTCCATGGGTGGAACAAGATAGTTATCCTTATCTGAAGCACGGTTTAAATTTCTGAAATCCACGCATAGTCTGATTTCTCCATATTTTTTCCTCACTGGTACCAGATTTGATACCCACTCAGAGTGTGTGACCTTAAAAATGATTCTAGCATCCAATAATTTCTTCACTTCACTCTGAATTAGTGGTTCCAATTTTGGATGCATTTTTCTTAAAGGTTGTTGATACGGCTTGACGTCGGCTTTGATGGGGACAACATGCTTGATGATGCTAGTGTCGTATGTTTTCAAATCTTCGTATGTCCAGGCAAAAACATATTTATATTGTTTAAACAGACTGACGAACTTATCTCTTTCTACTGGTGAACAACATTTGCCAAGATTCACAAATTTAGGATTCGTCTCAGTCCCTAAATTTATCAGCTCGAACTGTAAAGATGAGCTGTGAGTCTTCACGTTGGCCGGTCTTCTGAACTTCTCATTTAAATCGAACATTCTTTCTAACGTTCTGACTCCTTTAGGGATGAAATTATCATATTTTAGCTCGGCCTGATGTTCTTCATCATCTATAATTGATCCTTTAAATACCTCGTCATTTGTTAAACATTCTATAATCTGCTGGTCATCATCGAACACTCGTAGGTTGGTAATCATATCAGGTACTGAGGTCCTGAAAATTAATTCAACAGAGCATCGATTATTAGTAGGTACTAGCCTAGCGGCTGATGTGGCCAACAGGTCAGCTGCTGCATTTTTAAGTCTTGGAATTGAGATAATATTGAATGCATTAAAACATTTAAGTAGGTCCCATACCTCATTTTGGTAAGCCTTCAAGTGAGGGGAAACACAATGTATTTGATTTCGGATTTGTTTCACAATAATGTCAGAGTCTCCAAAAAATTTTAGATTACTTACCTTTAATTCAATCGCTTTCCTTAAGCCCTGCACCAGTGCTTCATACTCAGCTGTATTATTCGTACATTCAAACTCTAATCTACATGAAATAAAATGTTTATTCTTCTGGGGGTCAATCAGGACACAGCTGGCCCCTGACACTTCTAACGTCTTAGAGCCATCAAAAAATGAAGTCCAAAAATCACTAACTAATGAATGCGAATCTATTCCTACTGCTAAGTCTACTATTTTACAATCGATTTCATCAGCCTGCGAGAATCGAAGGAGATCAGGCTGGGTGTTTGACGTACTGCTGGCTTCTTCTGCTTGGTAATTTCCTGCTTCTAATTCAATAAAATAATTTCCCAACACAGAATCCACTGGTTCATTCTTCTCCTCAAGTCGAGTAACGTTATATTTCATGTGAGGCTCCCTCAAAATATTAATTTGGTTCGGACTTCCTTTATACGGCAACCACAGATGTGACCAATCAGAGGCAAAATATCCGTTCAGTTTCGCTGACCAATCTCTGCTCAAAACAAGATTGTAAGCGTCTGGTATATCTGCCACCACAATATTAATGACTTGGCACACTTTATCATTTGATGACAAGCAGATCAAGACATCCTCCATCTCACCCATTACCTTTACATCCGTCCTGTCCAACTGGACAACTATTCAAGTGGATGGCTTAGGCTGCCCATTTATCCTTTTACAGACTGATATTGGCATGTCATTGACCGACGCCCCTGAGTCTACCAGGAAATTATGTACGTTGTGATTAAAAATTTCAAACGTGAGGAGGAAAGGTGGATGTTTGCTCTTAGACTTACCTCCAATGCCGGTTTCTCTGATTTCTTCTTCTTCTGCAGGCCGATTGTCAATGGGAAGCCTCTCATCCGATGCTTCAAGTGCTTTCAATAGTCTTTCTTTTTGCTGCGGCACTTTACACATTTCGAATAGTGAAACATTCGCTTTTACCTTCTTTAAATCCTCCACGACGTCATAATCCATCTGCTGTTCAATGGGATGAGGTTTATCAGCATTCATCTTTTCTTCATTTGGCTTGGCCAACACATTATTCTTCTTAGGATCTTGGCTGGTAATAGTGAATTATGGAATTTTATCAGCTAAGGATTTATTTTGAAATTTCTTAACATTTTGCTGAAGCCTCTTAATATTTGGGAGTATGAGACTGTCTTCTTTAACCGACCCTTGGCTTCTCGTTGCTCTGTTGGTTTCCATGACATCCTTGTACCCCTGATTCTTTTCCTCTTCAGCATCAAATAACGAAACAAAATCCCACAAAACCATGGTTTCCTCTTCTTGTTCTTTCGTTGAAGTAGTATTCTCTTTTCTTTCTTCATCTCCCTCTTCTGTTAATCTAGAATCCAATAGTTCATTCATGACCAACATCACCAAGTTTATCCATTGAGGACAATTCTTTTCAGAGTGTGGTTGTTGGTGAAAAGTGCAAAAATTGTCCATGCCTACCTCTGTTAAATTCATAGATGCAGAATTGTGTGGAGGAGGTTGAGACTGATTGTTATCCTCTCTTTTCTTATAATAGGGCTTATAGAACTTTTGTGCTTCCTTTTCTTTCTCCAAGTCTATTATTTTATTAGAAAGCTCCTGCATCATTTTGGCCATACTTTCATAATCTGGTGATTTCTCTTCCTTAGGCTTAGTAAACAATAAGGCTTTCCTTCCCCCACCTTTCTCTCCTGACTGTTCGGGATAATCTTCGATACTTTCTCTTTCAGCTTCCACTATTTTCGCCTCTTCATAGGTTTCTGTCAAAGTAGGCTTGGCCCTACCTTTGGCAAACATGGCCAAATCAGGGCCTAAAGCTGAGGTATAATACTCAATCAAGACCTTGTCCGAAGGTTTGTTAGAGTCAAAAAAATTCTTGAGGTATGTTGCAAATCTTTGAGTAAAACTGTGCACCTTCTCCTTTCTCTCTTTATTCAAGGCGCATAGTCCTTTCATGAGGGCTGCATGAGTCTTTTGAATCGCATACTTACTTCTGAAAATTCTCTCGAAGGTATCCCAATCAGGGATAGAGTTAGCAGGAAACCCAAAATACCATGATGATCCAGCTCCTTTAAGGGTATGCAGAAATAGTCTGCAAACCACATCCTCATACTCCCCAGCCCTCAACCCTTCTATCGCCAAGTAAAAAATTTGCAGGTGATCATCTACTAGTATCTTCTCATTTGGGTCGAATTTGGGTAGTGGATTTGGTGGGTTGGGTGGTGGATTAGCATTTACTCCTGCCATGAGTCTAGGTGGAGAGTGAGGAGGTGAGCCAATAGGAGTGTGAGCAGGAGAACTGTGAGGGGTATATCGGTCTTCTTGATTCGAAGGTAGTACAACTTCCTGTAAGGCTGTTTCTACAAGTTCTTCCCAGTCTCCAACCAGCACTGAGTCTTCTACTATAGGACGATCTTTCTTTTTATATTCTCTTCTGGGCAATTTAGGGATAATTGGCAATCCTCCAATCTTCTTTACATATGCCCTGGCGTGTCTTCTCAGGTCATTAACAACTTCGTTTCCAACAGAATATAGACGTTCTCTATTCCTTTCTTTCGGAATTGGATTATGAAGTCCACTGCTTTCAGAACTGTTACCGGTGGAATAATCTTGGGAAAACGGGTTTCCTCGGCCAGCCATGCACTGGTGGCCCTCCTTCTAGGAGCCAAAACTATTGAGGCCTGGAAATTCGCAGGCAACGACAGCAAGGGATTCTCCCCAGTCAATGTTCCCAACTAGCCCGTGACTGTTTGGTGTAGGGAATCCGTCTGGTTTGCGGTTCGGCTGCCGTAGGTCAAAGTAACAAAAACAAAGGGTTTTACCGGTTGCGGCGCGGTCCACCGTGTATTTGTATTTTTTGACTTAAGTATGATATGCAAGTGCCTAATTAACCATGCAGGGTGATAAATATGCAAAGAGTAGTCATAATGTGATGCGCAGGTTCTTACCTCTCGTCTTAGAACTCACAAGCATCCAAATCATGCAAGAAAATAAATACTAACTAAACTATCTCTAGAGAGCTGGGTATTCATTCATGAGTAATGCACCCCTATTCATGTGTTATGGCAAATCACAGATAGTTGTTCTTATAACCAAACATATAAACATGAAGAAAAGTATATATGATAAGATAGCTCATCAACAGTTAAAAATTCCATTACTCATAGTGGAAAAGACGTCATAAAGGTACTGAAAAAACATTCAGACAAGAACATAGGTTCAAGAAATTAGAACTCTCTTACAGCTAATGAGGCACAACTGAAAATGAAATAGTTCGCATTCAACATTGCTCATTTAATCACATTGACATATTCCACACAACACTTCCTCCAACAAGCAAAATTTGCAGTCTCTGGTTGTAAAACGAAATAGTTCCTCTTACAAGCATTAAGTTACAAGTTTTTCCAAGGAAAAAGCCCCTGTAAGTTCTATCTTTCACATATTTAAACTCAACATTAGGCCGCTTGGGTTCCCCCCAAACATGTGACTTTTTGGTTCTTCGAACATTTCATATCCCTCTTTTCATCTTTTCTTCGTATGCTCATGATCAGCTGAGTAACTGCTGAACCTTTCAGATCTATGCTTTTGTTGCTTTCGATTTTGTCTTTTCCTTCACTTGTCTCCCTTGCGACCCTGCCGGTTTCAATTTGATTTTTACAAAACTGTCAAGCTACGCCTTCCCGCCACGGTCACCCCAACAGTCCCTTGAGTTCTACCTGCAATCAATTACTATGCATCATTCGTTGGAATGGCATTTTAAAACGTTAAATTAAACCACCTGAAATGGCTAATCCACAATAAAACGGCCAGGTGCACCCCTTGATCTGAGAATTTTAACAAACGTTGCCATCACTACCTCGTCCACTTATGGGTTTGAAGGAAAACACCCACGACAGGAAACGTGAACTTCATCGGAGGCTCAGAGCACTAACCTCGGCAGGGTAGACCTATTCACAGCCGCAACGATGGAAAAGAAGAGGTTAAGGACACGCGACCCGCGGGCGGGAAAAATCTTAATCGAAAGTCGGAAGATATCGACATCGGAAGATGAAAGCTTTGCACAGCCGCAATGGTGGAAAATAAATGACTATGTGCAAGTGACTAAAAGACTGACACATCGGCTGGCGGAGCGTTTTGGACTTTGGGCGCTTAGTTGCTTTGGGAGCCGCAACAGCGGAAGCAACAAAGATTACAGACATGCGACTAGCATCGGAGGGCGGAGCACTTTAGAATTCGGACAGCTAGCTGGTTTAGGATCCACAACGGCGGAAGCTAATGAAGACTACAGCCTCCGATAAAAATAAAATGCTCCGATCAAAAATAAAAACGCTAAGTGCTTAAGACTTTGAAATCCAGCAACGGTTAAAACTGCTTCTCCTCTGAAACGGTGGCTCTTCAACAAGCAAACCCAAACTTAAAATTTGCGACCCAAAACAACTTTGAAACACACGCAACTTCCGAAAACTAGGACGAGTGTTAGCCTTCAATAATCATTCAAAATTAAAGTATGACCAACAACAATTCATGGATCAAACGATTAAGAACAAACGCTAAATCATGAGGAGGGGACCAAAATTTAAGAAATTTGGGAAAAACAGTTGCAGCAGCAACACAATGGTTGTAAGTAAACCTCCATATTATTCACTTATCTTATACCAAGGACTATAAGATCCAACAAAAGATGTTCATTCTTTACGAACAACCATGGGGGGGTATTATTATTGATCACCACTACAAGACAAATAGTATAGGTGTTGTCTGGTTGGGAATATGGGTTGACGCCATCAATGGTTATGATCAATATAAGGTTGCATACTTCATCCTTGAATTTATCAGGACATGTATTCTTTATATGCTTCATGTCTATTGAATCTGTTGGATTCACAATACTCCTTCCTCACTTTAATGCCATGCATGACATCCCTGCAACATAGCTAATTCTTTGTAATGAAAGAGCCTTTGAATCCTTGGGATTATAGGAATATGCCTCAATATATTAAGAGGAGGACCATGTGATTTATCCTTGTTATTTGATTCTGTGTACCTACCATGCCTGCATTTTGGACATATATCTTTGTCTGCATATTCATCTCTATATAGAATACAATCACTAGGACCCACATGATTTGATATGTACTCAACATCCAACATTTTCAACATTTCATTTTCCTCCTTGCATCTTCTAGGAAAGAAATTATCATTCATAAGTACCTTATCTTTGAATAAACTGTAGTTAGAGAGAAATACAAATGTACAATATCACTTACCGTTCATAAAATCGATCGTTTTCAATGATCATATTTGTGTAACAAGATTCCTCAAAACTTAAGGTAGTTGGTGGTCACTAACCTCAACATCGCTAAGAAATTCATGTCAGACATGCCATATTTTTCTTTCAAGTTGTACAGTAACTTTGTTGTCCCCAATTGTGTATACTTTGATCGACCAGGTTCAAAGATGATCCGAATTTCAGGGGGAATATGGTCTAAATTTGAATGTATGAGTCATAAAAACATTTAATGAGAGGTCACACGCTCTTAGTCATCATAAAAGCATTAAATGGAGAGGCCACCCTCTCTCATCCATGGTCATTGACAACTCATGGTTTTGTTTCATGGTATGGCTTCAAGGCACATTGTACCTCTCTCATCCATGGTCATTGACAACTCATGGTTTTGTTTCATGGTATGGCTTCAAGGCACATTGTACCTCTCTCATCCATGGTATTTCACAACCCATGGTGATCCAGATTTATGCGTGAACGAAATGAAAGAACATATACAGAATCATAATAACATACATTTTGCAAAGATAACAAAGATACAGTAAACACATATTCTATTAAATGGCGGAAATAGAACAGACTGTAATACAATTGCTAGAATGGTGGTAGCTATCTCTGAGAAGAGATGTGGCTGCTACGCTCATTCGTGCCAAGCTTCCTACAAAATGAGGCCAAAGGGGCCTATTTATAATAAGAAGGAGGTGAGAACCCCAAAAGTCCAAAACGTAACCCTAGAAGATGAATCGTCATAAAGTTTGCAGCCCCAAGGTGGTAAGTTGAACAGTCAACTTCCCGGGGTCATAACTTTTGCATACGATCTCCGATTTGGGCGTTCGATAGCTCGTTGGAAAGGTCTATCTAAAATTTACAACTTTTGGTCAACTAAATGCATGTTCATGGCAACCATTTGGCCTTGAATCTCCAAAAAACATCGTTTAAGGCCTCAAAACGGCCCCAGAAGTTTAGGACTCGAAAAAATGCAAAAAAATAACTAGGAAACTGCCACAATGGACAATTGTTTTGAGCCAGTGGAATAGGTGGGTGGCCACAGATATCCATCTGGATCACATGGTTTTGACCCATGGTATTTCCCCAAGGCACATTGTAATAATGTTATAAAAAGGCTCTATGCCTTCTCAATAAGTCATGGAAGGATTTTTGGCATCCTACATTTATCTTATTTTATTCAGTTATTGAGTTATTGGTGCCGAGTATCTTTCTAAGTATGGTTTGAGAGGTGCCTATGTTATTCTATGCATCAAATGATAACAATTTGCAAGTTTACTCCCCTCCTCTCTCGGCATCCAAGCCTTCCGGGTCTCAGCTCCCAAGATCTGGATCAAAAGAGAGGTGTGGAATTTGTCGTTTTAAGGATTTCAAAGAAGGCTTCAGTGATACAAGTGTCATTCCTATCTCATTGTCATGGAATGTATGAAACAAAATTTCATCCATGGAACTCCTTTATCATAATAACTCATCCATATCAACGTCTAATTCATTGCCTCCATTGCCAACATGTGAAGAACTACTATCACTGTAGGAATTCCTAATTGGTGAGGATGGCTACAGTGGAAATTGAATAGGCGGTTTATTCAACCATGTTTGGTATGCTTCCTCTCCAAGTTGCATTCTTTTTTCAACCTTCTCTCAATTTGACATTGTACTGGGGTGCAACGGAAGATGGTAGGCAGGTCGCTCATCATCATAATCCTTATTTAAAAAATATTGAACATTACATCGATGAATTTAGTATGCACAATGCAATTGGTTTGATCTATTATTATACAAAACAATTATTTCAGAAGCACAATAATCATTTCCAATACAAAATGATAAGTTGTAAACAATTTATAAAACAAATGTTCAGATTGAGCGATAAGTTAACATGAATTCCACATTAAATATAGAAATTAAAAATTGAGCAACACATTTTTAAATTCAATTATAAATTAAGTTAAAAATTTACAAAACATAATTTCAAACTAAGAAATATATTAACATCTCTCCCATTGTAAATTGACAAATACAATTAATCAATGTTTCTTTGTCTTGCGCCCCAATGGAACGTCTAAGGGTAATCCCAATTCGATATGTCTCTGACGAGTGGTTGGCGATCTACGAAATTTGTATTTTATTAACAGTTCGTCACCAGGAGACAAACTACGTATTGCATGTACAACAAAAATTATTGATGCTTTCCTTTTCATAAAGAACTCCTAGTCATTAAAGTGTTCCTCAAATGAACAATTTGTAGAAAATAAAGAGCACCTAGAGCTATTGATGAACCCTACAATATTCCCATGTGTGCGTGAATGACCATCTATATATAATAGGTTCTTCCTGTTAAAGTTTCCAGAAACATAACCATTCATGCACATACTATACATGGAAATGTTATGATTGTATTTAAAAATATTCAAGTAATCAGATTGACAATAGATAGGACCGCGAACTGGAATACGTGTGACCGATTTTTTGGGAGGAATAGTACATGTGAAAGGATAAACAACCCAATATTTGCAACATCAATATTAGACTTTGCAATCATAAAACGATTACCACAAAAGGAGAATTAAATCCCAATATCAGACACAAGTAGAGAAGATGGCCAAGCGCCATACAAAGCCAGTTGTAAGAAGTTTGATATTTACTTTGCAAATTCACAAGAAGGGAGAAATCATCGCTACATTCCAACAATTGGACGAACATCGGTGTGTACTTGGACAATTTTTCTCTCAACTCATGCAAATTTTTGGATCTTCTAGTAGAGATGAGTTCTTTGACATTCAAATCATATTTTGGATCACTAGATCTTTTAGTTGTCTAAACATAAGAAGAGGGGTTCATTAATTTAGGATGAGACGTAGTTATTTTGGCTTCCAAATTTTTCAAAAATGAACATAGGGAAGAGTTCATGTGTGCATTTTCTATATCACCTATTGGATTATTTACTGTAGTAGGGGGTATTAGACAATCAACATTGGGTAACCTATCATTGGTGTAATGGGTGAGTGTGACACGCTGAGGGTTCTCCTTCAACCCTTGACATTTTGAACAACCATAAACTACTGGGTGTCATAAATGAGTTCTAGATCACGACGAATTATCATCGATGAACCCATATTGTGACTTGAAGATGACATGTTACAATTTGCAGGGTAAAGCAGCTGCTAATTCAATTATAGTATCTTGATCCTGAAAAGAGCTTATGACATTTTGGAACTGCTGGAATGTCTTGTGCATATGAACTTGAACCTGAATCGAGATCCTACAATAAAGAACAAATTGATATAATTTCATATTCACATGGATAAGTAACATAAATTCAAATAAATAATCAAAATATAAATAAAAACTAGACTTATTGGGGATGGAAAGGGAGAAATCGTCGATATTTGAACATGAAGGAATGAGATTGAATCTGAAGAATATTCCAATCCTAATTTTTTTTGGGAACTATATTTCAATCTAAATTTCAATATAGTTTAGAAACCATTATGTTTGAACAAGGTGAGTTTAAGCAACATATATATACTATGAAATATTGTAATTGTTGTCGTTGAAAAATAGAAGAAAAGTTGAGATGGATATACAGTTTTAGGTGGAAACACGAAACCCAACATTAATTTTTTTAACAATGCGTCTATTTAAATATACACATACCGGTGTGCTTAAATTTAATAAATGCACCGGTGCGCAACAACTATAAATGCACTGTGGAAATAATCTCTACAAAAACTCCCTCGGGATAAAATATCTGCTACATTTGGTAGCAAAGATTTATACATGCATTATACATATTTATTCATACTTGTGGGTAACACCAGCGTAGATCCAAATCCTAGGCTCTATCAAGCACCGATATGGATCAAATATCTCGAGGTGCAAACCTCTTCTTAGGTATTCATTGATTTGATTCAAACCAAAAGACATCTTTTTATTTAAGGTCCACATATAATTTTATTATTATTAATATTTAATATTATTTATGGCTGACATATAATATTTTTTATTTTGTTAGGAACGAACATTGCATCATTTCCTCACACATGGTTTTAAAACCATATGCAAGGCCCTCCTACAATCATGGGTTGTTTAGGAGGCCTTGCACATGGTCTTAAAACCATTTGCAAGGCCCTCCTAAACCATGTACAATAAAACCATGGGTTGTTTAGGAGGCCTTGCACATGGTTTAAAAACCATGTGCAAAGCCCCCTAAACCATGTACAATAAAACCACGATTTGTTTAGAATGCCTTGCACATGGTTTTAAAGCCATGTGCACATAGTTTTAAAACCATGTGCAAGGCCAACATTTTTTTGTGTTTTTTTCTTGACCCACATATTTTTTTACGGATAATTAAATTTTTACCTTGTATTGTTTTGTTAGGTAGGAAGATTACAACATCTCCCCCATATTAGATTGTTTTTGTGGCAGACATTTATTTTGGCCTATTAGAAAATTTATTTTTTATTAATAAAAATAACTTTACGAAAGTGATATTATTTTTTATTTTGTGTTACAAAATCTCTCCCATAATATTCACTATCACTATTATTTTTTGCCGACATGTTACAAATGTTACATCACGTTACAAGATCTCTCCCATAATATTCACTATCACTATTATTTTTTGCTGACATTACTAACGTTACATCACGTTACAAGATCTCCCCCATACTGGGTTGTAGAGCGCCTCTCAGTGCAATAAATACAAACACACTGGTGCATTACTTGTAGAGATGCACACCGTACTATTTTTGAAGTTGTGGGATATCAGTGTGTCTTATGTAGTGACACATTGGTGCGTTATAGAGATGGGTGCACTGAAATTTCGAAAGTTGAAAAAAAAACGCACAAACTATTCAAGCTCTAAAGTGAAAAATTTAAATGACTGCAATTTTAAGTTCGAAAAAGTAACTCAAAAGTGTGTTTAAAAGGAAAAAACCTAAACATTAATTCATTATTTTGCCAAAAATGTTAGGATATATCTTTCAAACAGGGACTTACGCAGGAGGTCTTTGGAGTAACTAGATTACTCTAAAGATCGAAATTTGTCAGGTATATTGAATGAGACAGAACCCTGCATAGTAAAAATTCCAAGTAAATAATATTGTAGATGTCATTATCTTATATAGAAATCAAGTAGATTTAGAAGAAAAAAAACTTCATACGTACCTTCAATGTTCCAACCCTTCTCTTCTCTGTGCTTCTTTTCGTTTGTTGTGGTTTCAAAATTTAGATTAGGGTTTAAATACCTCAACTATTTCACAAAATTACAATTTAACCTTTTAGGGAGTTTAGATTTGTTGAATTTATGAATTATATATAAATCTTAGGGAAATATGGATTCATTATTTGGATCGAAACTGTTATGAGTCGGTCCTATTTATTTTTGTTATTTTGAAAAAAATGAATGCATCAAATTTGGTGCGTTTTGTTTTCCAAAACGCATCAGTGTGTGTGTCATAACAGCGCACCCTTGTGAAGATATGGGACAATTAATTTTTGGGGAGTTTTGTTTTACGGTTGTCTGTAATTTATGTGATTATACACAATAGCACCGATAATGGCGAAATGTTGTACACGATATAGTTATGTTGGTATAAAACACCGATGTATGTCCAGAAAATTGATTCAAGGACGAAGTACGCAATCGTTACTGCTATGTTGTATAAATGAACCAGTGCGTTTATGTGACTAAACATACCGGTGCTTCTATATGTGTATACATACCGGTGCTCTTGAATTTATAAAACACGTTGTTTTCAGAGTTGTTTTCTATTTGAGAAGGTCTGCAGTTTGTTTGGATAATATTTTTATAGCTTCTGTATCTAATGGTCTAGGATATTTATTGATAAAAATGTATGGTATGAGTTCAATGAACAAAATTTCAGTCAACGTGGTGGAAGCACATCCAGGATTGCGAAGAAGGCAAGTGGTTCTAATTAAATTTTGTATTGAAATTAATTTATTTGAATTATTTGTAAACTTCACTAGTATGTATTTGTTAATGTGTGAAATGCATAGCCAAAAAATGAGGAATCTTGATAAGATTCTTACCAATCTAAGTCCATAAGAGCATAAAACATTGATGGAAAGGTTGCAGAGAGATGAATTGGGTGAATAAAAAAGAAGTAAATATGAATTATTTATTGAAATTTGAGTAGTAATGTAGTTATGATTATTCACTAAAATGTTTCAACTAATATAATGCACATATGTTGAATGTTATGTAGGGATTGGAAACAACATAAGTCAATGTCATCATAAGAATACAAAAATCATGGAAGATGCTAATGATGATCAATTGGTCCTTGTCTCATTTGGAGTGGTGCTGGAAGTTAATAAAAGGTGAAAAGAATTTTATAATAGTATGAGGGATATAGTGGAAAGAACGTACATATGTACTTTTCACTTACAATAGAAACCAATCAAATTATTCGAAAATCAGATCATATGTAAACTACAAGAGGCGCTCCTAGAGCAATGGTCAATCAAACATGTCAAACTTGCAATAGCAGAAACATACAACAACAAAAAATAATCATTGAAAAGGTAATATTCCTAAACATATTTATGTATAAATTATTTGTTTATATGTCTACTACAAAGCATCATTCCTTCAATAATTTTAATCTGATACATGATGTTTTTCATATCAACACCAAAATTGATTTATGCAGTCATTTTACATTTCCAGGAATATTATGAAAATCCCAAAGGATGAATGAGGTGATATGCAAAATGTGCCAATAGGTGTGTCCAAATTTTTTTTATAAGGAGATGGCCAAGGAAATAAACATAATTACATCGCAAGAGGATCCATCTCAACACAACATGCTTCAAATGTATGAAATCATTATTTCTTAGGATTATGTAAATCTCATTAATTAATTCGTCATTAAATATAAATTTTCAATTGTTTTGTTAATGCAGAAAAGAAAAGAAAATGGAACCCAATAAACACACAAGACAAGATGGCATGGAAGAATGGGGTTGATAGAAACGTTTGTGTGTATTTGTGATTTTCTTATAAAAATAAGATTTCGTAGTGGTTGTGGTTTGTATATTTGATTTTTTGTTTTCGCTACCAATACGTGTATGTCTTCAAACATGTGTTAGCATACAGAGAAGAATGAGTCAGATGAATTTATTGACATTGGGTTAAGAAAGGGTTGTGAGTATATGTTGGCATAGCAAAAATTAATTGTGTATTTTGTAAGTATCTATATTTTTTCCTTTTGTCATTTATAATTAAAAAAATCATTTATATTAAATCTAGGATTAATTAATGTGACGGGACATTAAACCTGCAGGAAACAAAGTATGGAGTGGAGACAACATAATACTTGTTGATAGAAGGCATGATACATGGTTTTGAAAGAATGTGTATCATTACCCAATTATTACTATGCAGGTACATCACTTTTCAATTTACATTCATGTATACCATATGTTTTATTTCTCATTATTCTCGGCAATGTAGATACACTCAGTACACTTTATTTTCATGTTTGTAGATGGAATCTGAACTAGAAGAGGACAACAATCGATCCAGTCAACAAAACATTCAGCAAAATAGCCCAAGTGATGCAAGTGGCTTGAGTACTGATAGCAATTCCAGTGAAGAATGATGGTCCATATTTAATTTTGATGTTATTTCAAGCTGTTGTAACTTGTTATATATTTTGAAATAGTTGTCTGTGAAAATCGAACATTTTGTATAATAATGTACTGGACATACTGTCTGATGAAAAACAAAGAGTTACTAATAAGTGTAATAATTACATGCATGTTGACATTTTGATTATTGTTATCTCTATGTTGTGTTATTTTGAATGAAAAAGGCACTATTATTGATGTATAATAAAATAAAATTTTTTATTCAATTGCATTCTTCAATGTTATTGTCAAATGTTACATGTAAAACGATACATTGTTAATTAAATGTATGTATGATTAAATATTACAATTGATGTTTGCATCTATGATATTTCAATTTCAAATAAATAATGTAATTAAATATATTTCACTAAAATTTCAGTAGTCGATGTTCAAATAATCATATGCTGTGCTTTTGATAATTAATGTTGCTCTAGTGCCTCTACCCAAACACTGATAAAACTCACAAACACAATCATTGAAATTGATATATTTGGTTGCAATGTTAGTAACCACTGTTTGAATAATCATATTCAGTGTGATTGGTAACATAAGATGCACCGGTGTGTCTACCATAATTAGGCGTACCGGTGTGCATACCATTCTTAGGAGCACCAGGGAGTCTACCATGCGGTTATGTTGATTAAACATACAATTGAATTTTAAATAAATATTTTTACTTGCAAGAGGGTGTCATCGGTGTGTTTAAACTTGTTTTAAGAACTGGTACGTATAATTGGTTTATACACACTGAGGTGTATTATAGGTTAATACACACTGGTGCATATCATTGGTTAATACGCACTGGTACACTCATATCAAATGACCGTGTGGTAATAACCACTACTGTTTTTACGGTGTGCATGATGTGACTAATCGCACTAGTGTGTTTATTGTGTTTAAAAGCATTGATGCATATAGATAATAAATACATGAGCATTGGTATGTTGTTAAAATTATGAAAATTATGGTGCTCTTTATCTTTGAATGCACAAGTGTGGATACAACATAGTGCACAACACCGGTGTGTTTTGTTGGGAAATGTGTTGGGACACTTAGGTTTAAAAAAATGCACTGATAAAAAACATCCACTAAAATATTCGTCCGTCAAGTTTTTCCTATTATAACTTTTATCCGTTACGACCTCCATTAAAACATCCGCTACCATTGGCGGAGTTTGTATTGGAGTTTTTTTTTTCCCAATCTTGTAACACTAACATAATCCTCTATGACATCTACTATAGGGGGTTTTCCTTGTAGTGTTATCAATCAGGGGACCCCTTGATTGATCCTGATTATTTGGTCCCTGGGTCCCACATTAATGGTGGTGGGTTGACCTCTTTATCAGTCTCTATTTCTGGGAACCCTCTAGACTTATGTATGTTGGAGGAAATGAATGTGAATTCTTTTTCTCTTCCTGATGATTTAAGAATTACTTTAGAAGGATGCTCTTAGGATGATATTTCTCTTATTCCACAGGATTTTCCTTCCTTAGGAGCTCAATTTCCTAATGGTTCTTTTCCCTTGTCAAGGACTCCTTTTTTATAGTTCAGATACTGTTAATGTACCCTCTTATTTTATTTCAAATGATATGCCTCCTTCTTATGTTGATTTAATTTCAAATATTCCACTTCAATTTTATTCTGGAAATATCTTATGACAAGAAGGATATTGTTCCTATTGCATCTATCAGATGTCCTAATTTTACTATGCAAAAGAAAATGGGGAATAAGGGTAAATATGTAAAGGTAAATGAACCATCTTCTAAGTGTAATGAGGACAAATTTTTTAATCCTTTGGTTTCCTCCCTTACTCCTTTTGGGCTTCATCTAGATATTTGTTCCCCATCTCTTTCTTTTGATAATAGAGTTCTTAGAGCACAATCATCCTTTCCTTTTGTTGAACAATGATATTTATGTATTTCAATAATAGGGGGATGGGGAGCTCCCCAAAACATGCTTCCATGAAATATATATTTGAGAGAGTGAAGTTGAACATTTTCATTTTCCAAGATACTATGTGTTTGAGTATTAAGGCATGTGAGATTTTTCTTAAACTTTTCCCTGATTGGGAATGTAGCGGATTTGATGCCCTGGGTAATTTAGGTGGTTTGTTGGCTTCCTAGAATCTTGTAAAGGATGCATTCATATATTCATTTACCTGTACATGACTCCTGCTAAAAGGGAAGATAAGGGGTATGCATAAGGTTATAAGGGTCTTAAATTGTTATGGCCTATATAGTCAAAGGAAGGTTTTTGGGATAAGATTGTTTACAATGGGTTACTAAATGATTCTTCTTTGTTGGGTGGAGAAATAAATTTGAAATTATCAGTTGGGGATCCTTGGGGATCGAGATTACTATTTGACCCTCTATCAGAATACTTCAGATCAATTTTTTATGAAGCCAATATTATTAATGTGATGCTTAGGGTTATGGCTCATACATGGAAGAATGGTCAAGTAGGAGAAGGTGGGATGGTGAAAAAGTTGTATGGATTTCTTATTTATGATCATTTGAATGGTTTTTTGGTAGATTTATCTCTTGGTCTATGTCTACTGGGGTTTCATACCATTTTCCTATTTGCTTTGTGTTTCAAGTGGAGAAATATCATACACATTTTCCTTTTAAATTCAATCATTCTTGGATAAAGGAAAAATACTTCACATATTTTGTCAAGAAGATTTGGATTTCTTTGTCTGAGATGGAATATGGTTCTTCTATGTAGAGATTGGTGCATAAATTAAAGGTTCTAAAAAATGTGGTCATTAAATGGGAAAAAGAGAAGGATGGCCTTATTGAGGATTTTCTTGAGATTGAAGTTGAAATTTCCCATACAAATTCTCTATTGGATGATGACATGTTTTCTATTCATAGAAGGGATAAGTTGGATTGTTGGAATCTAAAAAGGATAAAATATCAAATAGGAGGAAGAAACTTGGCGATTTAAAAGTAGATATATTTGGATTGATCGGGATGACAACAATACTAAATTCTTCAATGATTTTGCTAATCAAAGAAGCATACAAAATGCTATATGGGAGGTGAAATATTGTAATGGAATGCAAATATCTACTCATAAGTATTTGGAAGAGGATGTTGTTAGACATTTTAAGGGGGTTTATAAAAGTAATGCTTCTAGCTGTATTGGTGCTCAGCTGAGGGTGATTCAAAACTATCCCATATTTTTAAGTAGTGCATAGGGATACAAGGTGGGTGAAGTTGTTACTTCGGATGGAATCGAGGGGATAATGAAGAAAATTGCAAAAACAAAAAGTCCAGGCCCTAATGGTTGAACAATAGAATTATTTCTATAATTTTTTGATTTATGTGAAAAAGATATTTTGGATGTTGTAAAGGAATCTAGGCTCAATGGTCATGTTTCAAGTTCTTTAGATTCTACTTTTATAGATTTAATTCCAAGAAAAAGAGGAACCTGATACTTTTAATGACTTTAGGCCAATCTCATTATGTAATTTGGTATATAAAGTAATCTCAATGATTATTGCTAATAGAATAGTCAAACGGTGTTGGCAGATTGTATGACCATAGAATAATTTGGTTTTCTTTATACTAGGAAGATATTATATGTCATTGGTCTTTCTTGATAAAGTATGCAATATATACCAAGACCAAGCGTTTACATGCTCTTATTCTTAAAATGGATTTGGTTAACGATATGACTGAGTAGATTGGACCTTTCTAAGACTAGTCCTCTTGCATATTGGAATTCTTGTTGATGTTGCTGATTGGATTATGGCTTTTGTCTTTTGTACAAACTTTGTGGTTCTTTTGAATGGATCTCCAATTACATTTTTCAAAAGCTCTAGAGGTCTAAGACATGGATGTCCTCTTTCCCATTTCCTTTTCCTTCTTGTTGTTGAAGGGTTGAGTAGATTAATTGGTAAGGCTAAGGTGGAGAGAAAAATTGTGGGATTTAAATTTTCTCCTCATCATTTCATTATGCATCTCTTATTTGTAGATGATGTATTACTGTTTGGAAATGAAACTGTGGGTGATTAGATAGATTTCTCAAATATCATCAATTCATTTTGTGAAGCTTAAAGGATGGAATTATGCAAAAATCCATGTTCTTACAAAATAATTTTTTTATGAAGTAACGAACCATTTACATATTTTTTTCCTTTTCATTTTGAGCACATTGATGTTGGTTTTAAGTACCTTGTCCACTTTCTAAAGCCTACTTGTTATAAGAAAGAGGATTGGCTATGGATTCTAAGGAAAGTGGAAAGAATAGTTAGTAACTAGGCATTTATATGGATCTCTGTAATGTCCCTTGTTAAATTTTTTTATTAAATGACCAATTTTTCACTTTTTCCCCAATTTCAAACCTTGACTAGTTTTGATGCCTAGGTTTCCAAATTGTCCCAAATGCTCCCAAATATTCTCAAAGTGTGTATGAATGGTATTAATACTTGAATATGATGTTCATATATTATTTATAACCATACAATCATTTCTGAAAACTAGTTTTATATTTTGATCAAAGTAGGAGTCTTTACTAGCAAATTGGAGTTTCAACGCCCCTGGGTACATGCTGGAAATGGCTTCTCAAATGCTCTTAATCCCTCTCGAATTTCAGAACAGAGGAAGGGTATGTGTAAGGGAAATTTTTAATGACTAATATGCATTATGGTTCAGTTTATACATGATTTTACGACTCTCTCCAAAACAACTCCCAAATCACTATTTCGACCCTTGGGGAAAAGGCACCAAATCTTCTCCCAATGCAATTAAAATGAGTAAAATGGATTCCAATTCTTAAGTAATAAACATGAAAATTGTAATACACATTAATAAAATTCCATCCATCATAAATTTATCAGAGAAAAATTTCTCCATTCGAAATAATCAGCATTACCATAGAATATATCAAAATAGAGTGGAAATGGTCATTGTTTGCTCATTAAAAATCAATTTGACATACAACTCTTGGGTATTTCGACTTGAAACTTTACAAGAATGAATAAAAAAGAATATTTAACTGATTACAATCAGAAATGGACAATCAAAGGTTCTCCCAATTCAAAATCATCAGCATTACAATGGTTCACAACAAGATAGTGGGGAAATGGCACTATTTCTTCATTGTTCAACATTTTTACATGAATTATTTTGGGTATTTAGACCTGAGAGTATTATAAATGTGAAATATAGAGAATATACATCAGAACATAATATAATGGTTCATTATAAGCTTCCCCAAAGATATAAATAGCTCACCCAAAGCGCAATCCCTCCATGAGCAAGAATATGCAATAAAAACTGGAAATGGTTGAGAGAAAGTGTTGCAATAGAATGAACCATGAGCTTCCTTTTATCTTACACCTGCAAATAAAACTCCATTAAATATCCATGAAATACCTGAGTGGCCTCTCCAAACACCAACTTGGATGGGAATCTTTCACCCTCGAAATTGGCCAAGGTAAGAAAACTAGTCATCCACTAGCTCTCACAATTCACAAATGAAAAAAAGATATTCTCTTGGTTGATTCCTATATTTAATAAACATACTTAGCCTTCTAAGGTTACCAATCCATCCACAAACTCAATCCAATTTGAATTTTGGTGTGGGCTCAATATTTTCCATGTGTCGTCCCTTTTCCACCCTTTCATCTTCCCCCAATTTGAGTAGGAACCCATTGAGCTTACCCAAATCATACAAGTGCCCTCTTGGATGCTATAATTTGACCTAAAATGTCAAATATGTCATATGTCATCCTTCAGACCTGATTTGTGTCATAGGTGTCGTAGCATCTTCATCATTTTTGTCATAGAGCTAGGGAATCTAGTCTAAGTGTCTCACTAGCTCCAAAATGACTCTTTCTCTCCCATGTAAGTTACATTTCCTTCCAAATTCAAACTATGATGTATATTTCCAAGTGTATTATCCTTATAAATCGTCCAAGAACATTTATAATTCCCATGGATTTGAAATTGCAAGAGGAGGATGCCATGTGGCACATAAATTCTAGCTTGTGTGGGCCCCATAGTCTCCATGCTCCATTGCCACTTCAATTTTCTCTTGTATTTATTTATTTAGCTCCTTCATTAAATATTTATTCTATTCTAATGTTCAAGCATCATTCATTATCCCCCTTATTCCAAATCCCAAAGCTTCCACCCCCAACCTAGGAAACTAGTAATTTTCCTCCTTGGCAATTATTTGACCCTTAGCATTAATTTGACAAACTCTAATGAATATGGGAAATGTGATTAGGCCATTGTGACCCACTGGAAATTTTGGTACATTACACTCTCTCTTGGTGGAAGGCTCATCCTAGTGAAATCATTACTAGAAATCATTCTAGTTTATTGGCTTTCACTAGCTAAGATTTAGGTTTCAATTATCCAAGGACTCAAGAACAGAATGATTCATTTCCTATGGGCTAGGAATAAATCTAATAACAAATTGCATATTGCCAATTGGGAAAGTATATATACTCCAACAAATATGAGTAGGTGGGGTTTGAATAATTTGGATCGGTTCATCTATGCTCTTAGTTTAAAAAGTCTTTGGATGGGATTATTTGGGTAAGGTCTTGAGAGTGAAGTAATCAAAGATAAATATCTAAAGATAATTTCAGTGGTATATTGGATAAGAAATCCAATTAATGCATTTACTAATGCTTCCATTATTTGGAAAGGTTTAGTAAGATATTTTCCTTAGAAGAGAGCATGGATCTCTTGGAAGGTTGGAAATGGATTACAATTCCATATTGGAATTTATCCATTTGTGGGTGTGGAAAGTTTAAATAGACTTTCTAACACTCTTCTAAAGTATTTGCAAGGTTTAAATATTCAGGTTTTGGCTTATGTTAAAAGAATTGGATCTTCTGGATCATCTTGTTCTTATTTTCTTCTTGTTTCTGATTTAGGAATGGTTGGTAAAGTAGTAGAGTAATGGAACATATACATACTTTTATTAAATCAATCAAGAATAAGACTCAATGATAATGTATATTCCTTAATATGGGTCTAGAATGGGTTAGATGACAACATTTCTACCAAAATTGCATATAATGTTATCTCTGAGGGGTAAGTTGAGGTGATTGAGAAATGGTGGAATTCTTCTTTATAGAAATGACACTCTCCTCTTGAATTGAATTATTTTCTATCGATTTGCTTAGAAAGCAAAATATTAACTTGGGAAAATATTTTAAAACGAGTGTTTTTTGGTCATGGAATTTTCAATTTCTGTAAAAGTGAAAATGAAACTATCTCTCATTTATTTATGCACTGTACTTTCTTCAAGGTGGTCTGGGATGAATTCTGTAGGATTCTTGATTTTTACGGAAAATGAGATGCTTCATCTTTTGGGATGTGTATGGAACTTTGGTTTAAAAATGTTGTTATTTTTAAAGAGACCCCCTATTGTTATTTGTGGTATTTGTAAGGCTATAAACTTGGATATCTTTGAATATATGAAGCCAAATTTTTATTTTTGTTAGTTCAAGGATTGTGGGATATTTTCATGATTTCTACAGGGATTTAAAGGAAAAAGGAAATAGGATCATTCCACTACCTGACTCTGATAATAATTTAATTCTTGGTTTCTTTAATGGGGTAGCTTCTAATGGTATTTTTGGTGCTGGTATTTATTTAAAATAAAATCATAATCACTCTTTACACATTTGGATGGGTTGTGGTAGGGGGAGCAATACAAAAGTTGAATTACTTACTCTATGGGGACTTCTTTAGTTTTCAAATTCAAAAGGTGTTGATCATCTCCAGTTTGTTGGTGACTCGAAAGTGATTGTGGATTAGGCTGCGGGAAAATTTATGATTCAAGTTTCAAACTTGGATCACCAGTGCACTAGAGTTATGCATCTAAAAAAGAATTTTGCTGATATCAATTTCTCCCATATCTATTGTCAATTCAATATGGTTGCAAACTATCTTTCAAAGAGGGTAGTGGGACCTATGGATGGAAAAACACATTTTGAAGAAGCAGTGGAGATATCCATAGTTTACAAGGGCTCTTTAGACATTTTCTAGTAGATCATAGCTTATGTTTTACAAAATGTAGTTTCTTAATAGATAGTATTGTGATTAATTTCAAGCTTTGTAACAATTTTGCTTAGATGGTTTTTGTTTCAACTATGCTCTCATGGACAAGGTAGTATGATAGGAATTCTAAGGCTTGGTGGAAGTTTTTTTTATGCAAATATGTAATTATGAACAATGTTACCGTTGATTCTCCTTTGGATGAATAACAAGTTAACTGTTTTTTTCTTATTAAAAAAAGATATATACTAGTTAGTTTTTAAATTTAGGTTTAGGTTATGGCCAACAAATTATAGTTTTTATTTACTTAATATTTTTTTAAGTTCCATGAGTCCTCTCCATGTTGAACATTAATGGAATTACACATTTCCCTCATATTAGCTATAAAAGTGCTTATTGGAGCAATTATTTATATGATCCACTAACTATTGTAGGGCTTAGCATGAGTCATTATAAATTATGATGTGATAAATAATTAGAAGAGAAGAGAAAATTAAGATACTATAAGGAGGTGATCAACCATAATCTAGAATACCAAAAGTGTCTCTATTTTTTAACTAGTGTAAATAAGAAAATCCACATTAATAAAATAAGAACAAACTCTAATGAGCTCCATATTTAAATAGGGGCTAGACAATTCCTAAAATGTCGTGGGTTGAAGGAATTTGTCATCTTTGTGGCACTAAGATGGTTGAATATGAAAAAACGCATTCTCTTAGAATGTTCAAAGTACACATACATTATATCACAATTTCGGATTATTTGTTACAATATTGACATCCTTAACCTTTTAACTAATCAAATCTATGGTGATTTAAAAACACTTATTTTTTAAGATTTTCAAGCATAAAAATAAATTTTGAAAGAAAATCAAATATTTTATTTCTTAATATTCATAAACCAAAATTTACCTCACTGAACATTAATAACCACCACAACCATTATCATCATTAATATATTTAAATTGATATCATACCATCTCACAAAAGTCAACATATAAATTTTGAAGAATTTAACTAATCCTAACTACAAAGTATTAAAGTACCACAAACTTGCATTAATTTAGACTAGGAATATTTCTCTTTCAATTTCTCTTTCAATTTCTCTTTCCAATTTTACTTGGTTACTTACATATCTTATATTAGTTATAAATTTATTATAATTTTGTAAAAAAAATTAACTTTACATTTCATAAAGGGTATATTATATAATTCAAAGACGAGTAAGTATCACTCTTAGGGGTGTTTTTCATTGAAAATGTTATTACTTCATATTTATGTTAATTTTGGTATTTTAAAATAAATGTTTAATATATTCAAAATGAAAGTAAATTTATTTAAATAAAATTGTAATAACTTTAAAACAAATTAATATTAATATAATATTTTTTGAGTAATTTTTATAATTTTACTATTTTTTTTAAATGGATGAAAAAAATAAACCAATAATAAAATATTCCAAGAAAATAAAACATTTTTTTTAATTGTAACTTGGCATAAAAAGCACCTCTTCGATACCACAAAGCACTTTACACATAGGAACTCTAAACTAAGAAAATGGCCTTAAAAAAAATGGATAGTATGACATCACAATATAGTAGGGCTGATAATCCAAAGAGATATTCTAACCATGTATCTTAAAATCTAATATGATCTCAATAAAAAGTGGTGTGCAAATGGCATCGAATAATATGACATAACAAAAATGTATGACTAATAAAAATTCATCTTTATATAAGAATTCCACAAAGAGATAATTCTAACAATGTATCTTAAAATCTAATATGATTTTACATTTAAACGAAAAACAAAAATGTTATGTGAGTTTGTATAGTAATATAATAATATAAAAATGTCATTTAGAAACTAACAAAATATAAAAAGTGTATCTTTATTATTTTTTTCAAATGAAAAAGTAGTAACGTGTTATTTAACGTTTAATTAAAAGTTATAACATATAAGCTAAAAGGTCATAAAGTCCTAGCAAAGTTGAGTTATCTTCACAAATTTAATTCTTTTTCGTGAAGTTTAGACTAAAAACATGAACTACAAACCCAAATACAAGATCATAGTATTTTGAAGAAGAAAGTCATAATCAAATTAAGCTATAGGGATAGGAAATATGATCAAGTTAATCAAAACACAATTAGACAAATTCCAATATAATGTTTCATCTCTGCCAAAAAAGAAGAAAGACAACCACTATAACCCATGAACAATAGCATTAATAGCCAATCACCGAGCCGTCCTCTTCAGTGATGAAATCCTTGTTTCTCCAATGAAAAGAATCCCCTATGAAAACCCAACCACTTTTTTGGAAAGCAAATCGGCCTTCTTATTAAACATCATGTAGATATGAAAAAATGGTAAGTTTGCAAAACCTTCTTTAAGCTCATGCACTCTTGTACACCACTGCTCCAACCTATCTGAGTGAATTGAGGCCTTATTTGCAGCCCAAACGATCACCACCTTTGAGTCACCATAAACATTCTTAATTTCCAGTTCCTTCATCTGTGCAAAGTGGAGTAAACCCCATAAGGTAAGTAAATTGGCCCGCGTGTTTGTACCAGTCCCACAACCTATCCATAAAACAAACCTTTTCTTGTCGGAAACTAGGATTATCATCTCGGTAGTAGCAACTTCATAAAAAAAACTAAGAGTGACATATATAGGATAACAAGGTTCAATCATCCTCTTCATCTTAGATTGTGACCAAGTTATGGTATAGTCCTTATGTATCCCAACAATCTTAGAGTTTAGGCCCTAAATCAAAAGGTGTGTTTCATCAAAATCCATGAGTTCCTTTCCTTCCACAAAAACCAACAAATAATAAAGGGGAGCTCCCTAAACAATGGAATTGTGACATACCAAAGCTCCAAGCAGTCACTAAAGGATGTCTGCTACCATTTAACAACAATATTATAAAAGGAAAAGACTTTAGTACAGACCTCTATGGTGATTTTGCAATCAACAAAAAATGTTTGATAGATTTATATCCTTCCTTACAAAGAAGACAAAAACTAGGGCCAACAAAACCTCTTTTCAACAGGTTGTCCCATGTTAAGATTTTGTTCTCTAAGATGAGCCAAGAAAAACATTGAATTTTTAGTGGTAAGCAGGGTTTCCATAGTTTTTTAAACCACCACTTCCTTAGGTTTTGCACATTTCAAACAATAATAGCTTTGTATCCCAATTTGGCACTAGTTTGTCCATCTGAGCAGTTCCAATCCCAAACTATCCTATATGGATTGTCCACTAATATGATACCAAGTATATTAAGATCGGTAGCATAAAAAATCCATTCAAGAGCCAACTCTCCAATGACTCCTAGCTCCACCGCAGAGAGCCGATAGGATTGAGAATCCCGCAAGTTCCTCACCTGAGATAACCTAAACAGACCTATAGAATGCAATTCCTATAAATGGGAAGAAGACAATTGAAAGAAGGATTCCCCACCAAAGAAGAGATCAATTCCCACAAGTACAAGACTTCCATCCCTAATATGCCAAGCGTTCCTGGAACCCATCTAGGAGTAAACCTTCATAAAACTAGACCAAAAAGGAGAAGCATTGGAAACCTTGTTATATGGATTCCTAATCCACTTAAGAACCAACAATTTTTTTAGATATTTAGCATGTAATAGGTCCCTCCAAAGTCTGACACCAAATGAGCTCTACCAAATAATTTTCAGTCTCAAAGCATCACTAAACCAAAGGATATTTTTACACCCTATCCACCTAAGTACTTTGCAATGAAATACTTTCTCAATTTGCTAAATGAAATTTGGAATTGTTCCCATTACCTAACCATATAAATTGTATAATTTTCCTTCTTAGAGAGTGCAGGATTTCCATAGGGATTTTTTCCATCTCAAACCAATACATTGGTATACTTTCCAAGAGTGAATTCACCAAAATAAGTACGACACCCAAAGAGATCCATTTGTAGCTCCAACATTCAATATTTTTCTCCAATTTCTAGAGGAGCCTCAACCAGTCAACTACAACACAATAGTTTGACTTTAAAAAGAAGCCCAAATATTTGAAAAAAGAAGCTAAGACCTCAGTTTTGTAGGGGAACCACTAAATAGTATGAGCCAAAACCATATCATCCACCACATGTTGAATGAAAAAATATTTTTGAGGGATGACCTCCATTCCTGTGGCATTAGAAAAATATTAATAATATAAAAAAAGTCTACCATTCTGAAACATTACCAGCCCCAAATAACAAATGTCATCCCCAAATAATAAATGAGTAATGAGCAAAGTAGAGGTCACTTAAATCACCCTTATTAGTTTTTTCTTTGACTTAGCTTTCTTAGTGAGTCTATTAAGTCTCTCTACTACCAGAAGAAACACCAGGGGAGAGAGAGAACACCCTTGATGGAGTCCCCTGGAACATTTGAAGAAGTTAGAAGGACTTCCATTGATAAGTACTAAGAAATTCGCAGAATTAACACATGACATAATCCAATCATTCACAAGGAGTGGTAGTCCAATTTGGTTAAGAACCAACCTAAGATACCCCCAATCCAATATATCATATGCTTTAATGAGGTCCATCTTGAGAATCAAATATTCCAACTGTTTAATCTTGATGGAGTTTAAACAATCTTTGGTGACCTCGATGGCATCCATAATTTGTCTTTTAATAAGAAAACCAAACTGCTCTTGGGACAAACTTTCCACCAACTTCGGTTTAATACAATTATCTATCACCTTATA
Source organism: Pseudotsuga menziesii (assembly GCA_001517045.1). Taxonomy (NCBI): domain Eukaryota; kingdom Viridiplantae; phylum Streptophyta; class Pinopsida; order Pinales; family Pinaceae; genus Pseudotsuga; species Pseudotsuga menziesii. Next base: position 67,491 of record LPNX010998836.1, read on the forward strand.
TAATTTTGTAAGCCAAGTTACATAGGGATATCGTTCTATACTCATCAAAATATTTTTTCTTGGAATTTTTTGGGATGAGGCTTACAAATGTAGCATTTAAGGAGCATGCAACCACACCCTTAACCCTCGATTCTTCCACCACCTTCACAATATCATCCCCCGTTAGATAAAAAAAAATGTAGAGAATAGTATGACTTGTCAACCATCAGGGATAAGGCTCTTTGATCTATCAAATATCCTAATCATTTCTTCAACCTTATCTAAGGTGACAGGACAACCCACTAGTTGGCACTCCTCCTCTGTTAAAAGCCTAAGGTATCGTTGAACCAATTGAGACAAAATATCTATATTTTTAGGATATTTAAAAATAAAGGAGAAGTATGACACTGCTTCCATTTCCAAATTCCTTTGCTCATAGATAACCCTACTCTCTTTGTCCTTGCGATCATAGTGTTCTGAATCCTTCTCTGATTGGAAAATTTCTGATTTTTTTTGTATTATTATTGCCTTATTTGATCCAAATGGCCAACTTTTGAGCCTCCAAGTTTCCTCTTGGATCCTTAGGAAATAATATGTTTTGGTTTCTATATCAACTAATGGGATCTTTTCCTCTTTACATAAAATACTAGAAGGATTCTTAACATAGAAAGAGTCAATTTTTTCTTCACATAGAAGCAGATTTTGAATAAGTTCCAGTTTTGTACATTTCTTCCATTGTACCACCTGCTTCTTTAGATATTTTAACTTGGATACTAGATAATCTGTAGCAGAGTGATAATTGTTAGCAAGAAATGTGGAACAGAAAGACTTGATCAACTAAATAAAGTCAAGCTCCTGCAACCAAGCGTCATTCAATCTGAAGGGTAAATTTGATTCTTATAGTCCAAATCCAATTTAAGGAAAACATTGGAATGATCAGAAATCTCTGAATTATGAACCCATGATCTATATCTCCAAACCACCTCTAAAAGTGAAGAAGATAGAAAGAATCTATCCAATATTTTTTCTACACCAGATTTTCCAAATCAACCATTTTGACATGTTGGCCACAAGGGACATGGGATAACATCAATTAGATTGGGCGTTACAAACAACCCACCAAAGAACTCAAATAAAGGTTCCATTCTAGGAGAGTCACCCTAGATTTAACTAATTGAGAAAGTGAAGTTTAGATGGCTTGCAAATATTAAAAATTCTTCCTATAGAATCCCATAGTCTTCCATTCTATTCCAAAATGCATCCCTATTCACATAGGGAGCATAACAATTAACAATTTTGATAGATCGATCCATCCCCCTGATCTTCCCATCCAAAATGATACCTACAAGGGATGAATAAACCTTAAAATCAATAACATAGTGATTCCAAATAATTAATAAGCCCCTTAACAAACCATAAGAGTCCAAAGCACAACATTCCCAACCCAAGACTAACTTCAATAAATACTCGCATGCCTTCCTCCTCTCACACATGGTCTCTTGAATCTGTTGAAATATTGTAAATTCGAAGAATATTCTAAATGTATTTTACTGATGTACCCCAAGGGAGAGGTCTTATTCCTTCGTCAGGATGTTACTAGTGTATTTGGTCATCATAGAGTAATTAGTTATAACCTCCATTGTAAGTTGGGTCAATAGTACCCAATGAATATAATATGATACTGTTTTGAGTCTTCCTAGGTGAAGTTGGCCTAGTCAGTTTAGTGGGGTCGACTTGTTAGGGTAAAATTCAAGTGATAGAAAGAGTATAAATAGAGGAGTTGTGTTCCTCATTTGAACACACACACTCACTTGTGTATATCGCATAAGAGAGAGAGAGAGAGACATACTAGAAAGGAGGATGGTTACCTATTTTGGAGTTTTATCTTATACATCTATATAGAGGAAGTTTTGTTGGGTTTTCTTCCCCTTGAGGGTTTCCCAAGATAAATTTGTGTCTAACTTGTGATTGTGTTTCTTTCAGTGATTTTTCATATGCTATTGTTGTGAATTTGGATTAAACACTAATGATATATAGATAAGAATATGAAATATTAACATGGTATCAGATCTAGCCTGAATAGAACAACTTTCACAAGGTGAAATTCTCTCTCCTCTCCCCTCGACAAGAAATTAGGGTTTTTGTAAAGTTTGGGATTTTGAAGATTCGCTTGCATAGAAAGTTGTGCCTACCTAGAGCACATCTATTGAGACCTAGATCTAATTTTTTTAGTGGGTGGATCTCTGGGAAATCCAAACCCTAGTTTGGCCTTGAACTAAAAAATTGCAAAAAACCAAAAACTAAAATATTGCAAACAAGTTTTGACGGGTGAAGATTTGGAATCTCTAGAAACCAAGTGGACCAACCAACTCGCCTTAGTCTAGTGCATCTCCTGGTAAGTTCATCTTTTCATCTTGACAAATTTTAATTTTTAGTGACCTCCTGATAATATCGCCCCAAGCACTAAGCTTGAGGACAAGCTGGAAGGCATAGAAAACTTCCTAGCATGGAAGTATATGATTGGTCTCATTCTTAGAGAGAATGATCTTGAAAAATACATCAAAGATGAAGTTGCATAATTGAAAGAAGATGAAGCTAAGGAGAAGCACTCAAAGGACCTAATCAAGGAAATGATGATCATTGCTAATTATATCAAAGATTACTTGATCCCTCAAGTGTCATCTAAAAATACACCAAAGTAAATGTATGATGACCTTTCCAGAATGTATGAGGGAAAGAACATAAACATAAAGAGGAATTTGAGAACTCAACTGAAGGGTTGGCAAGATGAGTAAAGGAGAATCCATTCAATATTACTTCACAAGGGTCTCCAAGTTCAGGGAACAACTAAATGTCATTGGAGACTCCCTTGATGAAGATGAACTAGTTATGACTGCTCTGAATGGTCTCAATAGACCTTGGGATTCATTCATACAGGCTTTGTGTTCCATAAAAGAAAGTATGAAGTTTGACATTTTATGGGAATATTGCATCCAAGAAGAAGTTAGAGTAGCTAATAGAGAAGCTCTAATTAGAGAAGATGATCGAGCTCTAGCCACCCCTACCAGAAGGAGAAGACAATCAAACTTCAAGAAGGATAGTCACAAGGAGTATAGACCTTCAAAGAAGTTTCAAAGGAAAAGAGAAAACAATCAGAAGAAATACTACTCCAAATATCAATGTTATAATTGTCATAAGATAGGACACCTTTCCAGAGAGTGTCCATTGAAGAAGAAAAACAACAAAAGACATCATTCTCCTCTAGCTGAAGATGAGGATGATGAAGAAGAAGAAATACCTCAAAAGAGACAAGAAAAAGAAGAAGATGTAGAAGAATATGTACTATTCTCTGCACTCTTTGGGTCTGTAATACTAGGAGAAGGTACATGGCTTATTGATAGTGGTGCTTTAAAGCACATAACAGGGAAGAAGAAAAATCTGTCAAGACTAGAAGAGAAGAACTCTCCTCGGAAAGTATCATTAGGAGATGACTATCAATATCCCATCAAAGGCATTGGTGAATCAAGCTACAAGCTTGACTCTGGAACCTCCATGAAGATGAAGGGAGTACTATAAGTACCAGGTTTTAAAAAGAACTTACTTTCCATCTCAACCTTAGATAAGAAAGGATATATATTTTCTTTTATATATGGACAAGTACTCATGTGGACCAAAGGAAAGACACTTGAAGATGTTGTGGTCATTGGTGAAGAAGAAGGAGGATTTTACAAACTCAAGGGACATCCAGAAATAACCCTTGTCCATGCCACCACTAGCTCAAGTGAACTATGGCATAGAAGGATTTCTCACATCAACTACAAAGCATTACCCCACATGAGAAAAAATGGTAACATGTTTACCATATTTGAAGATTGATCATGAAGGTACTTGCAAAGGATGTGCAAGAGAAAAGAATATCAAGAATCAATTTTCGAAGAGTGAAACAAAGACTAAAGGTACGTTGGAATTGATTCCTTCTGATGTATGTAGTCCTATTCCCTCCACATATTTAAGTGGATATGAATATTATGTTACATTTATTGATGAATATTCAAGAAAGACATGGATATACTTCTTGAAGAAAAAGAGTGAAGTGTTCTATAAATTCAAGGAATTCAAAGCCTTGATAGAGAACCATTCATAAAGAAGAATCAAGACACTTAGAACAGATAATGGTGGAGAATATAATTCAAAATAATTTGAAGCCTTTTGTAAATAAGCTGGAATCAAGAGGGAATTAACCAATCCCTACAATCCCCAACATAATGGTGTTGCGAAAAGAAAGAATAGAAACATTATGGAAGCAATGAAAACAATGATTCATGATCAATTCGTTCACATGCATCTATGGGATAAACTAGAACGAACAACTGTGTATATCTAGCACATATTATCTAATAATTCCCTTGGATTCAAGACTCTTGAAGAAATGTATATAGGAAAGAAACCTGAAGTGAGACATCTCAAGATATTTGGTTGTCCAGTATATGTACACATTCCAAAAGAGAAGAGAACCAAGTTGGATCCTTCCGGAAAGAAAGGAATATTTGTTGGATACTGTGAAGTCTCCAAAGCCTTCAGGATATACATTTCAATATTCCATCACATAGAGATTAGTAGGGATGTAACATTTGACGAAGAAACAACTCTTAAGAAATATAGAAAGTGTTAGCTTGAAGAAGTACATGAAGAGGATATACCTCCCAAAAAGGTAGAAGTTGAACCCTCTCCTGAAATAGTATCATCAGAAGATCATGATATGCTAGAACCTTAGGAACCACCTGCTATGGATATATCTCGAAAGAGAAAACCTGTTTGGGTAAGAGAAATCATATAAGAAGAAGAGAAGTATGGAGCTCCAGAAGGCTCCACAATACCAAGCAAGAGATCAAATACCTTCTGTAGCTATGTAGCTTTGATGTGTGATATTGTAGATCAAGAACCTACCAGTTACAAGGAAGATGTACAAAAGAAAGAATGGGTAGAATCAATGATGGAAGAATACCAGTCAATAATGAAGAATGATGTTTGGGATATAGTACCCAAACCAGAAAGAAAGAGTGTGGTTCTTCCAAGTGGATCTACAAAACAAAACATGCAGCTGATGGAAGTATTGAAAAATACAAGGCAAGATTTGTGGCTAGAGGATTCTCTTGAAAGGAGGAAATTTATTATGAAGAGACATTTGCACTAGTAGCAAGGTACACTTACATCAGAACCATCATGGCACTTAATTCCATGATGAAGTGGAATCTACACCAAATGGATGTAAAGACAACCTTCCTGGATGGCGTGATTAAGGAAAAAGTATACATCGAACAACCACAAGGATTTGAGGTCGAAGACGGAGTGACCCATGTATGTAAGTTGAAAAAGGATATGTATGGACTGAAGCAAGCTCCTAGAGCTTGGTATGGAAGAATAGATAGCTTCTTGACAAGATTGGGATTTACCAAAAATAAATTTGATCCTAACCTTTACCTTAAGGTTATAGATGATGAACCTGTCATATTACTACTATATGTGGATGATCTATTTCTGACAAGAAATGAGAAATAGATTGCATATAACAAGAAGAGCTAGCTGAAGAATTCGAGATGAAATATCTTGGATTGATGCACTATTTTCTCAAGCTGGAAGTGTGGCAAAGCCCAGAAGGAATCTTTCTGAACCAGGGAAAGTTTGCAGTGGAAATATTAAAAATATTTGATATGTTGGACTGTAAAGCCATGGCGACACCCATGGATACCAATCTCAAGCTGTTATCTTATGAATCATTAGAGTTAGTGGACGTGATGCAGTACAGACAGATTATTCGTTCATTAATGTATATGACGAATACTAGGCTAGATATATGCTTTGCTATGAACACCCAGAGTCAATATCTAATTAAACCTATACGTGTTCACCTGATAGCTGCAACGCATGTGATGAGGTACCTAAAAGGTACGATAGACTTTGGACTATACTATGATAGAGATCATGACTACATATTGTATGGATATACGGATTCAGATTGGGAAGGAAGTGCTCTAAATAGGAAGAGCACCTCAGGTGGATGTTATTGTCTGGGATATGCCATGATATCATGGTTCAGAAAGAAACAGACCAGTGTTGCTCTCATCGCGACTGAAATAGAGTACATAGTAGCTTGCTCTGCTAATTGTGAAGCCATATGGATTCGAAAGCTGATGTCAGGTCTATTTGACACGGAGTTGGATACCACACTAATTCTATGTGACAACCAAAGATGTATAAATATGACAGAGAATATTGTGTTACATGATAAATTAAAGCGCATAGAAATCCAATATTTTTACATAAGGGATATGGTACAAAAGGGAGCTATAAAACTACCATATGTGAGTACCAATGAGCAAGTTGCTGATTTGCTAACAAGCCTCTATCTCGAGTAAAGTTTGAATACTTCTGTGACAAGCTTGGTGTACTTCGAAAATACTTTCATTGCAAGGAGGAACAATGATGATGAGACACATATTCCTTGCAAGAAGGAATGATGATGATATGAACCCTCCTAAAAAAGGGGGAGCAGGTTGATGATAGAAACCTCCCTGGAAAGGGGGAGTGATGATGATATTGTCATTGATGATGGGATGGAAATGATGTTACAGTACAAAATATTCCAAGTGCGCCTACATATGCTGATGAAGTCTGACATTCAGTTGTGGACAATAATATCCTCATTTGAGGATGGGCCTGCAGACGGTACTCTCGCATGGAGTGTGTTCCTACATTTAGTTGTAGATTCCATAGAAAATAACACTCGCTTGGAGTGGTCCTAGATTTAAGAATTTGAGGATGGTCTACATTGAGTCCCTACAGACGACAGGTCCTGCATTCAGTTGCAGACAAGATCTGCATTAAGTTGCAGATGATACTCTTGCATGGAGAGTATTCCTACATTCACTTGTAGATGCCATAGAAAATAACACTCACTTGGGAGTGGTCCTAGTTCTAACAGGATGAGGATGGTCTATGATGACTCCTTTTGGATGATAGGTCCTGCATTAATTTGCGGATGATATCTACATTCAGTTGTAGATGATGTGGTTCGACAATAATTTGTGGACGATCCAGTTGGTCAATACTATGGACCCTCCTCGTTAAGGGGCAGTAGGATGATGAGGATTGCAGCATCCTTGGACCTATTTCCTAAAGTGATAGGGATTGATAATCCCACAAATATATCATGTGTATTGTAGGTAGTGTTGCGACAAAGGATCGAGAAGATTGAATTGTTGCTGCAAAGGATCAAGAAGATCGAAGTGTTGTTGCAAAGGATCGAGAAGATTGAAGTGTTGCTACAAAGGATCAAGAAGATCAAAGTGTTGCTGAAAAGGATTGAGAAGATAGAAGAGTTAATGCAAAGGATTAATAATATCGAAGTGTTGCTGCAAAGGATCATGTGATCGAGTGCTGCAAAAGATAAAGACTCAGTGATGTAGAAGATGATGTTCCAGTACTGAAGATATTGAAGATATTCCAGTAATTGTTCCAGTTGCTGATGATTGTTGAAAACTTCTTATGATGTATAGATGTATTACCTTAATACTGCTAAAGATGCTCTCTCTCATTACTCCTATAGTTGATTATGTTGTTGTCAGTAGAATACCCTTCTCGTTAAGGGGGAGTGTTGAAATATTGTAACTTCAAAGAATATTCTAAATGTATTTTAATGATGTACCCCAAGGGAGATTTGTTATTCCTCCATTGGGATGTTACTATTGTATTTGGTCATAATAGAGATGAGGTATAACCTCCATTGTAATTCGGGTCAATAGTACCCCAATGAATGTAATATATAATATTGTTTTGAGTCTTCCTAGGTGAAGTCAGCAAAGTCAGTTTAGTGGGGTCGACTTGTTAGGGTAAAATTCAAGTGACAAGAGTATAAATAGAGGACTTGAGTTCCTCATTTTAACACACACACTCACTTGTGTATAGCGCATAGGGGAGAGAGAGAGAGAGAGAGAGAGAGAGAGAGAGAGAGAGAGAGAGAGAGAGAGCAATGTNATCAGTATTGATAACTTGTAACAATGTAAACCACTTTTAATTTATTCATTAACACATATGATCAACAAGAACACACATAACACAAATTTATCGTGGAATCCCAATTGTGTAAAACACCAATACTGCCTATTACTACAAAATTATATTTTACAAATAGTTTTTTCCTGCTACTACAGACAAGGATGGTACTACACCCTATTTACCAGCAACTATTGGAAGGAGGCTACGACCCCCTGGATTTATCAACCACTACTAAAAGGATACTACTACACCCTATTTACCAACTACTACTGGAAGGAGGCTACGCCCCCCTGGTTTTATCAATTACTACTGAAAGGATGCTACTACACCCTATTTGCCAGCTACTACTAAAAGGAGGTTGCAACCCCCTAGTTTTATCAGATGCTACTGAAAGGATGCTAATACACCCTATTTACCAGGTACTACTGGAAGGAGGTTGCGACCCCCTGGTTTTATCATTTTCTACTGAAAGGATTCTTCTACACCCTGCTTACCAGCTACCACTGGAAGGAGGCTACGACTCCCTAGCAAGCATATAGCCTGCCCTAGTACCACCCTGCCACCCAAGTTTGATTTCTTTAGACGTCCATATCTTCTTGGTTCTTCAATTTTGTCATTGATCTTACATCACTTCCTTGGTCTCTAACTACTGTTTCTACTACATCGATCTGGACACTAGAGACACTCTACTTCCAATTCATGCATATGCTTTTATATATTTTATTATTAACAACATTCATCCAATTCTCATGTCTCTTCAACATCAAACACATCCCTTCATAAAATGTGCCTCTTCATTATGGACAAACATGCATTTTCAAAAAACCACGCCCTTTCAATGATTGCACCTCTTCAAATCTCTGAGTTTGATATTAATTCTGTTTCTTACTATTTTAATTAATTAATTAATTAAATTTTCAATGGACAGCTTCTAGGATTGCTGGATTCATCCTTTCACAACCACGCCTTTTCACATCTATGTTTATAACTGATATTTAATTAATTAAATTAACATTATGTCTTTATTACATATTGTAATTAATTTATAAACCTTCTTGATCTTCTCATCTCCGGGCCTTCTCAAACTTCCTCCACTCTTGTTTACCTGTGGGCATGCTTCCTACCCACAACATGGGCTTCCTCACTTCATTGAACTGTGGGCTTCATTCATTTGCTGGCCTACAGGCTTCTTGTCTTTCACATGTGGGAAAATTCTCCTTTGTGGACATTCTCCCTTAACCAATTTCCTTTTGTTCTCATTAATGCAAAATAACATTTTTACCTCTTTTGGCAGGACAAAATCTCATACATGTGAGCCTCAAGGAGAAAGCTAATTTATGGATGGATATCCAATTCACTAGGAAACAAGACTATGTTACCTTTAGATTTTACTGAGACAACCTAAGCCTCTTGCAGGAATTGTTACCTTTTCTCAGCGTATCAGCGTATCGACGTATCGTGCATCGGCTGATTCTATCGGTGACATTGTCTAAGTCATACTAACTGTATCTGATTCCTTATCCCTTTTCTTCTGATTTCGAGGCATGCGACCATTTCAGTGAAAAACTTCGAGTTGACCCGAACACTCAGAAACCTTCATTATCGCCAATGTTTTCTCAACCTCTCCGATCATTTCAGCACCCACTCGTGAGTCACCTCTAATGGTGTCGATGGATTTCTTTCAGTTGTGTCGATACAATATTTTCCCAACCTCCCCGATCATTTCGACGATACTGGATGAGTTACACTAACATGGATGATTCAACCGACCGTTTCGCAACGATTGGATGAGTTACGCTGACTGTTTCACAGCGACTGGGTGAGTTACACTGACCATTTTTCAACGACTAGATGAGTTACGCCGACCATTTTGCAACGACTAGATGAGTTACACCGACATGGATGATGTCTTTCATCTAACTTTAGAAGATGAAGTATCCAGAGCATGGGGGACAACATGCTGATTTTATCTATGCAAACTTTATCCTAGGTTTTTTCTTTGTCGTTACTGAACTTCTTTGACATCAATGAAAACCATACTTAACAGCCACATCATCACTTCTTTTGACATCAATGCAAACTAAACTCAACATTCTCCCCCTTTGGCATTGATGGCAACAACTCCTTAATTTTCTCCCCCTTTGACATTAATGACAAAGGCTTCCTTCTAACAAATACCCTTGTCAACATATCTCCCCCTGACATGATGCATTTTCTTCTTTTTGACAAATGCCCTTACCAACATGTCTCTTCCCTTTGTTAATAAGACTTGGTACTAATCATTGCTTGAAGAATGATAGTATTAGTTAGCACCCTTATTCTCCTTCTTGAAGAAAGTCTTTGAATGATAATCCTAAGTGATAAATTCATAGACTCCCCCTATCACTGTGCTTCCTTCTGCTCCATTATTGAGTCTCTCTCAGTCTACTTCCAACCAATTTTATGCATCTTTTTCTCTATGTCAACCATGCATGAGTCTTATCATTTAACCCTGATCATCTCTTGTTTTTTAGGAACACAGATTTCATCATACCTCAACATTAGATACCAATTGAATTTTTCTTTAGATATCATTTGGAATTTTCTGAATTAAACTCCCCCTAAGTATATGATCCCTCCTAATGTTATTTTCAGGGTTCTCTTTAGATCATGAGAGATATTAGGAAAGGATTCCACAATCACTATATCCTTATTCATCACCTTCATCTTCATCTTCATTGGTGTATTCTTTTATATCTCCATCTTGCTTTTCCTCATAATGAATGTCATTTTTATCAATGGCACTATTATGCTCATTATCATCTTTGGAGACCTCACTGATATTTGAAATTTGTATTTCTTCTGAGTCTTTGTAATCTGACTTTCTTCTCCACATATTTCCTTGGGGTACCCTGCTTATTGGTCTTTTATTTCTTTTTCTTTGGGATTCTATCTTATATTTCTTCTCATGTGTTTCCTTACACAGTCTACATGTATTGTTCTTGCAATGTTTTGCACAATGTCCAACATTGTGGCATATGAAGCATATAATAAGTCTTTTTCTATTTGAGATGTTAGTGCATTATTTTCTTTTGAGACCTTGATCTTCTTCTTTGATTTCACAATCAGCAGCCTTGTGACCAAACTTGTGACAACAATGACAATATCCATAGAATTCATTGGCATATCTTTTGAAAATTTTCTTCTTAGAAGGATGAGCCGAATTTTGATGACTAGAATTAATCTTTCTGAAATTCTCTTGCTGTATGGGTGTATCTTTGCAAGCATCATTCTGACATTTAACATATCCAACATCTTCTTGAGTGATAGATCTTGATCCTCTAAGGGTATGTTCTTGATCATATCCAAGACCTGTTTTATCCCTGGGGAATATTTGTAAGATGAGGACTTTATTAAGTGCTTCAGTACTTTCCTTGAACTTCTCACTAATAGATAGATGATCTTTTAGCTTCTTTATTTCTCTTTGAAGTTAGCAACTTCTTGTTTTAAGGTCTCAGCCTCTTCTTGGCATTTTGACAACTTTTCTTCGAAAGAATTGTTCTTCATTATGCTCTTTTTCAATTCTTCAAGAGAACTCATGAGTTTTGCCTTTAGGTCCACCACTTCTTCTATTTCTGAATCATCTTCTGAAGCTTGACTTACTGTCCCCATGAATATTTTTTCTTCATATTCGCTATCATCCTCGAGAATAGCAAGGCTTGCTTCTGCTCTTTGTTCAACTAAGTAAAGTTTCTCCACTTTGAACCGGAGTTACTTAACTGAGATGCATTGTCATATCTTATCTTTGATAGGTTGAGATAATCCATCAAGTATGGACTCCATTTCCCTTGAGTTATTTTTCTTGGATTCTTTCTAGGATGTAGTCCTTACTCTTTTTGGTGGGATGTAATTAGAGATTACCGAATTCCATACTCGATATCCTAATGATTGTAAGTACACTCTCATTCTTATGCTCCAATATTCATATTCTTCTTTATCAAGTACTGGAGCTCTGTTGGCTGGAATCCCTTCTTGTTGATCCATAGTGGTTTTTATTTAGGATCTTCCTTCCAGTGGTTAAACTGTAATGAAGGAACCTGGATCTGATACCAATTTTTAAAATATTGGACAATACTAAGAGGGGGGATGAATCAATATTGATAACTTTTAACAATTCAAACCACTTTTAAGTTTATTCATTGACACATATGATCAATAAGAACACGCAAAACACAAATTTATCATGGAATCCCAATTGGGTAAACCAACAATACTTCCTATTACTGCAAAATTATATTTACAAATGGTTTATGCCTGCTACTATAGACAAGGATGGTACTACACCCTATTTACCAACAACTATTGGAAGGAGGCTACAACTTCCTAGATTTATTAGCTGCTACTGAAAGGATGCTACTACACCCTATTTACCAGCTACTACTGGAAGGAGGTTGCAACCCTTGGTTTTATCAACTGCTACTAAAAGGATGCTTCTACACCTTGTTTACTAGCTACCACTAGAAGGAGGATAGGACCCCCTAGCAGCCATATAGCCTACCCTAGCACCATCCTGCCACCCTAGTTTGATTTCTTCATATTTCCATATCTTCTTGGTTCTTCAATTTTGTCATTGATCTTACATCACTTCCTTGGTCTCTGACTACTGTTTCTGCTACATTAATCTGGACACCAGAGACACTCTACTTCCAATTCACGCATCTGATTTTATATCTTTTATTAGTAACAACATTCATCCATTTCTCATGTCTCTTCAGCATCAAACACGTCCCTTCATAAAACATGCCTCTTCATTCTGGACAAAGACGCCTTTTCAAACAATCATGCTCTTTCAATGATTTCACCTCTTCAAATCTATGAGTTTGATATTAATTATGTTTCTTACTATTTTAATTAATTAATTAATTAAATTCTCAATGGACATCTTCCAGGGTTGCTGGCTTCATCCTTTCACAACCACGCCTTTTCACATCTTTGTTTATAACTGATATTTAATTAATTAAATTAACATTATGTATTTATTACATATTTTAATTAATTATAAACCTTCTTGATCTTCTCATCTCTAGGCCTTCTCGAACTTCCTCCACTCTTCTTTATCTGTGGGCATGCTTCTTACCCACAACATGGGCTTCCTCACTTCATTGGCCTGCGGGGTTCATTAATTTGCTAGCATGTAGGCTTCTCCTCTTTCACATGTGGGAAGATTGTCCTTTGCGGGAATTCTCCCTTAACCAATTTCCTTTTGTTCTCATTTATGCAAAATAACATTTTTACCTCTTTTGGCAGGTTGAAGTCTCATAGATGTGAGCCTCAAGGAGAAAGCTAATTTCATGGCTGGATAGCCAGTTCACCAGGAAACAAGACTATGTTACCTTTAGATTTTACTGAGACAACTTGAGCCTCTGGTAGGAATTGTTACCTTTTCTCGACGTATCGGCGTATCAGTGCATTGATCGATTGTATTAGCGACATTGTCTAATTCATACCGACTATATCGGCTGCCTTATCCGTTTTCTTATGATTTTAGGGCATGCGACCGTTTCGGTGAAAAAATATGAGTTGACCCGAACACTCAACAACCTTCGTTATCGGCACTGTTTTCTGAACCTCTCCAATTGTTTTGGCGCCCACTCGAGTCACCTACGTCGGTGTCAGCAAATTTCTTTCAGTTGTGCCGATACAATATTTTCCCAACCTCTCCATTCGTTTTAGCGATATTGGATAAGTTACGCTGACATGGATGATTCAACAGACCATTCCGCAACAATGGGATGAGTTATGCCAACTGTTTCATAGCGACTGGATGAGTTACGCCGACCATTTTGCAACGAATGGATGAGTTACGCCGACCATTTTGCAGTGACTAGATGAGTTACGCTGACATGGATGATGTCTTTCATCCAACTCTGGAAGATGAAGTATCTAGAGCATGGGGGACAGCATGATGATTTTATTTATGCAAACTTTATCCTGGGTTTTTCGTTTGTCATTACTGAACTTCTTTGACATTAATGACAACCATACTCAACAGCGACATCATCACATCCTTTGACATTAATGAACTTCTTTGACATCAATGACAACTAAAGTCAACAACTAGCATGGAGGAGGATTACCTATTTTGGGGTTTTATCTTATGCATCTATATAGAGAAATTTTTGTTGGGTTTTCTTCCCCTTGAGGGTTTCCCAGGATAAATATGTGTCTATCTTGTGATTGTGTTTCTTTTAGTGATTCTGCATATGCTACTGTTGTGAATTTGGATTAAACACTAATGATATCTAGCTAAGCATATGAAATCTTAACAGAACCAGGACAATGTCAACCTTCGAAGTGTTGGAGACATGTACCACCATACACACTCATTTTGGTCAATTTGGCCTAGTTAAACCGCTATCCTAAGTTTTATTGACTTAATTGACATTAGAGGAGCACTGGATGACATCAGCATGAGCACACCCACACCTACCTTCAGTCAAGGAGGCTAACTTAGCCTTCTCCTACATTCGAGGAGGCTAACTGGAGCACTCCGGGGGTGATTTGACTGTCATTAATGCCCCATATTGCTAACTGATGGTTACAATCAGTTAAACAGAGCAATGAAGGTGCCTTCCTTCATTAAATTGATTATTTAATGATTATTTAATAAACTGGAGTCATCAGGGGCACCTCCAACCACTTCTGATGGTCAGTTACACTTCAGTTAACCTCATCAAGGTTCATTGGAGTCATTGATGTGCTACCACTTGTTGGTTGGCTTGCAGTGACATGTGTCTAAGCTACTTTCAGTTAGACTCAGTCATTTATTGCACTCCAACTTCAGTCATTAGAGGAAATTTGGGGTCTAAAATGGGCATTATAAGAAAAAGTGCCAACAATAAGTTCTTGTGAGTTGGAATTCAAGAACCAATAGAATTCCAATAAAATGAGTCAACCATAATGGTTGAATTGACATATTTGTCATAAAAAAATTACTTTTTGTGTTCATATTTTCGACATATCTCCTTGTGTTTTTACTCAAATTTCGATTGGGAGAGCTCGTTGGATGTGGAATTTGATTCTGCATCCAACGAGTACCCACAATGCATAATTTAGACAGACCCCGCTACCCCAAAAACAAGAAATACCTGAAAAAATGCGATGATGATGTCATCATCACGTTTTTCCAGGTATTTCTTGTTTTTGGGGTAGCGAGGTCCGTCAAAAGTATGCAGTGTGGGTACTCGTTGGATGTGGAATCAAATTTTGCATCCAACGAGCTCTCCTGATCGAAATTTGAGTAAAAACACAAGGCGGTATATGTCGAAAATACGAACACAAAAAGTAGTTTTTTTCTTTTTTCCTCCAAAATTAATAAATATTATCTTATTATTTTAACTATTATTTTATTATTTTCCTTAGGAGGCCCATTTTAGACCTTAAAATTCCTCTAATGTAGGGCTCAGTTGAGTCAATTAGGGTTTTGATCAGTGGTTAACTTGAGTGTTGATTGTGGCTTACATTCAGTTAAGCTAGACTCACTCATTCAATTCGAATGACCTCCTTGGGAATTCGAATTGCTTTAGAATTCATGCTTCTAGCATGATCATTATATTGTATTATTCATTATTCATTTTGATTATACAGTGCTGCTACTTCCATTGCAACACCATTTTGCCAATTTTATGATTATCTGTCTATATTCTTTGTTAGACTGTGTTTTCAGTTCCTAGACCACTGTGAAAAATTAATATGGTATCAAAGCTCACGATGGGATGAAGTTCAGATCTCTCAAAAACAAGGTTTTTGACAAATCTTGCATGAAAATTGAGCAATAGCTCAAAAATCCAGCACTGCACTAGAAGCCAAGGCTTACCACTTAATACCCCAAGTAAGGAAATTGTTGATCAAGCTTGCTTGATTGACTATGTTGGGTGTGATGAAAGCCTTAAATGTGCAGGCTGTCCGACCTTACGGTGCCCCTTTTGTTGTGATTTTCAGTTTTTTAACATGTGAAAGCATTCACTCCAGCAGATTCAAATGGATTCTTCCATAGAACTCTTGACTCCATTCAATTTCCACTCATGGAAAGGAGACATGGAGATCTAGCTACGTGCCAGAGGACTCTATAGGGTCACTATGTATACTGAAGAAGAGCCTGCTTCTATGACAGACAAAGCTAGATTCTTGTACAAGAAGGATGAAGCATTCGGATTCTTGTGCCTCTTTGTTTCTCGAGGTCTTCTTTTCCATCTTTCGGGATTGAAGACTCCAAAGGAAATATGGGACAAATTGGAAACCCTATATGGAAAGCAGGATGATTTGAGAGTATACCAGCTTGAGAATGAGTTGATGTCTCTCCATCCTTCCAATTTCGAGACCTTGAATGAATTTTTCACAAAGTTCAAGCACATTCTCTTATTGTTGAAGCAATGCAAAGTGGAGGAAGATGATCAGCTCATCCTCGCCATACTCTCCAAACTTGGAGCTGATTATTTCATTTTTGTCTCTACATTCAGTGCGGGGAAGCTCACAACCCCTAGATGGAAGATTCCTACACTCAATGCCTTTATTGAGTCCCTAACAAGTGAACATGTTAAGCTTGTCTAGATGGGGATCATCAGATCCTCTCGTGATCAAGCCCTTCATGTCTCGGGGCCCAAAGATCTGAAGGGTAAAGGAAAGCAGCAGAAGAACCCAAAAACTAAATTTGAAGCTCCTAAGCCTAAAGTTGAAAACTAGCAGCATGATGAGTCGTTCGGTTCAAAGAAGAACAAAGGAAAAGGGAATCATGAAAAGGAGAAAGTCAAGTGTTCATACTGCGAGAAGGACTTCCACCCTGAACATGCTTGCATGAAGAAGAAACTTGATGAAACTACCTCTCTCCTTGAGAGAAATCACATCAATATTCTGGAAAGCTTTCGGAGGAGAGATCAGCAAGATCGAGAACCACAACATGAAAGAGGTCATGCCCTCATGGCAAGCACTTAGAAGTCCAAAGCAATCTTAATAGATTCTGGAGCTTCAAACTACATGATGGTTGAAATATACTCCTTCTCATCTTTGGAAACCAGCAAATCCATCCCCATCCACATGGGAGATGACTCCACCATCATTTCAGAAGGACAAGGTATTGTTGATCCTGAGAATGGCTATTTTTGAAATGTTTTGTATGTACTGTCTCTAGAATCAAATATCCTGAGTGTCTATCAAATGACACATACAGGAGTGCCCAAGAGAGTATCCTTCAGTTTGAATGATGTAGAGATCACAGAACTTGCATCTGAGAAACTTGTTGCAAAAGGCCTTGCAAACCATCATGCAAAAGCCTATGAGTTTTCTCACTTTGTGGCAGATGCAAAGCCCACCGTACTGCTGACTCATGGAAATGAAGTTAGTATACTATGGCATGAGAATTTTGGCCATCTCAACTTCAAATACTTGCATCAATTATAGAAAAACTCCATGGTTGAAGGCCTCCCGGTCATCAAGGAAACTACTGGAATTTGCAAGGGCTGTGTTGTTGGAAAGCACCCTGAGCACAAGTTCAATCGGGGGAAGGCAAGCTGAGCTACATGCATCTTCGGGTTGATACATTTTGATATTAGTGGTCCCATGCCTATCACATCCATGAATGGATCAAGGTATGTTCTGACTTTTATTGATGATTTTTCCAAGTACACATGGGTCTTCTTTATCAAAAAGAAGTCTGAAGTTTGTGAAAAATTCACTGAATTGAAGGCCTTGCTTGAGAATGTATTTGGCCAAAAGATCAAGACCTTGAGATCTGATAATGGCGGGGAGTATTTCAGTAATGAGTTTCTGCACATATGCTCCCAAAGTGGTATTCAGGTCCAGCATTCAATTCCCTACACTCCCCAACAGAACGGTGTAGTGGAAAGGAAGAATCGGTCTCTCAAGGAGATGACCACCTGTATGTTGGAATCAAAGAAGTTGGATGCAAATTTGTGGGCTGAATCCATGCATGCTACAACATACATTTAGAACATAGTACCACACTCATCCGTGAAAGGGAAGACCCCTTTCGAAGTATACTTCGGACACAAGCCGAATGTGTCTAACCTACAAGTGTTTGGGTCCACTGCATGGGCCCGAATTCCACTTGATAAAAGGAGGGCTTTGCAACTGCAAAGCATAGAATGTCTGTTTATTGGGTATCCTGATGAATCAAAAGGTTTTAAGATGATGGATATCAAAACAAAATAGATCATCATCGAAAAGAGTGTTAAGTTCGATGAGCCTCTTCAGGAGGTGGAACTAGTGAACGAGAAAACTGTTGAATTTTCTTCCTATTCTACTGAATATTAGGATGATGAAATTGGGGGCGGTGACCCTAATTTGGATCCTCTAATTTCTGATGCTGAATCAGAACCTGAAGTACAAAATCATCTCCCAACATGGGCCCGACAGACACTCTCCTCCGTAGGAGATAACATTGGAAATCCGGATGATCCAAGGAGAACCCGGTCTGATTTCCAAAGAGCAGGTATTGCGCTCTCTTGTCCTGATTATTTGTTGTCTGAATCTTGTTATTTGATGATAAGTTTAGATCCAAAGTCCTACTACCATGCTCAGAAGGATCTAAGATGGCAAGTTGCCATGGATGAAGAGATGAATTCTCTTTAGAAAAACACTACTTAGGAGCTAGTTTCTCTTCCTTCGGGAAGGAAATTGGTTCAATGCAAGTGGGCGTTTCAGACTAAGGTTGCTGAAAATGGAAGCACCTACAAATATAAGGCAATGATGGTGGAAAACGGTTTCTACCAGGTCCAAGGTGTGGACTACCATGAGAATTTTGTACCGGTTGCAAACATGGACTCCATCCGCCTAGTTTTGGCAATTTCAGCATCTAAGCACTGGGAAGTGCATCATATGGATGTTAAGTCATCCTTTATGCATGGAGATCTTTATGAGGAGATATACATGAAGTAGCCTGAGGGATACATCTCTGATCCATCTTTGGTTTGCAAGCTAAAGAAGTCACTATACGGGTTAAAACAAGCCCTAAGAGAGTGGTATTCAAAGATGGATGCCTTCCTTCTCTTGCAAAACTTTCAAAGGTGTATATCAGATCCAAATTTGTATATATAGTAGTATGATGGTCATTTGATTATTATTGTTTTATATGTTGATGACTTACTGATCACAGGTAGCACAGTTGCTTCCATTTTAGTCATCAAAACTGCTCTCCACAATGCATTTGAAATGAGGGATTTGGGGCTCTTAAAACAATTTTTGGGGCTCAAAATTGAGCAAAATTATGATGGGATAATGGTCACTCAGTCCAAATACATATCAGACCTGTTAGTTAATTTTAACATGGTTGAATGTAGGCCTGCACCATTCCCTTTCCTTTCAGGGATCTGTCTTGAAGAAGGAAAAAGCACACTTGCCATGGACTGCACTATTTATCGACAACTGATTGGTAGCTTGTTGTACTTGACTCATTCTCATCCTGATATCTATTATGCCATGAATGCTGTATCAAGATACATGCAACAGCCCCATGATCTTCATTGGAAGGTAGCCAAGAGGATCCTCCAGTACATTAAGGGAACCAGGACCTACGGCATTCACTATGCTGTAGACTCCGGGCTAGAGTTGGTTGGATACACAGATTCTGATTGGTCGAGTGATTCTATTGATTGGAAGTCAACTTTCGGATATATCTTCATGTTTGGTGGTGGCCCGATTTGCTAGTCTAGCAAAAAGCAGGCCGCCATAGCATTGTCTTCAGCAGAGGCCGAGTATCGAGGAGCGGTGAATGCTTGCATCCAAGTTGTTTGGTTGCAAGGCATTCTTTCAGAGTTTGATGTCGGTAGTACTTTGTCCACTGTCCTCTTTTGTGACAATCAAAGTGCTATTAAGATATCCACAGATCCATTTACTAGGCAGAGGACCAAGCATGTAGAGATACACATGCACTATATCAAGGAGCTAGTGTTCAGCTTGAGGGGGGGTTTTCCCACTGGGTTTTCCCTCTTTTCCTCACTTAGTTTTTTTTTTAGCATTGTTTGAGTTTCAGTATTGTACAGGATGACCTATGGTATTAGTTTCTAGGTCCCTATCATTCTTATGCACTTTATGTTTTCTACTCCTCCTGAGTATAGCTTAAAGGGGGGTGTTGGGGACATTTACCACCATACACACTCATTTTGGTCAATTTGGCCTAGTTAAACCACTATACTAAGTTTTATTGACTTAATTGACATCAGAGGAGCACTGTATGACATCATCATGAGGATACCCACGCCTACCTTCAGTCAAGGAGGCTAACTTAGCCTTCTCCTACATTCAGGGAGGCTAACTAGAGCACTCCAGGGGTGATATGAGTGTCATTAATGCCCCATATTGCTAACTGATGGTTACAATCAGTTAAACAGAGCAGTGAAGGTGCCTTCCTTCATTAAATTGATTATTTAATGAACTGGAGTCAACAGGGGCGCCTCCAACGACTTCTAATGGTCAGTTACACTTCAGTTAACCTCATCAGGGTTCATTGGAGTCATTGATGCGCTACCACTTGTTGGATGGATTGCAGTGACATGTGTCTGAGCTACTTTCAGTTAGACTCAGTCATTTATTGCACTCCAACTTCAGTTAGGGCTCAGTTGAGTCAATTAGGGTTTTGATCAGTGGTTAACTTGAGTGTTGACTGTGGCTTACATTCAGTTAAGCTAGACTCACTCATTCAATTCGAATGACCTCCTTGGGAATTCGAATTGCTTTGGAATTCATGCTTCCAGCATGATCATTGTATTGTATTATTCATTATTCATTTTGATTATACAGTACTGCTACTTCCATTGCAGCACCATTTTTCCAATTTTATGATTATCTGTCTGTATTCTTTGCGAGACTGTGTTTTCAGTTCCTAGACCACTGTGACAAATTAATACGAAGAAGTGAACAGTATTTTGAGGGCATTATATTTGGTCCGTCCCCTAGACCTATGATATTGAAGGAGATCAATAACATTATTCACCACTCGCTCGGGGATTATTTGCTCTAAGATCCCCAACAACTTCACTAGAAAGGATTCGTGCAAATGAAAGAGAAGTGTTAGCAAATTTAGAAGAAAGAGGGATGTATCCAGTGTTTATAGACCTGGAGTCCCTAGACTTAACAACCCCTTCCTTAGCCAAGACTTTCATTTTATTTTTTCGACGAATGGTAACATTTGCACACCAGATGGAGGAAAAAGGAATGACCTTTTCCCAAGAAGGCTTTTCATAAAAAACTAGGAGATGAGTCTGATCCAACCCTTGGTAGAGAGTTGAACCAAGGGTATTTAATACACCCTGGTTGGGGATTAAGTCCTCGATATAGGAATCCAAACCTAGGACCGATTCCAGCAAGGGAGAAGAAGGAATAGCAAGGTCCCCCATAATAGAACTCTCTCGAGCAGTAGAATAGTCAACACCCTCTTGAAAACCTAGGTGGAGAGCAGACCTACACCCTTCTGAAGGAAAATTGGTACCCAAAGAAGGTATAGGAATAGATACAACAACAACCCGGGAAGAAGACTGTGTAAAATCAACCAAATAAAGCCCAGAGAATGAAAGTTTGTCCTTATTGCCATCCAAATCCCAAGGGGTCATATAATCCTCCTAACAACCCTTATTTTCATACATATGATATGACTTCTTCAACCCTAAGGAGGGTCCCGAGGAAGGGAGAGGAACACGTGAAATAAGATAATTTACCGCACTACCAGCCAAAGGGATACATGGATCATCAAAAACACCGACTCTTTAACACAAAGGACATTCAAATCTTTCGTTGATAGTGAAAGATAGAAATTGGGAAAAATAGATTTTAGCTTACCCAAAAATTTGGAGTCGTCTAAGGAAGTAGTGGAAGGAGACAAATCCTTGGAAGAAGTAGCCTGACCCATAAAGGGTTCCACTAAATCCCCTTCAATACAATACTCATCAGAAGATGTGTCCATTTGTGAAACCCCAAGTCTGCTATGGCACACATCTTTCATATGACACGTCTTTCGACAAGCAAAACATTGAAATAGAACCTAAGATAATCCAAGCGTTGCTGGAAATGTAAATCTCCCCACTTAATGAACAATTTTGTTGGCAGACCCTCTGAAATGTCCAGTTCAACTAAAATGGAGGCAACACGCTTATCATAATGGTAATGCATAGAGTTTTCCATAAAAATGTAACAACTCACTACATTGGATACGGTTTCCAGAATGGGCCTCATCCAAAGTTGTAAAGGGAAACCTAGCAATAAGAGCCAAATAATACTTTTTTGAACTTTTTATTTGAAAGGGTTGAAAGTTGTGTGCCACCGATTCAAAACCAGAGAGTCGACACCAAACACCCCTACCTTGCTAAGGATCTACTCCATGTGCTCTTTTGCATGGAAATGAAAATAAAACCATCCATTGACTAACAAACAAACCTTGGGGAGATAACCGATCAATGGTTTCCAAAGAACATTAATCTAGGAGGTGAATTCCTTCCTAGACAACATGACATATTCTAGTCGGTCAATAAGGGTGTGCTTGACCATAGTTTCAACTCGGGAAAGGTTAATGTCCCTCCCATTTACCATATGAATAGAGTTCGAATGTGATTTCAGGGATTTTCAACGATGATGAGCTTTGGCATGAGGACCAGATGTCAACCACCTAGAGTTGTGATGGCCTTTTGAATCACCAGGCACATCCCCATTAGTGAGCGATCTTACATTAACATCATTCTTCAGAGGAGTAGGAGAAAAAGGCTTTAGAGCTCACCCAGGTTTTGTAAAACCTGGAGAACCACCACTCAATAACCCCTCCGCAAAATATGGCTTTAAAGAAGGGAGTACGAGGTTACAAGATGACACTCCCGACATATCAGAACGAACAAAATCTGTCTGAAAAATGGAGAAGGAGGGTTCCACCTTCTCAGTCGAAAAATTCCAAAAGTTCCTCCTTCAACTCATCGAAAAGGAATCCACGAGACAAAGCAACACTATCACTACCAGAGACTATCCAAGAAAACCACAGAACAAACTCGAGACCACAAAACTCCTAGAAACCCTAATGCCATGAACCCCAAAAGTGTATCCCTACTGTATCAACAAATCTTTTCTAATTTATGATTTCTAACCATCAATAACTTCCTTGATTATGAGTTGTCATATGGGTATAAGTAAACCTGCTTTGCACATGGCATTTATTTTAATATTTAGTTCCATAAACACATCATGGGTAAAATAAACCCTCTAAAATTATCTTGAAATCTCTTTGACTTTTCAACCAATGGAACTAAAGTGATATTCTAGATAAGTAGTTCACTGTTCATCCAAAAAAATAAGGAGCAAGGAGTCACCAAATTGGAGAATTCTTTATCTAAAGTTGTCTTCAATAAAATTTGTTCACTCATATAAATTCCTCATAGTTATTTTTGCCATGACTAAATTGACTTTGAACTATATCTCCAAAATTTCAAATAGATCTAGGCCCTTTCAAGCTCCATAAAGAAACCGAGAGTAATGACTTGACCATCAATAACTCATCCACTTTGCTTTGTCTTGAAATAATGGAGAATGAAACCATTGAAATAATGCACATACATGAACAATGATTTGGAAAGTTGGAATTGATCTCTCATAAAAAAAAAACATGTTATTTCTTGCAATCCAAATACTCCAAAAAACCAGAAAAAAAATGTATAGTTATAAATTTTTCCAAATCCTTCTTTTGAAACCAAATCTTCAGGCAATCTTCCACTCTTAATATTAGTTTTCCCAACCAATGTTCAATGCCCCTCTAAATGTGTTGAGAAAAATGACACTGAAGAAAAAGATAAGAATTCCTAGAAAATAGAAAGATGCTAGGACTTCCTTACTCTTTTTTTGAATACCTTATTGTTCAATGCTAACCAAATAAATATGTGTCTTCAAAGAAGCTTTATTCTTCTCGATTTTAGACCACCATCACTTAACCTCATTATAAACATCACCCTAAAATACATTGTATCCCAATTTAACGCATAATAACCTCTAATATCATAACCCTAAACCTAAGTTACAAACTATGTCATTTCCGCATCCCATTATTGCATATACTACAACAATGAGAAGGTATGTTACATTACCAACTTTCCAAACCAAATAGGTTCCAATTATAGAGAATGCTAAAGTGGATGCAATATACTATATACATGCTTTCAAAAGCCCATGAGTTCCACTCTTAAGGGCTTTGGCGATCTCGAGAAAAGTTAAGAACAACGGAAGTACCTTGATAAAAGTTTGGGTCGGATAGTTTATTGAAAAAAGAAATCACTTTCAAGTGTAAAAGATGTATTAAAATACAGAATTGTGTAGTCTTTTGTGATGAGAAATGTTCTTGGTGTTTTATGAGGAAATTAGCATTTTCATTTTTCATTTTTTTAAATCAAGAATTTAAAGTGGTGTATTTTAAGCGGAAATAAGCATTTTCAATTTTTATTATTATTTGTAGTGTTTTTTTTCAAGGAAATAAACATTTTCAATTTTATTTTATTTTTATGTTTAAAAAATATGTAATAATACAAAAGCATCCTTCAAAACTGAAGAAATTCAGGTATTATATTTAATTAAATTAAATTGTATTACCTTAAGATTAGAAATAGGATTCAATTTAATTAAATTGTATTTTTTTAAGATTACAAATAGGAGGCTAGAAGGTTTTTAGATAAGAATTAGGCAGTAAATTAAACTCTAAATCATTTGCACTTAAAATTTAGTCACTTTTTTTGTCTAATTAAAATTGTATAATCTGGATGCTTCAAGGATAATCAAAGGTTTTGAATCCATTTTGTAATAAAAATTGTAATTTTAACATTAAAAATCTTATTTTGTGGCCTAAATGTAAATGCTGTACTCTAGACATTGGCCAACTCCTAAGATTATATTTTTTGAATTTGCCTTCAAGATTTCGATAATTTTTGAATTTTTGAATTTGCCTTGATTTAGCAGATTTCGAGGACGAGAGATCTTAGGAATTAGTTACATTATTTCTGGAATTTAAATAGGATCTGTGTTAATCAGTAGTTTGATTCCAATGTATAAGATTGTAGCCTACGGGCATTGAGAGGCCAAGGGCCGAGGAGCGCCCAAACACTGTGTAATCCGGCCACCATAGAGGTAGAGAATTGAGAGGAACAGAGTGAGAAGGAGGAGGAAGAACAGAGTAGAAGAAGGAAACGAACAGGCTCTGTCTTTGATTCTATAGGAAATCAAATTTAGGACATAACTAGAGGGGCTTTCGATTTTTAGGGCTTTCGATTTCTGTAACTTCTCTGGTTATAACGTTATCACAAGATTTGTATCTAATAATGAAAAGTTTTCTTTCTAAGAAATGAAATCTATGCCTGAAATGCACCGTTGCGTTTGGCTGAATCTTGTTGAAGAAATTGTGTTTAAATTGAGTGTTCTGTATACATGAACATAAATTGCAGTCTATATGGTGGAATGAATTACGGAAACTAGCAGTCGATTGTCTGAGAAATTCAACAGCGATTGGTTTATCAAACCGTGATTGAAATCAGTTCAAAATCAATTGGTTAACCAGCGATTGTGAAGGAAATCGAACATTAATTCAAAGGAAAACAATAGACATCAACTGGGTTCAACACATTACCACAATGACTATGATGAAAACAAGAATCGGTTAACCTAACGCAGGATGCTCCAAGAAGGTCTCAGGCATACAAAGTTCGGATTGAAAGGGTTACAAATACAAACCTTGGAATTGGAGATTTATTGACAGGGATCCAAATCAGGTCAAGGGTTTGAAGAAGACATAGTAATTGAAAGAAAAGCGGAGAAGAGTCAGGAAAGGCCGAATCGGGATTGTCCAGAGAGAGGTTCAGTTAGAAGATAAGGATTAGATCAGAGTGCATGAAGTATCGAGTTTTCCTTTCGCCTGCATCACGTAGCTTCAAAGGTTTATGGTTCTTGAAGATTTACGCAATTAGTAGTAACTATTTTAACATTTTCTAAGAGTATTTTACTATATTTGAATTTCAGTATAAAGACAGCTTTGTCAAAATTGGCCAGATCAGAAGCTCCGAGTTTCTAATTACTCGAGTCTAACCGTTCACTAAAACGCTTCACTTTCGGTGGGCATATCATGAATCAACAATTTTTGAACCCTTTGTCGTTGGATTTGCATTTTTGATGATCGGGACAGATTCAAAGACCTCCCACCCTTTAGATCACATCTATAGATACATGGAATTCTTTTCCAACTGTTCTTTAAGGTTTTTGGCTGCAGCTCGCCATTTTCAATCTACACTGAAAAAAAATGTAAGCATTATAAATCCAACTCAGGTAGCAAACAATGAAAAGGTTTGAATGTCCAAGATCCAGCCCCGGTTTAGTTAAAGCTTAGCACACCCGCTTTAATGTAATGTAAGGATTTTTGTCAACTTTTAACTTTCGCGACTAAAATGAACTCCAAATGCAGGTTGAGATGTGAACGGGCCTGGATTAGTTTTATGCAGCGAACAGGTACTACTGGCATTCTGTTTCTAGAAAAAGATTATAGTGCTCCATAGCCATGGCAATATTCCAATGAAATCATCGTGCAAGACTCCACCTTCTGTATTAGGGCCTGGCATTTCAATGCGTTTTTTTTGCCCTTTTCTTCATTTAGACACATGGTATCTCTCTTTCAAGAATATAGGTTAGGTACGCCTTACTTCCACACGTCGCCTGTTCGAATCCTCCTGGCATACGGTAGGCTCTATTCCGCATTTACTTGCCCACTTGAGTGGAGCAGTATAAGCGTTCACCAAATCGCCCCCGACTCGCCGGAATCCGGCAGAGAATATTTTGTTGAAAAAATGATTTTGACGTTTTAAATTACAATTTGGGCAATTTGGGTCGTTTTGAAATAGGCCATTTCGTATAGATCAACTAATCGCAGAAATTTTTTAATTAAAAAAATAACACTTTCCGTTAACAATGTAGACCGGTTTCTATACCAAATTCGCCGGCAAAGCCTGGCGATTTGGTGAACGTTTATCCTACGCGCACTTGAGCCCAATCGTTTGTGGAATTCGTGCGTTTTCTTTGTTATTCTCCTCGTCGCAAGTGGTGAACGCGATACCTTCGGCTTTTCTACTTTTTGGAACTCGGGCCGTAGTGGGTTCTTCAACGGCGCATTGGCGCGCATAAAGCCCTTATACTGTTTGCCCTCCACCAAAAAAATATTGGGCCATGAGATATTTTTACTCTAAAGCAACAACCCCCACCTCCACCTGTTGTGTTTCCTTTGGTGTGGTGCAATATCCATGCAAAAAGTATAATGGGCATTGACTCCCTGTTGAGATGACGGCCAAGCTTTAGTTCTCCTTGGGGGTATTCTACAGTTCCCTCGCTTTTTCTCTCCAGGTAAGGGGAAATATACATCCCCATTCTTCATTCTTTGTTTGGATTGCATTATGAATGGAGTAGTTTTGTATGCATTTGCAATTTTATATAATTCGTTGAATTAACTAAAATGATTAACCACACTGTGAATTGAATTATATAGGTGGGATGTTGACAGAAATCCCCAGACTAACTATATCTATGAATAATATGAATCTGAGATGTATATTCCATCAAAATACATTTGTTTATAATGATAGTAAAAACTAAAAATTTATTTCTATAATTTTGGAAGAAAAACTATGGATGTTATTTTAAAACTTTGCCAAAAGAAAGTATGGATGTTTTATAAGACTGCGCCGAAAGAGAAGTTGAAGATTTTATTAAGAATCCATATCTAATTTCTCCATGTGATTTTAAGATGAGTTTATTTGAATTTCCTCTTTAAGTATATCATAAAGTTTTGGTTATGTGCGGTTATATGAATTGATTTCTGGCAGCTTAGAAGAGGAACCAGAACAAAAGTTGACACAACAAACTTCTTTCAAGAGCTGCTTTGTAATGCCTTCTATTCTCAGAAACAATACCCTGTTTATTTACTTGGATTCCTTCACACGCTACCTCCCAAGCTTAGAAAAAACAGTAGCACTTTTGAAATTATTTTCATCCTTTTCACAAGCTACTCTGTTTTTAGACATGCCCCAGTAAAATATCCTAACCTAGTGCCTCAACCCTAGAACTTCTCAACAAAAACGATAGATGAACACGCATATAAATAACAGAGTATAAGATTTTATAACGTATGCCCAACAACTTCTGAAAAATCTCAACAGATTTCTGCACAAGATTGGTGGGTTATTCTTGGCAAGTGTCATTCTCTAATGCTCCTGCATCATAGCAATAGGAAATTTAATCAATTATAATGCCAGTTTTTTTAAAAGACTCAGGGGGTATGTGACCAGGTACAAATACAACAATACAGCGTTGATCTCTATTTCTCACGGCCAAGCTTTGTTTCTCCTTGGGGGTATTCTACAGTTCCCTTGCTTTTTCTCTCCAGGTAAGGGGAAATATACATCCCCATT
This sequence comes from Pseudotsuga menziesii, assembly GCA_001517045.1. Taxonomy (NCBI): domain Eukaryota; kingdom Viridiplantae; phylum Streptophyta; class Pinopsida; order Pinales; family Pinaceae; genus Pseudotsuga; species Pseudotsuga menziesii. The sequence continues at coordinate 95,978 of LPNX010998836.1, forward strand.
CTTCATTCTTCGTTTGGATTGCATTATGAATGGAATAGTTTTGTATACATTTGCCATTTTATATAATTCGGTGAATTAACTAAAATGATTAACCACACTGTGAATTGAATTATATAGGTGGGATGTTGACAGAAATCCCCATACTAACTATATCTATGAGTAATATGAATCTGAGATGTATATTCCATCAAATACATTTGTTTATAATGATAGTAAAAACTAAAAATTTATTTCTATAATTTTGGAAGAAAAAGTATGGATGTTATTTTAAAGCTTTGCCAAAAGAAAGTATGGATGTTTTTTTAAGACTCCGCCCAAAGAGAAGTTGAAGATTTTATTAAGAATCCATATCTAATTTCTACACGTGATTTTAAGATGAGTTTATTTGAATTTCCTCTTCAAGTATATCATATAAAATTTTGGTTATGTGCGGTTATATGAATTCATTTCTGGCAGCTTAGAAGAGGAACCAGAACAAAAGTTGACACAACAAACTTCTTTCAATAGCTGCTTTGTAATGCCTTCTATTCTCGGAAACAATACTCTGTTTATTTACATGGATTCCTTCACACGCTACCTCTCAAGCTTAGAAAATACAGTAGCACTTTTGAAATTATTTTCATCCTTTTCACAAGCTACTCTGTTTTTAGACATGCCCCAGTACAATATCCTAACCTACTACCTCAACAAAAATGATGGATGAACACGCAGATAAATAACGAAGTATAAGATTTTCTAACGTATGCCCAACAACTTCTGGAAAATCTCAGCAGATTTCTGCACAAGATTGGTGGGTTAATCTTGGCAAGTGTCATTCTCTAATGCTCCTGCATCATAGTAATAGGAAATTTAATCAATTATAATGCCAGTTTTTTTATAAGACTCAGGGGGTATGTGACCAGTACAGGTACAAATACAGCAATACAGCGTTGATGGAAGCCAGCATAAGGCTCAGCGATGCAACCGGACCAGTTCAAGACATTCCTCAGGTTCCCTCTACCATTTCGTCTAGTGCGCTGATAATCACGAACTTAGGGTCCCCACATTTGATGCCAGTCATGAATGAACCGCAGAATTTACAGGCCGCTGATCAGGTTAGATTTCTTCCAAATTACAGATCCGTATAGAAATTTCAATATTTTAGTGTTGTTTAGACCTTCTGGGTTAAGCCTAAAAAAAATCGTTTCGCTCAGATGTCATAATTGTGTATCTATTCCGCCAAATTCCGTCTACTAAGATGTCACTATTGTGTATATATTATCCAAATTTCTCCTCACTTGGCCCTAATTGCATGAAATAGCTTGCTTGATTTAACTTGGCCCTAATTGCATGAAATAGCTTGCTTGATTGAAGAGGTTTTAAAATTGTAAATCTTGACTTGCACATGTTATGATGGTTTAATTTTCTCTGGGATATGGGATGCTATTCAAAACGCATTACTTAAAATTCAACCATTTCAATAAATCTAGAACCAACTCCATTTGACTATCTATCTTGATTATGCTCTCTGCAATTCCTGGGTTCAATAATAACATTGAAGATCACTGGTTTTGGTTTCAGAGTATCGAGAACAAAACGGAAGGCCCCACATTGTCGGGGTGAGCTAAAAGTCAACAGTTTACAGCCTTTCTACCATTGTTCCATCGTAATTATACTATTCGGGAATTTCCGAGTGGAACTTGATCTGTATATTTGAGCGCTTGCGTTTTATCACGTGGAAGAAAGACTAACGTTTAGCGGGAATTGACAGGTGATGATCAGGTTCGGCTTGGAGATCTTGTTCGGACCTGATGTTGCAGGGTTAACTGCAAACAACAGCCCCTTATTCATCGATCTCCCTGTTAATATGGTAATAACTTGCTTTTGTAATTTTGAAGTAAGCTAAACTTTTTATTTGTTTGTATTTTTTTTTCAGTTTGGTAGGAAACTTGCTTTTCTAATTTTGAAGTAAGCTAAACTTTTTATTTGTATTTTTTTTTCAGTTTGGTGGGAATTTGGAGTTTTATTATTTACGGAAATTAAGATTTTAATGATTTAAATAATAATTTTAGTTGTAAAAATAGATTCAGTATCTCTATTACCCTAAAGGCCCTAATTATATCTTTTCAACAACCTAAAATTATCTTTTCAATCTTACTAATAATTTTGAAGTAAGCTAGACTTTTTATTTGTATTTTTTTTCAGTTTGGTAGGAATTTGGAGTTTTATTATTTACTGAAATTAAGATTTTAATAATTTAAATAATAATTTTAATGTAAAAATAGATTCAATATCCCCATTACCTGAAAGTTCTAATTATATCTTTTCAACAACCTAAAATTTCAATCTTACTAAATTTACAAAAAATTTAATAAGAATTTGAAAATTTATTATTTACTAAAATTAAGATCTTAATAATTTAAAGAACCATTTTAATTGTAAAAATAGATTCAGTATCCTCATTACAGAAAGTCCTTAGATTATATGTTTCCAACATCCTAAAATTATCCTTTCAACAATCTTACTAATTTTGCAAAAAAATATCCAACTTGATATAAAATGCAAATGATATAGATTTTAGCTTATACCTATAATTTCGTTAGCCGTATTGATGTGAAGCTACCACATATTTGAGACGAGAGGAACGGACCCTGGACTAACATTATTTTGAATTAGCGAGTGTGAACAGGTGGGCTGTTTCTTCATGGGCTGGGTGGGATCAGTTCTCAAGAAAGAAATTACGGATATATCACCACTGTTGGCAATAGGTCTGAGCACAGGTCTCATGGGAAGTATTACAACATTTTCTTCTTGGAACCAGTCAGTCTTATCAGCCATTACCCATGGCTATGTTTTACAGGGCCTCTGCGCCTTATTTCTCGGTAAGTTCTCATTCTTAATTTTACTTTAAGAAACTAATGTGGTCTAGAGCTCTGACGCAGTTTTATGGTTAATGTTTTTATTATAAAATAATGATCAATAAATTAATAAAGAGTCAATCATCTATCTATCATAGGAGGAGGTTACTTGTAGGTCATGGTAGATGGTGATGGCAGACGTCACATTGCCAGGTTATCTTTTGGGATCAGAATATGTGTTTTTATATTGAAATAACAATTTTTCATTATTTAATTGTATTTTTAATTACAAAAATAAATTCAGTTTATGTAATTTCAATAAAATATATTTGTAATTTCAACCATAACAATTAAGGCAAAAAAACACTGAAAAAATGAACCAAAACATTAGAACAATATCTCACAACATATAAACAGTAATACCTATAAATATTAATACACAGCATAATTATATAATACATATAGAATGTGAACATTTAATATTCACCCTGCAACACAACATTTGCAGCATTTAAATGTGAATTGGTTCACATCCATATAAACAGTAATACCTATAAATATTAATACACAGCATAATTAGTAATACATATAGAATGTGAACATTTAATATTCACCCTGCAACACAACATTTGCAGCATTTAAATGTGAATTGGTTCATATCAACATTTGCAGCATTTAATGTGAACCTGATCAAACAATTAGATCCAACAGTTTATATCCATGATCAAATCCAATTGTTCACATCCACCCTGCTGCATCAAATACTACACTGTAGAAACTATTTACATCCACACACTACAGTATTTATGATATGCAAGCTAAATATTGAACGCCTAACAGTATAACAAAGTGATGACCTTGATGCAGAAACTATTTACATCCACACCAATGCAGTATTTATGATGTGCAAGCTAAATATTGAACGCCTAATAGTATAACTAAGTGATGACTTTGATGCAGAAACTATTTACATCCACACCACAGTGCAGTATTTATGATCTGCAAGCTAAATATTGAACGCCTAATATTATAACAAAGTGATGACTTTGATCCTGTGACAACTTAAAGTACTGATTTATGAATGATTGTACATCACAGTCACTTTTATAACCTACAAAGTACTGATTTATTGATAATTCTACATGATAATCACTGATTTAGGCCACCTGCAAACTGGCAGTGACTATAACTTACACCACCTGCCATCCTTCACCATACAGTTTTCCATGAACGTACTTCCACTTCAACATATGACTTGCCATTAACCTCCTAGCACTTTAAAGACTGAGATATTTATCCTCTTCCATTAATACTGTTCTCGGCTAATCATAAACAATACTAACTTTTGTACGTCATAGGAACTAAGCTAGCGCAGACGTCCTTTTTAGACGGCATGCAAACAGCCAAGCTTCTGAAAAAGAAGGTATTTCGCAACGACCCACCACGGAGGAGCTCTGAGAAAAAGGGGCACAAGGGGCAGAGCATCTTTATTCTGGTTAGTTCATTCATGTGGATATGGTCAGCAGTTCTGGCTGCCTTAGACGTTCACCATCCAACAAGAAGAAAGCTATGGCTTGCCTGCGCAGTGGGGCCGTTGGGAACCTGGATGCGCTGGTTTCTCGCACAACTCAATGGCCAAGGCATCGCCATCGGTTCTCGCCCGCGTTTCAAATGGTTTCCACTTGGCACCTTCATAGCCAACATTGTGGCAGTCATTGTGGAGGCAGCCTTGGCTCTTTACCAGTGCAGAGTATGTCCTAATGCTGCAAGCTTTATTTTTTTTAGGTTCTCTATCCAATGTTTACCAAATGTTTTAAATTTATTGGTTATTTGGTTATAATTTGAATGGTTGGGGTCCATATTTGTTTAAGTTTATTAATGATGCATAACATTAGTTGGAAAAAAATCCAAAGCATCTCTTCATTTTCTCCTCACAGTTTGCAAGTATAGTTTTACAGTTTAGTTTCATTGATGTTTTTATGCCATCAAAATCATCTATAATGGTTTTACTTACCATTAAATCACATAACATGAGTTATGTTATTTTTTGTATTCTGAGATGATATTGAAAATGATAGTTTTGTTTTTCAATTGCAGACACCAGATCCCAACATGAAGTTATTGATGGAATCTCTTCAATTGGGTCTGCCGGGATGCATGAGCACCGTGTCTACCATGATATCAGAGATGCACTCTCTCATGAAAGGAAGCAAACCATGGAGGGCTTATGCTTATCTCTTTATATCTCTTTTCTCTTCACTGGCTTTCTCTTTGCCCATATTTTCATCTCCCATTTGGATTTGAAAAACAAAGCACACTCCCTTTACGCTCTCCTCCCTGGAGTACTCGACCGCTTCTTTATGTTCTTCCAACTCTACTGTTCCTCCCTAGCTAGTAAAAATAACCTCTGAATATATATCTAGAGTAGCTTACCTACGTATCGGAGAATGATATAGTCAAGTGATCTTTCCTGTGAATTTTATCGAACAGGCGTAGAGGCACCAGTCTTGTTTAATAGCAGAGAAGTGCAGTACCACTTCAGACGGGATATACGCTAATTCTAAATATATTTAGTAATTGAATTGTCTGTAAAACATGATGGGCCTGTCTGCATTTATACGAATGTCGCTGATAGATGGTGTGTATTCACATGACATTTCCGATACACAGTATTAAACCTTTTAGCCATTGAATATTTGCAAAGATATGTTTTTCTTTTATATGAACGGATTGTTAATATTGGCTCTAATCAACACATTAAAAATAATTGATTTCTGGGCTTTTAATGTTCATAGTCGCATGTTAATAAAAACTGTGAAAGAAGCTACGGTATAAGTTTTGCTAAGTAAGTATCTAGATATTAATTCAAATTGAATCTTTTCAAAATTTCGAAGCGTCAAATCCATCCATTTTGTGAAACATAGAAATATAAATATATATTTTTTTATTTATAATTTTTGTGAAACATAAAATTATACAATTTAAAAAAATACATATTTTAAAAAATATAACGTATACAACAAAGAATAACCAAAACTTTATTTTTCTTAGAACTAGTTTTTATTTAACAACATGGTATCTTACTCTATTTAAGCATGAACCCAATCAATCAGACAATAAATGAAGATATACTAAGCGAGACCCCGTTGAGCATTCTATGGATATAGAAGCATCATGGTTGGTGCACATGATTTCTTCAATACTTCCTTTGTGACATTGTTGATAAAATAATTACTTCTTAATTTACATTAAAATAATAATCTTTCAAGAGAGCTCAATAATTTCCAAAAATAAGTCTGCTTAAGGGGTTTTAGCCCATTGTTTTTCCAAAACCTCTTGCTCGGTTGCCAATTATAGAGTATAGTATCGCAATGAATCACTTTAAATATGGAAGAAAACAACAATCTACTCGCACAAGAGCAGCAGATTCTTTTGGGGTGTGTCGAGAGGAGACAAAATTTAAACTTCCCTAAAATGATTAAATTTGTATTTAACTTTAAACTTTCCAAAGATGATTAAATTTGGATTTTTATTAAGAGCTCTATCATACTTCAACGTGTTCATATGAGAGATTTGCTAATTGAAAGTTTTAATAAGCTTTTAACAAAACTGTGTTTTTTCTCTCTTACCTTGAGCCTGTAGGTAGATACGGTTTACAATATCAGTTATACCTGCTTTTTTTTTGCTCTTCCCAAATAGTTAGAGTAAGAGTCTGTAGGTGGATGAGGTTGACAATATCAGTATTGTTTTTTTCTCTTCCCAAATAGTTAGAGTAAGAGTCTGTAGGTGGATAAGGTTGACAATATCAGTAATTGCATTTTAGGAGTCTTCAAATAGATAAGGTAGCAATATGAGGAAGTTTTATAAATAAAATTTTTGGTTTTCGTTTATTATATTTAGTTGGTTTTATAGAATACAAAGGAAATGGGTTTACTTTCTTTTAAATTTTTATTTGCTTACTATTTTAATTTTTATTGGAGTATTTTTGATGAATTTATGTAGATAATGTGTTTTTTGGGGAGATAAGTTCTTCTTGGATAAGGTGGGGTGGTTGTAGTTGGCCTATTGTTTGTTTGCAAAGGTTGGGCTAGTAGAAAGTGGATAAAGTAGATGGTTGCAGCAGTTGGCCCATTCTTTGTTGGAAAGGCTTGGGGCTACTAAAGAAGGCATCCCAATTGTGGAAGAAATCCATTTTCAAGTATACAAGTTCCATAAATTATAGATGTATTATAATTATTTTTGTATATAAAATAAATTAGAGTTTTTCTAAATGTTGGCATGACAACAATTGCAAGTTTGAGATGATAATGTAATTACCCCGCTGCTCCTACTAGCATAGAAAACAATACAAACACAACACCAATAGAGCATTAATTCATTCATAGTTAAATAGAGTTTTAAAATTAAAAATAAATAAATTATGTTTTTCTACTAGTTTTTTTTTTCAATAGGTTTTGTGTTATAGCAATAGTTGTTAACAAAAGTAGAGTCAAGGACATTGTCGAGCAGGTGTAGGTCATGTCAGGGTAAGGGGCCAATAGGTCACCGAGCAGGTCATGTTAGGGCAAGGCGAGTCCTACTTTATTGATAGTTGTAAAGATCATAATGTTCACGACGATCTAGGGTTAATGGCGGATCACTAGGACACCATCATTGCAAGATGTAACACACTCCACACCTAAATTTCAAAATGAACCCTAATTCTCTGCCACACAAAAGATAGTCATGATAGCTCGACGCCTTTAACAACTTTCTAAGGGTTTCTTGCCCGATTATGTTGTACAACCTTGACATTAGTAAATTCACTATTATTGTTATTCAAAAATCTGTCTGCAACCATCAATCGGTCATATAGTCCCTAACTTGAGCATGTAGTTCAATTCTTCCCAACTGCAGGTTTTATATATAATAATATAATTGCATACAAAATTTCTTATGTGCTCCTACAACATCCATGCTTGGAATCACAAAAGATTCATACTATGGATCAATTATTTCCCTAAAATATACTAGGGGCGAGAACCAAATAGTTAACCATTTAGGTTTTTCACTCTTACTTGTTTAGCATGTTTAAAGTATATAATTTTACATGTTTACAGTAGAGATGTCAACGAATGGAATGAATCGGATTACTTTGTCTTCAATTTTTTGATTTCGAGTTCAAAGAAATGCATATACTTTACAAATCAATTCAGTTTCTTAATCATTAATATGCAAAAGAGAAACCTTAAGAATTATTTTAAACCTTTCGGTGAAAAATATCCTGCGAGCTACTCGAGATTGAATCGAATTACGTAGTATTCTTCAAAATATCAAATTTGACGTTCATGAGATGAATAAAAGTAACCAATATATTACACATCAATTCAATCTCTCCATCTTCGATCCGTAATAATGAGCACTACTTATTCTCGAATGCATGTGACACACAGGCCATCCACATGGGTGAAGGTGAGGGTAATAAGGAAAGTGACGATGGGGTTAAATTAAATGCGAAGGAAGGTGGCATGCCTGCCAACCCTGTGAGTAGCTGCGAGGTCACTTCCCATTTGAGTTGAAGGGCCAAGAATTTATTTCCTGTATGAGCCATTACTGACCGCCATGACGGTAGCACCTCGCATTATGAGACACACTAGACTCATCCTGGTGGCCATTTTCATTCCCCTGCGTCTGCTTCGAGCTCACCCTGTTATAGTCTGCACACCATTTCGCAAAAGAAAATGCCCCGACAACGTGGTATCTGTGCAGAGGTAGTACTAACAGAGGAGGCGGTCGTCGAAAAGCCACCATTGGGGACACGAATGGATTTGTTGAGAGGGTTTCCATGCTAGTCAAATTCCTGATCGATGAATGGGAGTCCAAAGCGGTCTTAGACCATCTTTCTTCTGGCAAAAGTGGAGGATGCATCAACCACTACTGGATGATGGATAATATGTTGGGACTGTTACTGGAATACATGGCGGTAAAATGGAATGGAGCCAGAGGTGTATCCCAGGGTTGCACACCAGTATACTCTAGGAGGACGTGCAACTTAAAGCCATGGAGGCTGGAGGTGAATTTCAACCTAAGACATTATTCAGTGTTTCCCAGCACAGGAAATGAGGAAAATACTGGTGCCAGGAACCAGGGAGATAAAGGTGGTACGTCCTCTCCTGCTATGAATTATCCATGACCATCTCATGAACAAAGGGATTTCGCGAAGAACACTACTCCTGTCAACCGTGGACGTGCGACCATAACTGACGCCATCGCTGCTACACCGATACAGGAGAGGCAGCCCAAAAAACCTGTGGAGGAATATGGATGATGTCCAATTCTAGAAGAAACACCTAAGGACGATGCAAAATACGCACCACCATAGATGCCACATCATCATTTCTGGTTCACTCTATGATTTCATGTATTTTTGGGCTTCTTTGCTTTTAAAACGTGTTGTCTTCACAACTGTCTACAGTTAATTTTTAAGTTGTAATATGTATCTTAATCTTTCTAGCTACAGAAAGAAAGAGTCGTTTTTATTTCTATGAACACCACAACTCCAGTTTTTTTTAAATATTACGGGGTGGTCTGTTAGTTTAAGACCCCCGTAGCTAGTTTTTTGCTACTCTGTACTGTCCTTTGTCACTATGAATATAATTTTTCTCTACTAGTTACAAAAAAATTAATGAGCACTACTTATTGACAATCTTCATTTGTGCAGTTGGTTGCTTAATGATTTCCATGTACACCCATGAATGCTTTTAATTAATATCTAGATCGAGCTTGTTCCCTAGATCCTTCAGTGGGAGATTGATCATATTTAAATGCAGTTCCGAGTTAACTGACTCAATGACTGAATCAATCCGTTCATACGAATGTTTTTGTGGGAAAGAGACGGCAAACAAAATAAGTGTAGGCGAGATGGAAGGTTGAAAGGATGGAAAACAAAATAAGTGTAGTGCTATAATGACTAGTAGTGAAATCTTTGTTCTAATCGGACCAATAAACTGAATTTTCTCTTTAATGAACCATGCCTTTTTAGGGCATTTCCATAGGATAGCCGAGCATATCCTATAGTGAGGTTTTGGTCCCACGAGTCAATGATAGATTATCCGAGGTGGCAGTGCCAAGTAATTGTTGATCATAGTTGATAGCCTCATAGAAGGTCATTATGGAAACAGACAAGTAAAGCAGAGTTTAAAGCTGGTAATTTTTAATATTGTTTTAATTTTGATAAAAAAACTATCAACTTTATTTTAAATTAATTGTTATTATTTAATATTGTTTAATCAATATAGATTAAAAAAAACAAATAACTTTTTAATGTCAAATTTTCATTTAAGAGTTATTGTTTTCAAAACATAATTTACATATCTCCTTAAAACTTGATCTCTTTGCCTAGTAAAACATAATTTACGTATGTCCTTGAAACTTGTCCTTGAAACTTGATCTCTTTGCCTATCTACTAGACTGAAAGACTGAAAAACTGTTGTAATTTGAGATTGAAAGACTGAAATATGTTTTCATTAATTAGAAGTTGAATTGTGTATTCAAAATATAGTAATTCAAAACCCAGGTTATATGGTGATTCATAAGCCAAGATATGTTGTTGAAATGTTGGAACTTATACAATGGCACGACAATGAATGGTACTCATTTCTGAAAAACGTTTTAAGAGAGGGAATATTAAAGCATAAAATGCCATTAAAAGAATTTTTTTTTTTGGGTCAAATTCCAACGTTGCCTCCACGCATGATCTAGCAATATCAATGATAAATACAAAAAATAATCCATTTTAAGGTTACTTGTAAAATATATAAACCATGAAGACTTAAACTTGTTTTGCTCTTTGCTCGAAGAGATGAGATGGGAAATGATGCACGACTGCAACCTAAAAATTGACGTTGTGGTGGATGAAAATCATCCACTCCTCGAGCATCGAAATCATTTTATTAATTTTGAAGTGTCAGAGTATCTAATTCAAAGTGCTGAGCTGGATTCCTGAGATCGTTGGCTATTAGATCAGATCGGTCCATGGACGAATAAACCATCTTAAAATAAATATTACACCTAGGTTTTTTAAGGCGTTATTCTCCATGTAAACATGAAGGAAACATGCTACAAGCACAGGCTAGTACTTAATTTCAGGTAAACCATAAGTTAGACTACAACAATTAAAATTAAAATAAGTTAGTTTATTAATGATTTTTTTATTGTATTTGTTATTTATTATTAACTAAAATGATTTAATTTACTGAAATGTTTTTGTTCATAAATTATGACCTAAAATGTATTTACACTATCTTGAATTTAAGCTTATAATTTTCAAGTATTTTTTAAATTTAAAGTTATTATTAATGTAACTAATTAATTAATTAATTAAATATAGAAAAAAAAAATTAGTAACCTAATAATAATAATTTAATGTAAGAAAAAAACTAAGATATAAACACATTTTTTTAACACAAATCTAGCAAAATATATTAGGAAAAAAAGGTTGTGCACAACCATTCATTACATAACAAATAAACCTAAGTTTCATGAAGGTTTGAAGAGAGAAGAAGGATAAAACAACTATGCCTATAAACAATTTCCTGAAAATCCTAGTATGCTTCCTGAAAGTGACCATAACATGGGAATGGTAGATTTTAACAAATTGTTGGTTCAACAGAATACAAAAAAACATTAAGAGATTGACTAGGAAGGAAAACTATACATCTTCTTGCCTATGTGGCCAAGTGTTGGCTGTGTGACAGTGACTTCTTCCATGGGTAGAGCATCTTCTTCTGGAAAATCCTGACAATGGCTGCACTGGAACATTCTGGACATTTTTAGCACTTCATCCTTGATAATTTCCACTGTTCCCATAATCTCCTTCAGGTCACGCTCATGGTCGTCAATTCTGGAATCATGGCAACCGATTTGGTTGGTGATGTAATGAATATCCGTAGCCATCTCCATGTTCTTCTTCATGCCTACTCCTAGGACCTCATAAATCCTATGCAGATGCATCTTTATGTCTTCCAGACCATAATTTAAACTACCAGATTCTACGTCCATGTCCTTCTTTGACATTGTTCCAATAAGGCTGGCTTCAATCTACTGTAAGAGACCTTCAAACAAACCTTACATATGTTGAATACCGACGTCTTCTTGGTCCTCACACAAAATTGCATATAGTGAATGGAGGATGCAACTAGATTCGCAATAAACCTCTTCCATATCGCTTGTGCGAATAAGCTCATCAAGCCCCGGAGTACTGCTTATTAGAATTTGAATGCCATTTAGATCTTCAAGAAGATAGTTCTAGTTTTAATAATGTTTGCAACAAAAGAATGGAGAATGAAGATACAAACTAAAATAAAAAAAAAACTTACACAAGAAATAGACAAGTATTGCTAAGGAATTTACAGTATCATTCACAATAATAAATCCAATATACAATAGGTTACAAATAGGAAGAATTCAAATGCATTAGATAGCAATTCGAATCTACCAAGTGGATCAGACTGTATCTAACTGAATCTCTAACTCATGGTCTCTCAATCAATATTGGAGTCCAACAGATCAACTCCTTGATGTCAGATAACTCAATCAATTCGTGTAAGCTAGTTAACTCAGTGCAACTGAGTGTGGTAGGTAGGAAAAACGCTCCTCCCCATGCAACCATGCATTAGTCATGCATTACTAGCACTAGCTAACTAATTGTGAAGTAACTGACAAAGTCAGAGTCCAAAGATCAACTCCCTGATGTCCAACAACTCAATCAATCAATTACAACTAGTTAACTTAGTGCAACTGAGTGTGGTAGGTAGGAAAAGCGCACCTCCCCATGCAACCATGCATTATCCATGCATTGCTAGGGCTAGCTAACTGATTGTGAAGTAACTGAATGTAACTGAGGGCTTACTAAGAATAACTAGTTCCAACTCCACCTAACTGATGGAGGTTTGTGCTGGGACTCCCAGTTTCTCCTAAAATGTAGGGATTGGTCTAGGAGGCACCCAAACTAATGCATGCACATGCAGTAAGTGGCAGTTAACCTCTAACAGTGTTCCCCACACTCCAGTGACTAGTACATGTGGCCCCATTAGGCCAAGTGGAACCAATTAATTAATTAAGGTTCCTAAGTTAGGCTAAATAATCTAATAGACAGTATGGTCAAGGGAGGATTAATAATCCTAACACCCCCCCTGAATCCTAACTTGGACAGTTGTGGTCCCTGGTAACAAGAACATAGGTCACCCAAATACAATATAAAAGAAATAATGCTTCTTAATACAACCAAGGAAATAGGGGAAAACCTCATGGGAAACCCCCCCCCCCCTCAAAATAAGTAGAATACAAATTTTGGAAAAAAAACTTGTGAAAATTTTTGTTGCTACTATGCAGCAGCAGTATCTTGGTTCTTTTGTGCAGGAAAACCCATGAATCCAAACAACATGCTTATGTCTGGAGGAATCTTCCTCTTTGGAAGAAGAACAATGCACTCAACTAAATCAGAAATATAAACAGCTGCATGGTGAAAACTTGACCCATGTAGAGCAGTTGAAATCATGTGAAGAGAGAGCAAAGGTGCTTGAGAATTCGAACCATGTGAGGAACACCCAAGCAACTGATATATTGCAGCCTTGAACAGAAAACCATGAGTGGTAAAATCATCCCCAAGTATTAGGAGCAAGTGTCCAGGCAGATGCAGAATGTCTCCCTCTTTATTAGTTCTGTGAGGAGATGAGCATGTGACCAAAGGTAGAGAAGCCCTGGGACTGTGGAGAGCGAATGCTTGAGCTCCATAATCTGATATAGCTTCATAAATATCCAATAATTCACAAAATATGATATCAGCAAATTCATAAGAAAGAACTAATATCGAATCCTCAACAACAAAATTGAAAGAGACTTGCGGTGCTTGATTTGTCACACCAAAACTGATGAAACCAGTTATAAGCAATACTGAAAGCTCTTGAATCTTGAAACCTAAATCACATATTATCATATCAGAAAATAAATTAGATCCAAAACTTTGCTCCACCGAGACGGTAAATGCACAATTTTCTCCTTCTTCAAAATTATGATTTTCGGTGCATGCAATCTTGTAGGAATTTACTAGAAGCTCTAGATTAATGAGAGTGAATGGATCACTCTTATAATCTGATATTATTTCCAGAATATCAATGGTATTACTGATATGCACACCAACAACATCATTATGGATAGATAAATCAAATTCCTCTATCGTTTCTGAAACAGTCACTAGTAAACTATGAACAAAATTTAAAGAATTACTGGAGAATTTTTGCAAAGAATAGGAAAAGTGTTTTTCTTCACAAACAGAGATTAGAGTGTATTCTTCTGGATCAGCCATGTGAGGAGGTGATATGTCAAAGATCTCATACACTTCTCGAGCAACAATAGAAGGAGTCACTCCAAGGAGACTTTCTTCCATTTGAATTGACTATAGGGAAAAATTTACTTCTTCTTCATCTTCAACAATTTGCTTTTCTGTAGGAGAGGGCATGAAATCATCATGCTGGTTTTTATCTGAACCTCTCTCAACATATGGTATTTTAGAGTCATCTCCCAATATTTGACTGCTAGGTCCTCCTGATAGAGGTAAAGTGATGAAGGATTCCATGGAAGCAACCATGTAGTTGGATGCTCCAGAATCTATCACATAAGCCTTCGACAGAGAGAGGCTTGCATGCAAGCATATCTCATCTTCTTCATTATTCTCTTCATCATATGATGTCACTGCTCTTCGTGGAAGGGAAATATTGTTCTGAACACATAGAGATTTCATCTGGTCGAGGGTCTTCTTCATGCACGAGTTTTATGGATGAAAACCCCTCATACAGTAGGGACACTTTTTCTTTTTCCTCTTAGAGCTAGAGGCCCTTTTGGAAGTTTTCTTATTCGAATAAGCTACTTTTGGATCCTTCTTGTTTGATTTCCCCTTTTCTAATGCTTTGGAAGAGTCGGTAACTAGGAAAGCTTGATCTTCGGAGGTCTTGATGAATCCCATTCGGATCAACTTGTCTTACTCCTTGATTAAGGAATTGGAAAAAGAATCTAATGAAGGAATTTTCCAATCAAGAAAGATTTCCCGCTTGGAATGAAATATGGAAACAAATACAGAATACCCAGAGCCTAGTTTGTTGAGTATGGAAAGGACATTCTTCTCATCCTTTCGCTATATTCTGCACTGTCTGCATTGAAGTACTAGAGACTTGAATTTAGTAAATAATTTCTCAATAGTCTCAAAACTGCTGGGATGTAAAGATACCAACTCATTCTCCAAAATGTGTCCCTGAATATCATCTTGTTTGTTAAACAAGCTATCAATATTCTCCCAGGATTCTCTAGGAGTCCTCAATCCTTCTAGGTGGAAGAGGAGATCTCTAGATATATAAGTACATAAGTACCCAAATGCTTCATCACAACGGTTCAGAAACTTGTTCTATTCTACCGGCTGATGAGGCTCAAGATCCCATCCATGTATGATCAAGTGGTAGCCATGCTTTCACAAGGCCAACTGCATATCAATCCTCCAATAAAGATAATTGGAAGTTGTGAGGATTTGTGGTTCAGGAGTTTGAGATCTCATAATTTCTCCAACTAGAAGTACTGCAAAAATTCACACAAGGTATGTAGAACCTATAAATTTCACTGCAATAACACACTAAAACATATGAACTGTTAGAATCATGATTTTCCTCCCGGCATGAACAAGTTTTCAGGATCCATCACGTCCTCTCCGCTGCTCTAAATAAATCCAGAGCTAGAAAATCATCATAGGGGACTTCTGTGGAAACCCAGATGCTTCTGATGTTTGATGGGGAGAAACAAGCATGAAACCTTCCTGAGAAGGCTCTAATACTATATTAGAATTTGAATTCCATTTAGATCTTCAAGCAGATAGTTCTAATAATGTTTGCAGCAAAATAATGGAGAATGAAGATACAAACTAAACAAAACAAACCACACAGGAAACATACAAGTATTGCTCAGGAATTTACAGTATCATTCACAATAATAAATCCAATGTACAATAGGTTACAAATAGGAAGAATTTGAATGTATTAGGTAGCAATTCGAATCTACCAAGTGGATCTGAATGTATCTAACTGAATCTCTAACTCATGGTCTCTCAATCAATATTGGAGTCCAATAGATCAACTCCCTGATGTCCAATAACTCAATCAATTAGTGTAAGCTAGTTAACTTAGTTCAACTGAGTGTGGTAGGTAGGAAAAATGCTCCTCCCCATGTAGCCATACATTGGCCATGCATTACTAGCACTAGCTAACTGATTTTGAAGTAACTCACAAAGTCTAAGTCCAAAGATCAACTCCCTGATGTCCAACAACTCAATCACTTATTTATAGCTAGTTAACTCAGTGCAACTGATTGTGGTAGGTAGGAAAAGTGGTCCTCCCCATGCAACCATGCATTATCCATGCATTTCTAGCGCTAGCTAACTAATTGTGAAGTAACTGAATGTAACTGGGGGCTAACTAAGACTAACTAGTTCCAACTCCACCTAACTGATGGAGGTTGGTGTCGGGACTCCCAATTGCTCCTAAAATGTAGGGATTGGTCTAGGAGGTGCCCAAACTGATGCATGCACATGTAGTAAGTGGAATTTAGCCTCTAGTAGTGTTCCCCACACTCTAGTGACTGGTACATGTGGCCCCGTTAGGCCAAGTGGAACCAATGGTACTAGTGGACCCAATTAATTAATTTTCCTAAGTTCGGCTAAATAATCTAATAGATAGTATGGTCAAGGGAGGATTAATAATCCTAACACTACTTAAGTAAAATTCCATTTAATGTAAGCCAGAAAGAGGTACTAACACTTGGTTGTAGGGAGGCCACACGTCTCAAGGGGCGACATGGATTCAACTAGAATCTTCGTCTAAGAGGGGAACCTAAAGTCCATCAAAGGATGATTAGGGGAAATTTTAAAGGCCCTTTCTTGATTAGCATAAACAATGTTGCGTTGGGTGCTTCGAGTGCCTTGGTTGGCTAGCTTGTCAGCTAGGCCATTGTTCTCCCGGAGTATCTGAAAGAAGAAAACTTGAGGTGGAGAGTTGAGGAGGCAAATCCTATCATAAATTATTTTACAACTAGAAGAGCCCTTTTTATAGTCGATTCTCATCTTCTTGATAACCTGTCTTGAGTCATCGAAGATCGTTAGCTTTGAAATGGATTTCCCACGTGTTAGTTATAGCCCATGGAAGAGTGAAAGCCATTTTTCTTCATTATATTTTTTTAATTTTGAGGCCCCAAGCAAAGGAATTTACTATATTTCTTCTGGGATCAAATATAACCCCTCCGACACCTACCTCCCCTGGATATAAACACCTTGTATTAAATTAACACTTATAATTTTCAAAGAAAGAACCAAGTCCTTGAAGTTGTGTCAGTTGTTCCAGACCCTATATGCTCTTCAGCTTCACACATTCACGTTCCCATAACTTCTCCAATGACCTAAAATGTTGAAGATATGACATCTCTTGTAACTTTGAGTATCCATAAACATATAGTTCTCAAAATTATGTCAGTTGTGTTGCCCCTATATACCCTTTAGCTTCACAAATTCATGTTCCCACAACTTCTCCAATGACCTCAAATGTTCAAGACCTCGCAAATATTCTAACTCCAAGCATCCATAAATATATAGTGCTTGAAGTTGTGTCAATTGTCCCAACGCCTGTATGCTCTTTAGATTCACACATTCATCTGCCTATAACTTCTCCAACAACCTCAAATGTTTAATACATGCAACTCTTATAACTCAGTGTATCCATAAACATATAATTCTCGAAGTTGTGTCAGTTGTGCCACCATAAACGTATATGTTTAAATGCCTCATATACATAAAAAAATATTCATCAAGTGCAAAAAAATAACTCCTTCAACAATTGTTTCCATTTCAAAATAATCTTGCTCATCGATGGTCGTAAAGGGAATATGTTGTTGCTTTGTGGGTATATTAGAATGTGTTTTAATAACTTTATGACACCATCATTTGAACCCACAAAAAATGGTAAACATGTCTAAAATTTTGAAAATTTACACTTTAGATGTAAATTCTATTTATTACCTACATTATTGAAACTCACACTCACGTCCATAATACTACACCCAACACTGAACTTGAACTAGAACTAGGCCTTACCTATTTACATCGTAGATAGACATGGATAGGATTGTATGATGATATTTAATCTTAAAGTTTGAAATGGCCGTCAGAATTGACTTATTTGTCATTGAAATTGACTTCTTTTTGTCCCTTGTATTGATCACAATTGATTTCTTTCTATCCCTTAGAGAAATGTATTTCCATGTGGTAATAAAGCTTCTTTTTGTGTTAGTATATCTGTCAATATTTGTCCCTTTAAATGCCAACAAATATGTGGATTTCATGGTTCTAATTTGTAGTCATGATTTGTGATTCTATCCTCAAAAGAATTTTCATCATGGGAGGCGATGAAGGCTCCATAGATGAGGAGGTATCACAACACATGAATAACAAGAAAGAGGTTATGTGTAACATCTCTGTTCTCTAAGCATGCACCCCATATTTTTCTAATTTTATTGTTTTTCTTTTGAATTTTTTTTGACCTAAATAAAATGTTACTTGTAGGAAGTTGTTGATTTCTATCGCAAATACCTTGTCATGAACCGAGAAGTGTTCTACAATTCCCAACTTGAGCTCATTATCAATGATGTTAGGTGATCAATTTTAGTGCTTCATTTTCTCAAACTACACTTCATAGGTTGCTTCTAGACTTTAAAGTTTTAATCAAAGTTGTTTGATGCAGGGTTAAGCAATCAAATATCTCACAAGAAGCAATCGAACATCACATATGTTGCATTGGCATGTGGCAATGTTGGGGACATTACCACCACGTGGCTCTTGTTATCATATCAATGTAATAGTCATTATGATTTAACGTATTTATTTTATCATTTCTTTTTTTATATGGTTCTTCACATAAAGTGAAGACCAATATCCTTAATAATATGAATAAACATTATGAATTTTACTAATAATTTTGGAAGCTCAAAATCATAGATATCCTAGTCTATTTAACCATTTGCATCTTAACCTACTTAATCAATCATGGATGTTATCATGTTAAATTTACATATTCCTAGAGGGCCATAAAGTAAGTAGGATCTTTTCCAAGGTCTTTTGGTGTTTTAATATGCCACAATTTCTTATTTCCTAATGAGATTTAAGAATGACATACCATACTTTGAATTTAAAGGGCAATAACTTCCATGGTTGATCATGTTTTGCAAGATGCTATTCTTCAAAATCATATGGACGAATAAAATTGTCTATTATATGGGCTTATCCATTGTGTCAAAAACTTTACATTTTGATTTTTCTTAAAACTTGTTTATTTGATCATACTTGAAGGTTAGATTTGAAATTACAAGGAATATGCATTATTAGTTTTTATTGAAATTGCACTTTAATTATTTAGGGATTACTTAGTTTTTATCATTGAAACTTTTCATTAAGGAATGATTTTATGGATATATACATGGTTGGATGAATGGATATACCCTTGAAATTGAAATTAAGAATAACCTTTATCATTGTTCTCCACAATGTTGTTAACTAATTGTCATACATGAGAAAAATAATTTGGTGAAAAATCATGAATCGATGGTTTTTTGCAATTTTAAAGTCCAAAATAAACCTAAATCTCTTGTGCAAGGTTTCATGGTCAAAATTTTGAGTGGAAGTCAAAATTTATGGCCTCCTTGGGTCCAATTTTTTAATTGGTAATGTTGTCACTATGTCCTTTCGTGTATTAGTTATCCCACTTCCCCATATTTCTCAAAATTAATTTCGGGAAATTCCCTTGCCATCATCTTTACATCTCCCACTATGAAGAAGGCCCCACTACATTATCATTGTCATTTCTTCGACATACAAACCTTGGCTAAATCATTGGAGAATACAAATAGGGATCAACCAACTTGTAGATATTGATACCAATAAACATGCTATCACATGCAAATTTAAGGATAAATTGTGGTGTCATAAAGAAATATCTAGGAAAATTGAAAATTAAGATATTATAAAGAAGCCATTAACCCCAATATACAAGAACAAAGTTATCTTTATGTTTTACCTAATTAAAAAAAATTAAATATTGCTAATTAAGAAGAGACTCTTACTAGTTCCATAGTGAAACAAGGGGTTTAACGATTCCTAAAAAACACACAAAATGAAAAAAATTGTCACCTTTGTGGTACTATGAAGGTGGAAAACAAAAAAAATTCTTTTAAAATGGATCCATATATCCACATTAATCTCAATCTTAAAATATATTCAACAATATCGACCTTCCTAAATTTTTAATTCATCAATATTACTTAGATTTAGGAAAGCTTATCTCTAAAATATAAAATTTTATAGCATCATCATCATTATATATTCACATGTTTTAGATATCAATTTATTATTTTTATTATTAATAAAATAATAAAATTAAAATTAAAATGAATTTATTAAATAGATGTTTAATGATTCTAAGATTAAATATTTGGGAAGATGTGTGGAAACAAAGCCCAAAATTAATAAAACAACAATATTATAGTTATTACAGAGATCTTCTACAACCACAAAAAATAACTTTGGTAAATCACTTATAGAGCCCAAGTATACAAACATATCGATGAGATGTTGGAAACTCAAGGAATCTTGGTCGAACCCACAAGAAGGCTTCAATTAGGATAAATTATGGTAGGGAATTCAATCTAGGATAATTTCTAATTATAATATACATATGTTTTATATGCACAGGGATTATCATGGCATCTTCCATGATAACAAGCTTCTAGGCTTAACAAAATGAACAATCCAGACCTACACAAAATTGAATGTTTTCCTTAATGGGATAAGAAATATGCAAAAGTGTCATATAAAAATGTATGTTAGCCTTATTACATTCAAATAAAATCATAAAATAAATTTCATGCATTTTGGGAATCAATTTCAGACAAATGATCAATTTTGTTAATCATCTAAACCACCCCTTCATAATATGATTGTGCACATTTGTTCCCGCATGGATAATATCTCCATTGATTATAAGTATCCACATTTATTATTTATGAGAGGAATGACATTACAACCATTCCAAAATCGACAAATTTACCCAATTTCACACTTTTCTAGCACCTGAAAGTTGAGGGTAAGTGTCGTTGTCCTTTTTCTGATTACTCTTTTCTTGTAATGGCTCTAAGCCACATCCATTCACTCATGCCAACTATTTGTATCAACCCATTATGCGTGTTATATTTAAAAGGTTTTATTCCAAAAGCAAAAGGATCACTAAAAGAATGACAAGCACAGTAGCACAAAGAGTATACAAAGATTTATCCTGGGAAACCTGCGTGGGGGAGAAAAACCTACAAAACTTCCTCAATATAGAATCCAACCAAGTATAGTGTAAGACCCCAAGAATAAGATTACTACTTCCTCTCTCGCAGATGGACTGCTCCTCTCTATAGCAAACTTGCTTGAGTTGTGAGTGTGTGTAAATGAGGGTGGCACCTCATCTCTTTATACTCATCAGTTGAGTATCCTAATAGCCCAATAGGCCCAACTTCTCCTCTCAAACAAGGCCTACTTTCCTTGGGAGACTCAAAACAATATTTTAATAACACTTTTGTGGGTACTATTGACCCGACTTACAACAAAGTTTTTACCTCAATACTTTTACATGACCAAGTACATCAATGACATCCCCAATCATAGGAATAACCCCTCCAAAATGAGAAATAATAATAATAATAATAATATATTAAAAATTACAATAGAATATCTTTTGAAATTACATCTCTTCCAACATTCCCTCTTAACAAGGAAGATATTCTACAACATCAACAACAACAACAACTGTACAATTGACGGGTGGATAAATATGTCATAGGAAGTTTTAAAACAACAACATCATAATTATGGAACATCAACATCATCATGAAGCATCATCATGGATCATCATCATCATCACATAACATCATCATCATGGAACATCATCATCACAAAGCATCATAATTATGGATCATCATCATCATGGAGCATCATCATGTCCTCAACATGAGACATATTCACCCTCACCATGAGACATCATCATCATCATCATCATCAGTATGTGAATACTAGACCATCATCATCATCTGCTACATCATCAGTATGTGAATATTGGATCATCATCATCATCTTCTACATCATCAATACATGAATACTGGAACAACAACATCAATAGCATGTTAGTGCTAAAACAACATCATCAACAATTAAATGCTCGAACATCATCTGTATCGTCAAAATAGAAATTCTCGAGAAACATCATCATCAGCAGCATATAAATGCTGGAAAAACATCATCATCATCATCATCGTCTAAAGTAGCATCACAGTGGGCACTCTGGAAGACCCAATGGGCCTTGTATAGCTTACTAATGCTTTAGGACAAACCATGCCTAGTCATACTGTTAGGAACCCATGTCAATCCCTCTCTTTACTATGTTAGTATATTGTTGTTGGACGCATATGCTTTGTAAGTCGTCCCATAGTAATTGTTGATCCATAGTTTGTGTTATTGTTGTGAGGTGCATATGCTTTGTAAGCTGCCTGTAGTATTTGTTGATCCATAGTTTATATTGGCCCATGGTTTTGACCCATAGTATTGGCGCCTATTTTGGTATATAAGTGTGTGTTGAGGCCAAGGAAGGCACCGTGAAGTTATTTTGTATTGAGCTTGCTCAAAGGAGGTTTCCCCCTCGAAGTGGCTTGCGATTAATATAAAAGTGATTCTGAGTTCTGCTGCTATATCATGTGTTTTGATTACTTGTTTGCTGCAGGTTCCTCTCATCTGGTATCAGAGCACTTTTCTTGGCACACGTGGGAATTTTTTTTTTTGGCGGCGAATTTCAGATCAATTTCTAAAAATTTCTGCATAGAATCAGAAGAAACAGATTGCATATCTGAATTCCTCTTTCAAAAATATGCAGTTTCAAAAAAAAAATCATCTCATTTGGAGTTCTAAAAGTGGAGATATCGCGGATTTAAAATCCGCAATTTTTCAGAATTTCGGTGACGGCCGCGGAAATTGCGGCGCGAAAATCTTCTGACCGAGTGCCCAGATTTCTATTCTGATTTCATGGGTAGAAGCAGAGTGGTTGTTCCAGTTTCAGAAACATGCTAAATAGCGATTCTGAGCAATATAGATCCGATTTTTGAACATTGGGTGGAATTTCTGCCCAAATTTTTTTTTTTTTTGCAGGTTCGGATCTGGGAATAATCCCTCTCCGCTTAACTGTGGGAAGTACTTGGGCATAAGCCCTAAAAATCATTGTGAGGAGTACCACAGGAACCCTGAAATAGCTGGCCCATTGAGAGGACCTGCCAGCGAAAAGGGCAACGACCCCTACCTGATTGACTAGTTCCCACCCGTGAGGTAAACCAAGAGCTGTCGTTTGTGGCCAAGCGGTTATCAGTTTTACCTGAGCCGTGGAATGAGGGGTACTGCCCCAATACGTAAGCCGTCAGACAGCATTGGTGGCCAAGTGAATCCCTTGAACCGATAGGAAGCCGCACATACCTGGGGTCCATATCTATTTTCAGTTGCACAATTGCAGATTTTTGCTGTCCAGAACTGTTGCCGGTCAGTTCCGCGCCATTGCAGATCCAACTGTTGCCGATCACTTCCGCGCCATTGCAGATCCCTTCCTGACAAATCTCCTGCTTATGGTTGTCACCCGCACAGGAGAAAAAATCATGGAGGAAGCACTTGCAGCCATCCAAGCCAAACTCCAGGCACTTGATGAAAAATTTCTCGGTCTCCATCTTGAGCATTCAGCTATGAACACCAGACGACAGTCCGAGTCTTCATCAACCAATGGGTTCTCTTCTTCCAGCAATTTTCGCGGTCCGAAGCTAGATTTTCCACGCTTCAATGGTACTGATCCGACTAGATGGATCTATCGTGCAGAACAGTATTTCAGCCTTCATAATACTTTTGATGTCCACCAAGTTCCACTTGCCTCCTTTCATTTGGAACAGGAAGCTCTTCAATGGTATCGTTGGTACATCAAGGCTCATGAAGAGCCAAAATGGCCTGCTTTTTGCCAGCTCCTTTTGCACCGATTTGGTCCGAGTGCTTTTGATGACTTCACAGGAGCTCTCACTAAACTTCACCAAACTGAAACTGTGAAAGAGTATCAAACTGAATTTGAGAAACTAGCTAATCACACTGAAGGATTACCTGATGACTTCTATCGGAGTTGTTTTATCAGTGGTCTCAAGGATGCAATTCGCTCTGAGGTCAAAATGTTCAGCCCCAATAGAATGATGGAAGCCCTGGGGTTGGCTAAGTTGGCAGAAGACAAGATGGCAGCCCGACAGTGCTCCAAATCCTCTTTTGTTCCCTTCCGCAATATGGGTTCTCAACGACCTCCCATTCCGCCAGCTCCTCGCTCACCTCCAATCAAGCATTTGTCTGAAACAGAGATGTAGGCACGCAGAGAAAAAGGGCTTTGTTATAATTGTGATGAGAAATTCAGTCGGGGACATCGATGTGTTCAACAAAAGATCTATCTCTTGGATGTGGATTCTCCACCTGCCTCTGAAATTGGTGAAGAAGTTACCGATGTAATGGATGCTCCGGTTGACACTCAGGAGCCGCCTACTGACCCTCCATCTCAGGACGACCAACCCGAGATATCCCTCCATGCTTTAGCTGGCGTCACTGCCCCCCAAACAATCCAGGTACGTGGGTACTTCAAGAAGCTTCCTCTTACAATACTCATTGATTCTGGCAGCACGCATAATTTCATTGACCCTCGGATTGCCAAACAAGCTGATTGTTTTATCCATCCTTGCTCCAACTTTGAATTCATGATTGCCAATGGGGGAACCTTACCTTGCAAAGGGAAGTGTCGTAATGTGCGTATCTCTATGGGAGATTATAACCTCCGCTCTAACATGTTTGCCTTGACCTTAGGCGGATGTGATGTGGTTTT
>LPNX010998836.1:122815-165550 GCA_001517045.1 Pseudotsuga menziesii
ATTAACATAAAATTGATTCTAAGTTCTGCTGCTATATCATGTGTTTTGATTACTTGTTTGCTGCAGGTTCCTCTCACATACATACCCATCTACCCGGGGACCAAATAGTCCTTGTCTGGCTTACTAATCCTTTTGGACCAATCAAGCCTAGCCATACATACCAATCCCCCTAGGATCAACCAGGCCTTGCCATTACTGACATACCAAATCCTAGGAGGAGCTACCACACCACTGCAATTGGAAACTGCATCATCATCATCACTCCCTCTTACTAGGGAGGTCCTTTCCAACTACACCAAGCTTGTCTCAAGCAAAATACATCCTCATCAACACTCTCTCTTACTAGGGAGGTCCTTTTAGACTACACCAATCTTGCCTCGAAAGAATTCAAACTTTACACGAGACAAACACTTAGTCAATACATCAACAACTTGTTCCTCTATAGGAATATACTGGATTTTTACAACTCCCTTTTGCACCATATCCCGTATTTAGTGGTACTTGATTTCTATATGCTTTGATTTGTCGTAGAACATAAGGTTTTCTTACAGCTTGATGCAACCCTAGTTATTGCAGTAGATATCAGTCTCATTCATCTATTTATCAAAAAATCATGTCAACAACTTGAGAAGCCATACTACTTCACTCCATGATGAACATCTTGCAATATATTCATCCTCTTCCATATTAGAGCAACGCTGGTCCTATTTTTTCTAAGCCATGATATCACAGCTTATCCCAAAGTGAAACATCTTAAAGTACTCTTTCTATCGTTAGTGTTGTTGGCCAAATCTGAATCTGTGTAACCATGTAATCTGATCTCACCGTTGACTTCATATCTAAGGCTACAATCCAATGTACCTTTAGGTACCTCATCACATGATTTGCTGCAGCCAAGTGAATTTACAACAAAACATATATTTGTTCTCGTATTCGTCAAATACATTAGTGAGCCAATAATATGTCTGTATAGTGTAACATCTACTGTTTCTAAGGAATCACCATTCAATAGTTTCAAGTTTGTCACCATCAGAGTGTTCATTTATTTGTAATACATCATCCCAACTCTCTTTAGGATCTCAACAACATATTTTCCTTGATTTAGGAAAATCCCATCCGGGAACTTCCATACTTCGAGACCTAGAAAATAATGCATCATGCCAAGATCTTTCATTTCGAATTATATTGCAAGCTTCTTCTTGCAATCACTGATGAGATTCTCTTCTCCTATGAAAAATAGATCATCCACATATAGTAATAATAGCATAATCCCATCATCTACAACCTTATTGTAAATGTTGGAATTTGCTTTACTTTTAGTAAAGCCCAATCTCATCAGAAAACCATAAATCCTTCCATACCACACTTTGGATGCTTGCTTCAATCCATATAATTCCTTCTTGAATATGCATACATGAGTATTTCTATCATGTGTTTCAAATCCTTGGCGTTGCTCAATGTATACTTCTTCTTATATCACAGCATTTAGAAAATTCGTCTTTACACCCATTTGGTGTAGCCTCCATTTCATCGTGGTTACTAAGGAAAGGGTAGTTCTAACTGAAATGTATCCTTTACTGGTGCAAAGGCCTCTTCATAATCAATTCCTTCCTTCTAAAAGAACCCAAGAGCTACAAATATTTCCTTGTATTTTTCAATATTGACATTTGTTGAATGTTTTGTCTTGAAGATACACTTTGAGTATACTATTTATTTATCTCTTGGTCTTGGTACCACATCCAAAACATCATTCTTTACAATGGGTTGGTGTTCTTTGACCATGGTGTCCATCCATTTCTTCTTCTTTCTTTCTTCTTCAAAACAGGTGGGTTCTTCAAGGTTTCACATCAAGGCCACGCAGCTATATTATGTCCTTGGTCTCTTCCTTCCTTCTATATCACCATACTTTTATGCATCTTGAATGACATCACGAGCCCAAGTTGATATTTGTTTTTCGTGATATCATCTCATGAGGTGTCTCCATAGGTATTTGTGTTAGATTTTTAGCATTAAGCTAGAATAACATTAGGATCTTTAACTGAGAGAACAACAAGCACAGCAGTCAAACACAAGAGACAATGAACATAGTGTTTTTCCTCGGGGAAAACATAAATGGAGAAAACCCCTCAACTTCCTCAGAGATAGAATCAGCACCAAAAGTAAAACCCCAAAACAGTAAGATGATCTCCCGACAACAGTAACCTCTTTTTTCCTTGCCCCATTGTCTTTCTCTTCTTCAGCTATGCACTACAACTGAGTGTGTGATAAATAGAGAGGTTAGCTCCCTATTTATACTAGTTCCCAAATTGACTAAACCCAATTAGGGATGACTTCACTAGGTGACTCTAATAACCCCAGTGCCCCGAAACTGTGGGGACTTTAACCCTTAGACAATAGGAGGGTTACCCACCTTGACTTGACATGACTTGTTTACATTATAGAAACTCCCGATAGGAACATTGGGACATGACATGACTCAAGTACATTACAATACATATCAGAATAAACATCGGGTTACAATACATAAGAAATACAAGTGAATACATTCCGAAGTTACAATTACATCAACACTCCCTCTTAACTAGGAAGGTATTCTCTCGACACAATTTAACAGCACAAGTCTTCTTCTCTATATCATCTGGATCATCGTCAAGCTCTCATCATATTCATCTTCAAGTCACCTTGATCTTCAAGTCCTCTTCATCTTCAAGTCATATTTCATCATCGGATCTGGATCATCACTGGATCTGGATCATCATCACTGGATCTGGATCATCACTGGATCTGGATCATCATCACTGGATCTGGATCATTACTCGATCTGGATCATCATTGGAAATCATCACTAGATCTGGATCATCACTCGATCTAGATCATCACTACTGGATCATCATCACTGAAATCATCACGAGTGCTATCTCATGATTCTTCTTGTAACGGGAAGTTCTATAGAGCCAGCCCTTTTTCATGTTGGGTGTAGGCCTAGCCTCCATGTAGGTCTTCCTCAGTGCTTATATCTGACCCTAAGTCAGAATGGCCCATCCAGCACTTAAATCTGACCTCGACTCGTCAGAAAGGCATGCCCAGCACTCACATCTAGCCATGAGAGGAACTTAATCCCCTCACCATGTCAGAATGGCCCAGCCTTTACATCTAACCTACTCGTCAAAATGGCCCAGCAATTATATCTGACATACTCGTCAGAATGGCCCAACACTTATATCTGACCTACTCGTCAGAATGGCCCAACACTTATATCTGACCTACTCATCAGAATGGCCCTGCATTCATATTTGATCATGTGAGAACATATCCCACAGTCATATCAGAATGGCCCCCAGTCCCAGACTGGGCTTTCCTGGTAACTGACTAGGTGCCTCCATTCTCCTAGAGAATGGCATCAACCCTTATATCTGATCAAGTGGGAACCAATCCCTCAATCACATCAGAATGGCCATGCGCTCACATCTGATAATGTAAGACTACATCTTATAGTCGTATCAGAAAGGCCCTCAGTCCTAGACCAAGTATTCCTAGTAATTGACCAAGCACCTCCATTCCAAGAATGGAAATAGCTCTTATATCTGATCATGTAGGAACCAATCCTACAGTCATATCAGAATGGCTCAGCACTCATATCTGACATGGAAGGAACCAATTCTCTCACCATGACAGAATGGCTCAGCCCTTACATCTGACCATGGAAGGAACCAATCCTCTCACCATGTCATAATGGCTCACGAACTCATCACTTCCCCTTGGAAGAAACCTCGATCTGGAGAACACCAAGATTCTCCCTGAAGTACTCAAACTTCACTCTGGCTAATGGCTTTGTCAACACATTAGCTATTTGTTCATTCGTCGCAACATACTGGAGCTTCACTGCTCCCCTCTGCACCATATCCCCGATATAGTGATACTTGATCTCGATATGCTTCGACTTTTCATGGAACACCGGGTTCTCCGACAACTTCACACAACTCTGGTTGTCGCAACATATACAAGTAGCATCCAACTAGAGATCAAATAAATCAGACAATAGCTGCCTTAGCCATATTGCCTCACAACGAGCTGAACATGCTGCGACATACTCTACTTCAGCTATAATCAGTGCCACACAAGATTGCTTCCTACTAAACCAAGAGATCACACCTGATTCCATACTGAAGCAACACCCTCAAGTGCTCTTCCTATCGATGGCACTGCCTGCCCAATCTGAATCAACATAACCCTCTAGATTTAATCTTCTAACTCGCCTCATACTTGAGCCCATATTCAATTGTACCCCTTAGGTACCTCAAAATATGGTTTGCAACAATCAAGTGAACATGTCTCGGATATGTCAGGAACTGGCTCAAGGTGTTCACGGCAAAGCAAATATCTGGTCTCGTGTTCATCAGGTACATCAAGGACCCAATCATCTGACGATACATCGTAGCATCAACTGCTTCTGATGAATCATCACTCAATAGCTTCAGGTTTGATGCCATAGGTGTGGTCATGGCCTTGCAGTCCATCATCCTAAACCTCTTCAGGATCTCTACCATATATTTCCCTTGTCCCAGGGAAATTCCATCTGCATTCTGCCACACCTCCATGCCTAGAAAATAGTGCATCATTCCCAAGTCCTTCATTTCGAACTTGGCAGCAAGATTTCTCTTCGTATCAGCAATCAACCCATCCATACCTATTACATACAATAGGAGAATCACTGGCTTGCCATCTTCAACCTTGTAGTAAAGGTTGGAGTCTGCTTTACTTTTGGTAAATCCCAAACTAGATAGAAAGCTGTCAATTTTGTCATACCATGTCCTGGGTGCCTGTTTCAAACCGTACAGGGATTTCTTCAATATACATACATGAGACTCCCTGTCATGTGTCTCAAAACTGAGTGGCTGGTGTACATACACTTCCTCTTCCACTACACCATTCAAGAAAGCAGTCTTGACATCCATTTGGTGTATCTTCCATTTCATTACTGCAACCAGAGCAACTACTGATCTGATGGAAGTGTATCTGGCTACAGGTGCAAAGGTTTCTTCATAATCTATTCCTTCTTTCTGTGAGAAACCACGAGCCATGAATCTTGCTTTATATTTCTCTATGCTACCATCTGCAACATGCTTGATCTTGTAGATCCATTTGGAAGTTACAACTGACTTCCCTTCTAGTCTTGGGACAACATCCCAAACATCATTTTTCATGATCGATTAATACTCTTCGATCATAGCATCCTTCCATTCTTTCCATTCTGTCGCTTCTTCATAATTGGAAGGTTCTTCATAGATGAAATCACATAATAATGCTACATATCCGGAGTAGGATTTGGTCATCTTTCTTTCTCTGTGATTTTCTTCTGGAGCCCCATATCTTTCCGCACCTTGGATAGCTTCTCGTACCCAAGTAGGTTTCCTCTTGTGAATATTCTTCTCCTGAGGTGGATCTATAGTTCTTTGTGGTTCTTTAAATTCTCGATCTTCTTCTTGAGTTTCTTCATTCATGGTTGTATCATGAATTCTGGGTGCTTTTGCTTCTTCAGGTTCTTCAGTAGGTTTCTTTCTGGATTTGTTGTAAGATGTTTCTTCATCAAATGTCACATCCCTGCTTATGTCGATCTTCTTGAATCCTAGGAAGTATATTCTGTAAGCCTTCGAGCTTTCAGAGTATCCCACCAATATACCCTTCTTTCCTGAAGGATCTAGTTTTGTTCTCTTCTCTTTTGGAATGTGTATGTACACAAGACAACCAAATATTCTGAGATGGATGACTTCTGGTTTCTTGCTAGAGAATACTTCTTCAGGAGTATTGTTCTCAAGTACTTTATGTGGAGTACAGTTCTGTACATACATCGCTGTTTTGGTAGCCTCTGCCCATAGATGCATGGGAAGATCTTGGTCATGAAGCATAGCTCTTGCAGCTTCCATGATAGTTTTGTTCTTCCTTTCTGCAATCCCATTCTGTTGTGGATTATATGGAGTGGACAACTCCCTCTTAATCCTTGAGTCTTTGCATAACTCTTTGAATTCATTTGATGTGAATTCTCTGCCATTATCTGATCGAAACGTCTTGATCTTCTTTTATGTGTGGTTCTCGATCAAGGCTTTGAATTCCTTGAACTTGCTGAATACTTTATCTTTTTTCTTCATGAAGTAAATCAATGTCTTCCTATAAAAGTCATCAATAAAGGAAACATAGTATACATACCCACTTAGATATCTTGATGACATTGTTCCGTAGACATTGGAGTGGATGATTTCCAAGATTCCTTTTGCTTTACTTTCGCTACTTGGAAATGTCTTCTTTGTGTTCTTTCCTTTCACACATCCTTTGCAGACCCCATCATGTTTTGCTTGAATTTCTGGAAGACCTTCAACAACTTTGCTTGCAAGTGGTAGTGCTCTGTAATGCACACGTGCAAGCCTTCTGTGCCAAATCTCATTTGGATCTACTGTGTCATGGACCAAGGCTTGTTCTGGATGGCCCTTCAATTTATACAATCCTCCTTCTTGTTCTCCAATCACTACTGCATCATCAATAGTCTTTCCTTTTGGCCACATGATGACTTGACAATCTATAAATTCAACCCTCATTCCTTTTGCATCTAATGCAGATATGGAGAGAAGGTTCTTCTTTAGTCCTGGTACAAACAATACTTCCTTCATTGTCATAGAATTTCCAGAGTCTAACTTATAGGAGGATTCCCCACTACCTTTTATTGGATATTGGTAGTCATCTCCGAGCTTCACCTTGTGAGGTGATTCATGTTCTGATAGTCTCATAAATGATTCCTTGAATCTTGGCATATGATTGGAATCCCCACTATCTATAAGCCAATCATTGATTCCATGTGTGATATTTCCTGTGAGAGCAAAAATCAAAACATATTCTTCATCACTTGAAGAATATTCACTTTGATATTTGGTCTTCTTTGTGGAAGGTTCATCATCGTCTGCAGCATGAGCATGATGTCTTCTCTTGATGTTTTTCTTCTTGTGAGGGTTTCTTTTGCTTTTAGGAAAATATCTTGCAAAGTGTCCTATTTCATCACAAGTATAACATTTGAGTTGAGATTTCTTGTGGGAAGAGTGCTTACCTTTAGAATGATGATGATGATGGTCCCTTCTGGGTTTCTTGGATTGAACTGTGAGAGTTTGATCTTCACTTCCCATCTTCTCTTCTTGAGTTGTTATCTAAGCTTCTTCTTGTGAACATTCTTCCCAAATTCTGCTGAACTTGACTAACTTCTTTCTGGCACAGATCCCTTGAATGAAAGAGTCCCATGTCCTAGGGAGACCATTCAAGGTGTTCATTACAATCTCTGCATCTTCCACTTCTTCGTCTACTGCTTCTAGTTGTTCCTTGATCTGAGAGACTCTTGTGAAGTAAGACTAGATGGTCTCTACATTCTGAATCTTCACATTCTTTAGTTGGTTTCTCATAGTCATATTTCAGTTTATGTTCTTCCCTTCAAACAATTTGGTTAGGGAATCAAACATAGCTTTAGGTGTCTTTAGGGATGACACCTGTGGTATGAGGTGATCCTTGATTGAATCAATAGTAATCCTCTTTACCATAGCCAACTTCTTCTTATGTAAGGCCTTAGCCTCATCTCCATCTAAAACTGGAACCTCCTCACTGATATAGGATTCCAACTCGTTTTCTTCCAAGACCAGGGAGATCCTATACTTCCAGGCTCAGAAGATATCAGCTCCCTCAATCTTTTCATCAAGATTGGTATGATGAGACATCTTAACTAAGAACCTTAAATGGAAATACAAAAGATTTATATCTTACTAGGTCAAGATGTCGGATCTGGATTTGGAGCTGAAATTCTACAGTGCTGGTTCAGGAGCAAATTAGGGCTTTGATTTTCCGGAGTTTTGTCCAACCAAATGCTTTGATCTTGAACCCTAACTTCAATTTTGAGGAGGAGATCAATCCAGGACTAGGCTCAATGAAAAATTCCACTTTTTTGAAAAGCCCTAATTTTCGGCAGCAGTGTCGGGTCCAAAACTGAAAAACATCAGAATTGGATTATGATTCAACCGAAAGATGCGCCCTAGGGAGGAGAGTTATTCCAACCTTCTTTTGCTGAAAATCTGTGGAGAGATATCCACAAAGTAGGAAGCCCTAGTTCCCGTAGCTGCACAATGTCTTCTTCTCAGGTTAGCTCTGATTCCATGTTATATTTTTAACATTAAGCTAGCATAACATTATGATCTTTAACTGAGAGAACAACAAGCACAGCAATCAAACACAAGAGACAATGAACACAGTGTTTTTCCTCGGGGAAACCATAAAGGGAGAAAACCCCGCAACTTCCTTGAAGATAGAATTAGCACCAAAAGTAAAACCCCAAAATAGTAAGATGATCTCCCAACAGCAGTAACCTATTTCTTCCTTGGCCCAGTGTATCTCTCTTCTTCATCTATGCGCTACAACTGAGTGTGAGTGAGTGTGTGATAAATAGAGAGGCTAGCTCTCTATTTATACTAGTTCCTGACTTGACTAAACCCAAATAGGGCCGACTTCACTAGGTGAGTCTAATAACCCTAGTGCCCCGAAACTGCGGGGGGACTTTAACCTTTAGACAATAAGAGGGTTACCCACCTTGACTTGACATGACTTGTTTACATTATAGAAACTCCCGATAGGAACATCGGAGCATGACATGACTCAAGTACATTGAAATACATCCCGGAATAAACATCAGGTTACAATACATAAGAAATACAAGTGAATACATTTCGTAGTTACAATTACATCAACAATTTGAGGCTCTGCCATGTCATGGTATTTTGGTATATGTTCTTCTTCAACATCTCAAACTAGTAATTTGCAGGTTATTGCAATTCTATGGGATCCATGTTCCTATTCATGATCCTTATTTTCATGTTTCTTCTTGGATTGATTGAAAGCTACATATTTATCAAATGTAACATCTCTGTTGGTCTCAATATGATGGTAACCTAGGATGTAAACTCTATAATCTTTCAACTGATCACTGTAACCAACAAATATTCCCTTCTTTCCTGAAGGGTCCAACTTTGATCTTTTCTCCTTGGGAACATGTATATATACAGGTCATCCAAACATCTTTAGGTGGTTGAATTCGAGATTCTCACCAATAAACATTTCTTATGGAGTCTTTTTTCCACAGGCACTATGGGAGATTATGTTCTACATAGAAACTATATTTCTAGCTGCTTCATCCCATAAGTGCATGGGTAGATATGGATCATGGATCATGGCTTTCACTAATTCCATGATGGATCTATTCTTTCTTTCTACTACTCCACTATGTTGAGGGTTAAAGGGTGTGGTGAGCTCCCTCTTAATCCCAACTTCTTTGTAGAAATCCTTGAATTCATTTGAATTGAATTCTCCTCCATTTTCTAATATCAAGGTCTTGATCTTCTTTTCAGATAGATTCTCTACGAGGGCCCTTTGAATGTTTCAAATACTTCATCTTTTCCTTTCAATAAGTACATCCAAGTCTTGCGGGAATAGTCATCAATAAAAGAAACATAGTAAGAATACCCTCTTAAAGAAGTAGCGGACATTGGACCACATTGAATATGAATGGACAATGTCTAAGATCCGTTTAGATTTATTGTTGTTTCTTGGAAATGGGTTATTGGTATTCTTTCCTTGTGCACATCCTTTGAACACTCCTTCATGATCAATATATATTTTTGGTAAACTTGTTAGTACCTTGACTACAATTAGCAATGCTTTGTCGTTAACATGAGCAAGTATTCTATTCCATAGCTCACATGTGACAATAGTACTTATTTCTGTTGCTAAATTTATGTGGTGGTTAGTTATTGATGTTGTTGTCGGAGAAACCACAGTATCGAAATGACCAAGTCATTTCGATACTGTGGTTTCTCCCACAACAACAGCAATAGTACTTATTGTTAGAGATGAATATGAATGTCCCTTTAATTTTTTGAGTACTCCTTCTTCAATTCCAATCACAACTACATCATCTATTCTTTTTCCTTTTGGCCACATGAGGACTTCTCTATCTACAAAAGCAGCTATGAAACCTTTCTTATCTAGTGACGATATAGGTCATGCCCAGGTGCACGCTGGGGGAAACAATCGACTGAATGAGTCAAGCTCTGTTGTGGCAGAAGCATATAAAGAGTTATAGCAAAGCAGGAAACACACTAGGTTGACAAGAAATATACACGCATACATAATGCAAGAATTTGAACCAATTTATTACTTCTGCTCCATGAAAGATGGAGGAATCAGATGATGATCATAAATATTTCTATATTACATAATGTACATGCTTATATAGAGGGTGGTAATACATTTGGGTGACTACCCACTACGTTCAGTTACAAAATTTATAACGGTTAGAAGTTAAACCGTTGCAGAGCATGTTCGTATGATGTCGGTTGCGAACTTGTCCGCTGAGCATGTCGAGGTGAACCTGTCAGTTGTCGGTTGTCAAGGAGAAACTTTCAGATGTTGGTTGGATCATTCCTCCTTCCTTAATAAACAATGGTCTCCATTGTGTATTCGTTCAGGTGAGGAAACTTGTCAGCGATTCCACTGGTAGAGTACCATTTTCCTTGTGCAGGAAGTTGTCCAGGTTTAGCCACTTGAAACAAGGGAATGGAGTTTGTCCTTGTAAGGTGTATGCATCATCCCACAATGGTGTCACAAAGAAGAGGTTCTTGAACATCTGGATGGATGTCTTCGGGTTCTAATGTCTACAAGTGGTTATGTTCCAACAATGGTGCATGGTATGGTCAAAGCAGATCTACATTGAAAACTAGATGTACGACAAGACATGCAAGAATATTGAGCTGAAAAGCATTTTCTCCAATCTGTTTAAGGATACTATATGGACCATATAAAAAATGTTTCATCTTTCTATATGAACCAGTGAATCGATGCTTATTTAGATGTAACTAGACATGATCCCCAATTCAAGATGAATGAGGAATACCACGGGGGCTTCACTTGTTGACCAATATCCTATCACGTTAGTTCATATTGTGGGTTTTAAAATTATTAAAAATTGAACCAATATACTGCAGGTATTGGGGGGGATGAGGGGTTTAAGGTGGGGGTGGGTAGGGTGGTTTATAAGGATTTAGGTATAAAAAGGGTTGGAGAGGAGGTTTTAAGTATTGGGAGGGGGTTTCAACAAAAAGAGTTTGGGTCAATATCTCTAGAAATTAAGGGTATTATTTAATATCCCACAATCACACGTGCTATGTGATATGTTCACTAAGTGAAGTCCCCGTGAGGAATACGCTGCTTGTCGTGTCGAGCCTTAGCTTTTGCATTTTCTCGTTGCAACATTTCCTATGATTGCTTCTGGATGTTGTAGATTTGATCTCTGAATGTCAATTCTTTCTCCAATTCTCATCCTTCGAAGTCGGTGTCATTCGACTGCGTCGAGGAACTGATTAGGTCGATAGGCACCGAGGGTTGAAATCCATAACAGATCTCAAATGGACTCTTTCCTATAGATTTGTGTTGAGCATGATTGTAGTTGTGTTTTATGTATGGAATGTTGTCCTCCCATGTTCGATGATGCTTGTGGTTGTACATGTGAAGTAATTGTACGACTAAGTGATTTACAAATTTTGTATGTTTGTCTGTCTGCGGATGGAAGAATTTTGACAAAGAAAGTCTCGTGTCGATTTATTGCTAGAGATTTTTCCAAAAGGTGCTGACAAATATAGCATCTCTGTCGGAAATAATGGTCGTCGGGATGCCATAGCGTTTCCACACATGTTCAAAGAAGAGTTGAGTAGTATGTTGTGATGTTGTAGTCTTCTTGCATGGTATGAGTATAGCCATCTTGGAAAATTTGTCAACT
This sequence comes from Pseudotsuga menziesii, assembly GCA_001517045.1. Classification (NCBI taxonomy): domain Eukaryota; kingdom Viridiplantae; phylum Streptophyta; class Pinopsida; order Pinales; family Pinaceae; genus Pseudotsuga; species Pseudotsuga menziesii. The sequence continues at coordinate 134,667 of LPNX010998836.1, forward strand.
ACTACTAATATCGCATCATGCTGATGTTCGGTAGTAGGATATCCTGTTAATTAGTCCATAGAAATAGATTCCAATGGTCGACTAGGAACTGGAAGGGGTGTATATAGTCCTTGTCGTTGATTTGGCGGTTTAGCAATGGCACAAACCACACACGATCGAATGTACTTGTTGATGTCAGATTTAAGTGAAGGCCAGTAGAAATAATTTTGGAGGATAAAAAGTGTTTTTGTGACTCCAAAATGTCCCGCAGTATTACCATAGTGTGCGTCCCAAATGAGATTTTGTCGCTACTCACTGGTCGGTACACAAAGTTATCTAAGCTTGTATAGAAAGGTGTCCTTTAGGAAGTATTCAACAGCCGACATCTTATCGGTCTGAAGTTATCAATAGATTGTAGAAAAATCGGAGTCTACCAAACATAATTGCATCCAAGTAGTGGTGTCATAACCCTGCATACTCATCATTGTAGACAGTAGAGTAATGGGTGGTTTGATGAGACAATCGGCTGCATCATTGGATTTTCCTTTTCGATACTTAATTACCAACTAAAATTGTTGCAGGTAATTAATCCACTTGATTTGTCATGTTTTTTGTAGTTTCAACTGAGTTGGAGCGAACTACGAAGGATTATGGTCAATGAGGATGACCGTTTCCCTGCCAAGAATGTAGTGTCACCATTGCTTAAAAGATTACACAGTGGTGTACAGTTATTTTTCATATGTCGAGTACCTTATGAATATGTCATTGAAAGTATCGAAATGAAACATGGCTGGGTGACCTAACTGAGTGATCATTGCACGAAGGGAATAGTCCGATGCGTCCATCTTAATCTCAAAGGGCTGATGCAAATTAGGTAACACAAGTACTATTGCAGTACAAATCTTGTATTTTATTTGTTCAAAATATTGTTGTTGTGTCAGTTCCCATATGAAGACAGTTCTCCCATTTCCTTTCGTCAATGGATTCAAAGGCCATGCAATGTGATTGAATCCAAGTATGAATTGTCGATAGAAATTTTCCAAACCAAGAAAACTTCTTAGTTCATGAATTTTTTGAGGAATGGGCCAATATTTAAGGATCTATACTTTTTCTGGGTTGACATGAATGCCTATAGATTCAATTACATACCCCAAATAATTGATGCTAGTCATCACAAATGAGCATTTTCCCATTTTCAGATACAGCCGATGTTGCTAGAGAGTGTCAAAAAATTGTTGAAGTTGCTTGACATGTTCTTCCCATGATCGACTGAAAATTAAGATATCGTCAAGATAGACAATGACACATTTACCGATGAAAGGTCGTAGAAGGTCATCCATATATATCATGAAGGTTGTAGGTGCATTATTTAAACCGAAAGGAATGACTAACCATTCAAACAATCCTTCCTTGGTTTTAAAATCCATTTTCCATACATCAATGGAATCGATTGGAATCTGGTGATATCCCAACTTGAGGTCAAGTTTCGTAAAGAACTTAGCACCTTTTAGATTGTTGATGAGTTCATCAATCCGTGGAAGAGGGTATATGTTCTTCACTGAAATTTTGTTGAGATCCCAGTAGTCGATGCACATATGCCAAGTCCCGTCTTTCTTTGGAACTAATACGACCTGAATTCCACAAGGAGAGGAGTTGGGGCGGATATGACCCTTCTCAATCAAATCCTAGATTTGTCTACGAATCTCTTCATTTTTTAGAATGGATATTCTGTAAACAGATGCGTCAAGTAATGAAGAACCAGGAACAAGTTCAATGGAGTGTTTTACCTGATAGTGCAGAGGTACTCCATCTGGTGCTTGAAATATGTTCGATTACTCTTCAAGAATGTTGTCAATCTGTTGTTGTTGTCGGGAGCTACGTTGGTCGGTGAGTCAACTCGTTGCTGCAGTCTTCCTGAAATGTTGAGGCTTTATCATGATTAATGCAAAATTTTGAGCATGATTGATAAGATTCTTTGTTTGTTTGGCAGATATCATAGCAACTGTTGATGTGGGTTGTCGCTCTGGTATGCCAAACCTTCTGAGGTCGTGACTGATATGTACCTTATTGATCCCATAGGTAGGTCTTACCAAATATGGCGTCGGCTACGGAAAGTGGTTCCACGTCACATAGTGCTTCATCTTCAAAAGGATTAATGAAGTAGGAGATTTGACATTGCCTTGTGATCCTTAGTTCGTACCCATCCTTCATCCAACTGATATTGTAAGGCTGAGGATGTGGAGTGCTGACAAGACCTAATTTATTCACAAGATATTTAGAAACATATTTCTTCTGGCTATCGTTAACCATAATCATATGTAATGGATTGTTCTGAACCCATATCTATGTATGGAATAGGTGCTCTCGTTCTTCCTCCTCAATGATGGTCAAGCCTGTCAGAGGGGTCGAGGTTGAATCTAGGAGGACTGATGCATCTGGATCAGATTCTACCAAGGTTCTGTCGGACAAGTCGGATGTCGACAATTTCTCCAAAAATGTCTTCCGAGATTTGCATTCTGACGTATCATGCCATGATGAACTGTGATAATCACACCATTTCCCAGTAGGGCTCTCTTTGTTGCGATCCCTCTTTTATTTATGAAAGTTCTTCTTTTAATGATTAATATTTGGCGGAGTCTCCTAAGAAGGATTCTTGAACTTATCGGAGTCAGCTGGCGACTTATTGTCGGATGTTTGACCTATTGGCTTGTTCGTGAAACGTATCTTTCCTTTTTGTTTAGCTTCAAGCTTGCTGGCATAATGGAATGCATCCACAAGTGTGCTGACAATAAAAAATTCCATCTCTTGCTGAATGTACAGGGATAAACTGCTGACATACTTCAGGACAAGCAATTTCTCTTCTTCTTGGATTCCAGGTCTAGCCATGAGTTGATAAAACTCATCGGTGTAACTCTGTATGGACTGGTCTTTCCACTGCCTTAGTTGCTTCCACTTCTTGTACTGTTTTTCAATGTACTTGGGCGAATAGAACTCCCTTAGGACATATTCAAAAAATTTTACCCATGTGTCGATGGGGTCTTCTTCTTTTTCCATTTGTGTCAAGGTTCTCCCACTAGCAGTGTACGGAGGTTGACATCTTTAAGGACTCAATGGTGATATTTTCTGCTTTAGAGAGTTGATTTACTGCAAATTAAGATTCTATTTGTTGCACCCAATCGTCGACATATTCCGCGTCGATCTTGCCTCTACGGTTCAGTATGTCCAGATTCATTTGCACTTTGAAGGGGATGATTTTATTGGAGTGAGATCACGTCAAGGATTTTATGAATTTTGCAGTGAGTCTCAAGAGAATCTTGCTGAACTGAGTGAACATTTTGGTTTGCTGGCGAGCCGTGGATTTTTCTATGAGTTGCTATGTCTCATCAGTTGCATATCTATTGTCTATTTCTTCATTCATATTTTCTACAGTCGAAGGAAGTGTCTTCTTGTGTTGTTGGGCTTGTAAGCATGTTTGAACATGCATAAGTTAAATAACTTTGATGGAAGTGCTTATATAAATTAAGCTCTGGACAAGATCTTGCTCTGATACCAATGATCCAAGTCGTTCCCAGGTGCATGCTGGGGAAAAAATCGACTGAATGAGTCGAAATTTGTTGTGGCGGAAGCATATAAAGAGTTACAACAAAGAAGGAAACACACTAGGTTGACAAGAAATATACACACAGACAATATGCAAGAATCCAAACCAATTTATTACTTCCGCTCCATGAAAGATGGGGGAATCAGATGATGATCAGAAAGATGTCTATATTACATAATGTACATGCTTATATAGAGGATGCTGAGACGTTTGGGTGGCTACCTGCTACATTCAGTTACAGAAGTTATAACGGTAAGAAGTTCAACCATCATAGATAATTTTGGTATGCTGTCGGCTACGAACTTGTCGCCTGAGCATGTTGAGGCGAACCTATCAGTTGTCGGTTGTCAAGGAAAACCCGTTGAAGGCGAACCTGTCGGCTACTGGTTGGATCAAGTGATAAAATAGAAAGGAGATTAGTTTTCAAACATGGGACATATAGAACTTCCTTGATCTTCATGGACTTCCCTGAGTCCAACTTGTAAGAAGATTCTACCATTAATGTGATGGGATACTTATAATCATCTCCAAGCTTCACTTTTTGAGGTGATTCTTTTTTATTAAGACATGAGAGGGGGTATTTGTAACCTATCATATGTTTGAAGGCACCACTATCTACGAGCCAAGTGTCGATTCCATGTGATACTGAACCTGTGAGGGATGATATTAAGACATATACTTCACTAGAGTCTTCATCTTCTTTGATATTTTCTTCAATCGGGTCCTCATATTCAATCACATGGGCATGGAACTTCTTGTTCCTCTTCTTGAATTGTTCTGCTTTGAGGGGATAATTTCTTGATATGTGACCCATCTTGTGACAGTTGAAACATTCAAAGGATGAGAATTCCCTCTTGGGTCTTTTGTTCCTTTGAAACCTTTGATTTTTTTTGGGAGATTGATCACGATATTTTCTCCTGTTAGTTTATTTCTTTGCATGGGCTACCAAATCTTGATCTTGATCTTCATTTAGTTTCTCTTTTCTGTTTGCTATTCTTCCTTCTTCTTGAACACATTCTTCCCATAATTTACTAAACTTGGTCAGGTTTCTTCTAGCACATATTCCTCTAATGAAATATTATTAATCCATTGGGAGGCCATTCAAGGTGGTAATTACAACTTCCACATATTCTACCATGTCACCAATGGCTTCCAATTGTTCTTTGATCTAAGATACTCTTGTGAAGTATGACTGCATAGTTTCTTCCTTTTGTATCTTCACACCCTTGAGTTGATTTCTCAAGGCCATTCTTCTATTGTTGTTCTTCCCTTCAAATAGACTTGTTAGTGCATCAAACATTTCTTTTGGATTTTTCTTTGAAGATAATTCAGAGATCAAATGATCCTTAGATGGAGATTCTTCTATGATTCTCTTAGCCTTAATCATATCCTTCTTGTTCTTTTCTTTTGCTTCATATTCTTCTAGTTCTTTGAATTCATCTTTGATGTATCCTTCTAGGTCATGTTATTCAAGGATGAGCATGACTCTATATTTCCATCCTCTGAAATTATGTGCTCCTTCAACATTTTCATAAATATTGGTATTGTTTGTCATCTTTAATGAATGAGAACCTAAAATGGAAATATAGGAAGTAGAACTTACCATTAAGAATAATTATTTTGGAACCTGCTCCAAAATGACTTAGGGTTTGGTAGGGGAACCCTAATTTATTAGTTGCAGTCACTTGCAAATATAATTGGAGGAAAATGTTTTCCTCCTTAAGGAGAGGTTTTTAATGTCATCATTTTCCTGAATCTATGGACAAAATCTTGAAAAATAGGATGCCCTAGTTTCTCTCAATAATAGTGGTAGGTCAAAAAATGAAAATCCATAGAATTAAAAAACTACTTCGACAGAAAGATGCACCCTCCCTATGGAGAGTTGATTGCCACTCATTTTTCAATTGATATATTGAGAGAGTTTCCCAGAAAATAAATCCCTATTTTGTTGTACAACTGGATAAGTTGGTGCACAATGAATTTTTTCAGGTTGGCTTTGATGCCATGTTATATTTCAAAAGGTTTTATGCCAAAAACAAAAGAATCACTGAAAGAATGAGAAGCACAATAATGCAAAGAGAACACAAATATTTATCCTGGGAAACCCTCGTGGGGGAGAAAACCCATCAAAAATTCCTCGATATAGAATCCAACCAAGTACAATGTAAGACCCCAAGAATAAGACTTGACTACTTCCTCTCTCCTAGATGGGATTCTCCTTCTTTCTCTAGTGAACTTGCTTGAGTTGTGAGTGAGTCCAAATGAAGGAGGTTCCTCATCTATTTATACTCATCAGTTGAGTAGTCTAATAATCCAACAAGTTTGAATTTGCCTCTCAACCAAGGTTGACTTGCCTTGGGAGACTCAAAAAAACATTTAAATAACAATTTTGTTGGTACTATTGACCCGAATTACAATGAAGTTTTTACCTCAATAATCTTACATGACCAAGTACATCAATGACATCCCCAATAAGAGGAATAACATCTCTGAAAGGAGGATTAATAATAAGATAATAACAAGTACAATGGAATATCTTTCGAAGTTACATTTCTTTCAACTATCCCTCTTAACAAGGAAGGTATTCTACAACATCGACAATAACAACAACAATGGTTGTACAATTGACTATGGATCTATATGTCATAGGAAGTTTTGAAACAACAACATCATAAGTCTGGAACATCGACATTATCATGGATCATCATCTTCGTGGAAAATAATTATCATGAATAATCATCATCGTGGAACATCATCATAACGAAGCATCGTCATCACATAACATAATCGTCATGGAACATCATCATCAAGAAGCATCATGATCATGGATCATCATGATCATGGATCATCGTCATCATGGAGCATAATCATCCTCTTCATGAGCCATCATCATCCTCATCATGAGACATATTCATCATCGTCGTCATGAGCATCCTCATCAGTATGTGAATATTGGATCATCATCATCATCTGCTAGATCACCAGTATGTGAATACTGGATCATCATCATCATCATCTTCTACATCATCAGTATGTGTATACTGGAACAACAAAATCATTAAAATGTTAGTGATAAAAACAACATCATCAAAAATTAAATGATGGAACATCATCTACATCATCAACATAGAAATGATGGGACATCATCATCATCATTAGCATACAAGTGTTAGAACAACATCATCATCATCATCATCTAAAGTAGCATCATGGTGGGAACTCTGGTAGACCCAATGAGCCTTTTCTATATTACTAATCCTTTCAGACCAACCATACCTAGAAAAACATACAATTTACCTGTGGACCAAACATGCCTTTCTATCTTACTAATTCTTTCAGACCAACCAAGCCTACCCAAATATACCAATCCCCCTAGGATCAACCAGGCCACACCACTGCAACAAAAAACTACATCATCATCGTCACTCCCTCTTATGAGGGAGTTTATTTTGGACTACACCAAGCTTGTCTCGAAAGTATTCAAAATTTACATGAGACAGAGGCTTAGTGAATACATTGACAACTTCTTCCTCTATAGGAACATACAAGAGATGTAAAACTCCCTTTTGCACCATATCCAGGATGTAGTGGTACTTGATTTCTATATTCTCTGATTTGTCATGGAACATAAGGTTTTATGAAAGCTTGATGCAACTCTAGTTATCAAATTAGATATCAGTCATATCCATCTCTGTATCGAACAACCCCGCCAACAACTTGTGAAGACATACTACTTCACTATAGGATGAACATGCTGCAATATATTTATCTCTTCCATACTGAGAGAAACATTGGTTTGCATTTTGTTAAGCCATGAGATCACACCTTATCCCAACCTGAAACAAAATTATGAAGTACTCTTTCTGTCATTAGTGCTACCGACCAAATATGAATCCGTGTAACCATGTAATATGATCTCACCATCGACTGTATATATAAGGCCAAAATCCAATGTACTGTTTAGGCACCTCATCACATGTTTTGTTGCAACTAGGTGAATTTTCAGCAAAACATATATATTATCTCATATTCGTCAAATACATCAATGATCCAATTATTTGCATGTATAGTGTAACATCTACAATTTCTAAGGAATAATTAGTCAATAGTTTCAATTTTGCAACCATCATAGCATTCGTTTCTTTGAAATCTATCATCCCAAATCTCTTTAGGATATCAACAACATATTTTCTTTGATTTAGGAAAATCCAATCTGGGATCTTCCATACTTTGAGACCTAGAAAATAATGCATCATGCCAAGATATTTCATTTCAAATTATGTTGCAAGATTCTTCTTGCAATCACTAATGAGATTCGCTTCTCCTATCAAAAATATATCATCCACATATAGTAATAATATCATAATCCCATCATCTACAACCTTACAGTAAAGTTTGGAATTTTCTTTCCTTTTGGTAAAGCCCAAGCACATAAAAAAACCATCAATCCTTCCATACCACAATCTAGATGGTTGCTTCAACCCATATAATTCATTATTCAATATGCATACATGCATCTTTCTTCATGTGTTTCAAATCCTTGCAGTTGTTCAATCATTAGAGGAAATTTGAGGTCTAAAATGGGCATCCTAAGGAAAATAATAAAATAATAGTTATTAATTTTGGAGGAAGAATGAAAAAACTACTTTTTTTTGTTCGTATTTTCGACATATCTCCCTGTGTTTTTACTCAAATTCTGAGTAGGAGAGCTCGTTGGATGCGTAATTCAATTCTGCATCCAGCGAGTACCCACACCTCATACTTTTGACGGACCCTATTGTTATCATCCCAAATGGCACTTCTCCATCTGAGTGCTGACATTCTTCATGTTGGTACACAAAAGGAAAATTTAGGATTGAAGTGGCCAAAACACTATAAATGGGCATGAATTGGGATGCATTATCCTTAACTAGCTTTATATATTTTTATTCTGAGTTTTGGAGTGCATACGCTACTATGTGCATTGCAACTCGCGTATACCTGCATACGCGAGTTTCCTTTGAGAAAAACACATATCACACCCGAGTTGCCTATATTAATACTTGCGTACACCTTAATTCGACTTTAAAAAATATAAATCGAGATTAGTTGGGTCCTAATTCATAACTATCCCAACTATCTCAACCATCCCAACTTTCGAAACCACTCTATTTCCCAAAGTATAAATAGAGGCCTTGGGGTGAGGGTTAATCAATCATTTTTGGAGAGAAAAGTTATGCTGGTGGTATATATTTAGAATCTTGGAGCAGCAAAACTTAGAGTCCTTTGGTTGCAGAGGATTCCTTGTCTCAGAAGCTGGGTTGTACTCTTATCTTATTCATCGATTGTTAATAAAGATAATTCTTCTTCCAATCTTGTATTGAAGTCTATTTCATGTATATTGGTTAATGAATATATTTGTTTATATGTTTAATATGATTTTCATCTAACCTCTGATATATATATGCATGATATATTACTTGAAGGATTTTCTCTTTGCAGGTGAAGAGGTGCATCCCTGGAAGCTTTGAAGAGAAGAGGAGCGGGAGAAGATCAAGCTTGGATCAACCGTCGTTAATCAGGTAAGTCAATACTTTATTCCTATTCCCTTTTCATTCTCTGGTAAAATTTGATTGTTTGCAAGTTAGTAGTAAGTTGGTAACCCCAGACCCTAGGTTACAAGGGTGCTTTATCCTGAACAACACCCGCTACCCCAAAAACAAGAAATACTTGAAAAAACGTGATGATGATGTCATCATCACATTTTTTGGGGTAGCAGGGTCCGTCAAAAGTATTCAGTGTGGTTACTCGTTGGATGCAGAATTGAATTCCTCATCCAACGAGCTCTCCCACTCAAAATTTGAGTAAAAACACATGGAGATATGTCGAAAATACGAACAAAAAAAGTAGTTTTATTTTATGACAAATATGTCAATTCAACCATTATGGTTGACTCATTTTATTGAAATTCTATTGGTTCTTGAATTCCAAATCAAAAAATTTAGTGTTGCCGCATTTTTTCTTATAAGGCCCATTTTAGACCCCAAATTTCCTCTAGCAACGACAACCATTTTAGACACCATTTAGAAAATACGTCTTTACGTCCATTTGGTGTAGCTTCCATTTCCTTGTGGTTGCTAAGGAAAGGACAGTTCTGATTGAAGTGTATCCTTCTATTGGTGCAAAAGTATCTTAATGATCAATTCATTCCTTCTGAGAGAACCCACGAGCTATGAATATTGCCTTTTATTTTTCAATACTATCATTTGTTGAATGTTTTGTCTTGAAGATCCACTTTGAGAGACTACTAATTTATCTCTTGGTCTTGGTACCACATCCCAAACATCATTATTTATAATATATTGGTATTCTTTGACTATGATGTCCATTCATTCCTTCTTTGGTGTGTTTTCAAAATAGGCGGGTTCTTCATCACCAAGGTTGCACATCAATGCCACGTAGCTGGAGTATGGCCTTGGTCACTTGATTCCTTCTGAAGCACCATATTTTTCTCCATATTGAATTGCATCACAATCCAAAGATGGTATTATTTTCCATGAGGTGTCTCCATAGATCTTTGAGGCTCTTCCATGTCATGGTCTTTTGGTATTCGTTCTTCTTTAACATCTTGAATTGATAATTTGAAGGTTTCTACAACTATATGGGCTCTGTGTTCCTCTTCATGATCCTTATTTGCATGGTTCTTCTTGAACTTACTGAAAGGTACATCTTCATCAAATGTAACATCTCTTCTGATCTCCATCTGATGGTAACCTGGGATGTAGACTCTAAAAGATTTCAACTGATCACTGTAACCAAAAAATATTCCCTTCTTTCTTGACGGGTCCAACTTTGATATTTTATCCTTGGAAACATGTATATATATATATAGGGAAACCAAATAACTTCATCTGGATGACTTCGGGCTTCTCTCCAATAAACATTTCTTTTGGATTTTTGTTCCCAATGGAACTATGGGAGATTATGTTATGCACATAAAATACGGTTCTAGCTGGTTCATCCCATAAGTGCATGGATAGATCCTGATCATGGATCATTGATTTCACTTCTTCCATGATGGATCTATTATTTCTTTATGCTACTCCATTTTGTTGAGGGTTATAGGGTGTGGTGAGCTCCCTCTTAATCCCAACTTATTTGCAGAAATCCTTGAATTCATTTGAAGTGAATTATCCTCCATTGTCTAATCTCAAGGTCTTGATATTATTTTCAGATAGATTATCTTCAAGGGCCTTTAATTCTTTGAACGTTTCTAATACTTCACCTTTGAATTTTAGGAAGTAGATCCAAGTCTTGTGAGAATAGTCATTAATAAAAGAAACATAGTAAACATACCCGCTTAAAGAAGTAGCTGACATTGGACTACATACATATGAATGAACACTGTCCAAGATCCCTTTAGTTTTATTTTTGTTTCTTGGAAATGGGTTCTTGTTATTATTTCCTTATGCACATCCTTTGCACAGTCCTTCATGATCGATATGTATTTTTGGTAAACTTGTTACTACCTTGCTTACGATTGGCAATGCTTTGTAGTTCACATGAGCAAGTATTCTATACCATAGCTCACATGGGATAATGGTACTTGTTGTTAGAGTTGAATATGAATTTCCCTTTAATTTGTAGAGTCCTCCTTCTTCAATTCCAATCACAATTGCATCATCTATTGTCTTTGCTTTTAGCCACATGAGGACTTATCCATCTATAAAAGCAACTTTGAAACCTTTCTTATCTAGTGCTAAGATAGAAAGGAGATTATTTTTGAAACCTAGGACATATAGAACTTCCTTCATCTTCATGGAATTCCCTGAGTCCAACTTGTAAGAAGCTTCTCCCATTCCTTTGATTGGATAATGATAATCATCTCCAAGCTTTTTCTGAAGTGAGTCTTTTTCAACAAGATATAAGAGGGAGTCTTTGGAACCTGTCATATGTTTGGACAAACCACTATATACGATCCAAGTTTCACTTGCATGTGAGACTGAACCTGTGAGAGATGATATTAATACATATTCTTCACTGGAGTCATCATCTTCATTGGTATTTTGTTCAACTGGGTCCTCATCTTAAACTGCATGGAAATGGATCTTTTTGTTCCTCTTCTTGAATTGTTTTGCTTTGAGGGGACAATTTCTTGAGATGAGACCCATATCGTGATAGTTAAAATATTCAAAGGATAGCAAATCCCTCTTGGGTATTTTGTTCCTTTTAAACCTTTGATTTCTTTTGGGAGATTGATCTCTTGTTCATTCCTTTATTTGCATGGGCTGCAAAAGTTTTATATTCATATTCCTTTAGTTTATCTTGTATGTTTTCTATCCTTCCTTCTTCTTGGAAACATTCTTACGATAATTTACTAAAATTTGTCATCTTTCTTCTAGCACATATTCCTCTAATGAAATATTCCCAGTCCCTTAGGAGGCCATTTCAAGGTGGTCAGTACAACTTCTGCTTCTTCTACCATGTCACCAATGGCTTCCAAATGTTCTTTGATATGAGATACTCTTGTGAAGTATGAATGTATAGTTTTTTCCTTTTTTATCTTCACACCCTTGAGTTTATTTCTTAAGGCCATTCTTCTGTTGATGTTGTTCCCTTCAAATAGACTAGTTAGTGCATTGAACATTTATTTTGGAGATTTTCATTGAATATACTTGAGGGATCAAATGATCCTTGATGTAATCTTCTATGATCCTCTTAGCCTTGATCACATCCTTCTTGTGTTTTTATTTTGCTTCATCTTCTTCTGGTTCTTTGACTTCATATTTGATGTAGCCTTCTAGGTCATGTTCTTCAAGGATGAGCATGACTCTATAGTTCCATTCTCTTAAATTCTTTTCTCCTTCAATATTTTCATCAAGCTTGTTATTGTTTGTCATCTTTAATGATTGATAACCTCAAATGGAAATATAGGAAGTAGAACTTACCAATAAGAAGATTGCTTCTTGAACTTGCTTCAGGATGACTTAGGGTTTGATAGGGAAACCCTAATTTCTCAACTATGGTTAGTTGCAAATTTAATTGGAGGAAAATATGTGCCTCTTTAGGGTGAGTTGTTCAATGTCTTCCTTTTCCTGAATCTGTGGACAAAATCTTGAAAAATCAGATGCCCTAGTTTCTCCTGATAGTAGTGGTAGGTCAAAAAATGAAAATCTACATTAATTTAAAACTAATTCGACAAAAATATACACCCTCCTAGGGAGATTTGATTGTACTTCCCGTTTAACTTATTTGTGGAGATATTTTCCTGAAAAAGCAATCCCTAGTTTGTTGTACACTTGGATCAATTGTTGCACAATGACTTCTTTCAGGTTGGCTCTGATACCATGTTATATTTTAAAAGGTTTTATGCCAAAAACAAAAGGATCATTGAAATAATGACAAGCACAGTAGCTCAAAGAGAAAACAAAGATTTATCTCGGGAAACCCTCATGGGGAATAAAACCCAACAAAACTTCTTTGATATAGAATCCAACCAAGTATAATGTAAGACCCCAAGAATATGACTTGACTACTTCATCTCTCCCAGATGTACTGCTCATTCTCTCTCTAGCGAATTTGCTTGAGTTGTGAGTGTGCCCATATGAGGGATGCACCTCATCTAATTATACTCATCAGTTAAGTAGTTTGATAACCTGATAGGGCCGACTTATCCTCTCAACCAGGGCCAACTTGCCTTGGGAGACTAAAAAAACATTTAAATAATACTTTTGTGAGTACTATTGACCTGACTTACAACAGAGGTCTTACCTCAATAATTTTACATGACCAAGTACAAAAATGAAATACTCAATCAGAAGAACAACATATCCGAAAGGAGGAATAATAATAATATAATAAATATATAATAGAATATCTTCCGAAGTTACATCTCTTTCAAGAATATGCACACAGTTAAATCCTATTCGTTCATGGCACTTTCATTTTCATTTACCATCTTCTAATTTCAGTTTATGATAGACAATCTCAAGTTAGAGGTTTCAGGATGAATGATAAGAGGGTTTTAGGTTAATGGAAACCGATTTATAGGTGATGGTAAAGGGTATCCTAGGAATTTCATACATGTGTAACATACCCTTCATGAATGGTCCATATCATCCCTCTTTGCGAGCCCTAAGTAGATCTCAGTCTTTCATGTAGTACCCATCGAGATAAGTCATATTCATTTTACCTTGCATGGATAGTCAAGATATATTCTCAGAACTTACACACTCTTTCATGATCCATTCACAACTTACTTCTTGTACCATGGAATGATATTTCCCCCTTTGCATGGATGGTAAGGATCTAAAGCTAGATCTAATCCAAGTCATTTGCAACAGGGGTAATTCTTCACCACAATCCTAGATTTCCCATACTTTTGTATTAGTACCAAATCTTGTTACATCCCACTTGGATGCCACCTATAATTTCGAATCAAAGTGGTTGGCCCATGTCACTCTACCAAGTTCATGTGGGACCTCCGTGTCACACCCTCTTTTACATCCATTTGGTACCTCCATGTCATCATTTTTCTTGTGTGGCGCTAATTTCATGCCCTTGATGGAGGTGTTTTGATTGGACCATCGACATTCTAAAACTACACCCTTACATTGACCTTTGATACAAAACTCCACCACACAACCTTGATACATTAACGCATGTCCTCTTTCAGGCCTTTCCCTCATACCTATGGTCATGAAACCTTATAACAACTCCAACCAGGAACTCCAATTTATCGACATGTGTCCCCCCATTGGGGATTCCCATTAGACGTTTTATTTCATGACTCCTTAAGACAACTCCAATGCAGAACTCCAAAACATCGACACATGCCCTATCACGATTTTCTATCAGACCTTGTTTAATTGGTGCATTCCAATAACTCTTATATCAAACACCGACAACTACTCAAATTCTTCCACTTGTCACCACAACGAGGTTTGACTATCAAGTTTTCTCCCAAGTGCACCATTCTCACACCCCAATATCAAACTCTGGCGACCATGGCTCCTTCCACTTGTCACCACAATGGGGTTTTCTGGTTTTGCACATGAGTGTAGGTTTGTTATTGAACCAAGTTCCATAAATAGCATAAAAAGAGAAGAAATAGACAATAAGAGAGTAATTTGTGCCTTAATAATGAAGAATATAAAGAAATATCAATCCTCTTCGAGGGAGGAACCTCCTTACACAATGTACGAAGTACATAAGACAAGATAATATATAATGATGAATAAAATGAGAATATCTCCTTCTTATATATAGCAGACAAAGGTGTACAATAACAACTAATAGACCCACTAATAAACCCAAGCCAACATAAATAATATGTAATGCATCACAATATAGGGGTAACCCGCCACACTATATGGGGTAATGTGCCATAATTAAAGGATTAACATGCCCCTCCCCTTCAAAAATTGTTGTCCTCAATGTTGAAGTAGTTATGGATGTTGTTGTATAAAGGACTCATCTTCCTCATGTTGAATATTCTACAGGTAAGTTCTTCCATTTAATTATATACTATGGAATTGATCAATTTTGAAGCTATCTAGTTCTTATTTTGGTGATTTCTTCAGGCTCCAAGATTATTTTTCCTTCCCCATCAAGTTCTGGTAATATCATTTGAACTGGTATCTTATCATCAATTACCTTCTTTAAATAGGAAACATGGAAAACTAGATGGACTCTTGAAGATGCAGGTAGTTCCAATATGTAGGACATACTACCAATCTTTTGTAACACCTTGTAGGGACCATAGTATTTAGGTGATAATTTATTATCCTTCTTGGTGTTATTTAGGTACATATGTTTGTATGGTTGCAGTATTAAAATCACCCAATCCACCACATTAAATCTTTGTTCATTGCAGTGTTGATCTGCTTATTGTTTCATTCGATTTTGTGATAGATACAGTTTGTCCTTTAAGAGTTAAAGAACTTGTTGTTGATGCTTCTTGTGGTCATCCACTGCTTGAACCTTAGAGGAGTCCCTTAGTGAATATGTGATGGATGGTGGATGATAGCCATAAAGTGCCATAAATGGGTTCATTTTTTTCTTATGTATGGAAGGAAGTGTTATACCACCATTCCGCCAAGGGTAACCACTTGACCCATTGTGTTTGTTTATCAGCTGCAAAACATCGAAGATACCCTTCCAAAAATTTGTTTACGATCTATGTTTGTCCATCAGATTGAGGATGATAAGATGAGATATGATTCAATTGAGTACCCAAACCTGAAAATAATTCGGTCCAAAAATTTCCAATGAAAATGAGATCCCCGTCACTTACTATAATATTTGGAGTACCATGTAGTTTTTGGACAGTCTCCATAAAAGAATTGGCGATCGTGCTTGCTTTGAAGGGGTGAGCTAGTGCATAGAAGTTTGCATATTTAGTAAGTTTATCAAAAACCCCCATGATGACACTCTTTCCTTCAGACTTTGGTAAACCTGTGATAAAATTAATCAAGGCCTCTATCCACCTTTGGCTTGGAATGGAAAGTGATTGTAGGAGACCAGGGGTATTAATTGTTTCCACTTTATTTTATTGGAAAACCAAACATTCTGTCACAATTTTTTGAAAATCAGTTTTAATACCATCCCCCAAAAAATATTTCTTTACCATGTGGTAGGTTTTTAAGAAACATCAGTTCCCTCCTATCAGTAGGGGTGGAATTCAGAAAGTACCTTTTTCTTGAGCTAGGAACTCTCACCAATATATAAGTGATCCTTATACCATACCAAGTCACCTTTCCACCTAAATGTATTAGAGGCACTGGGATCCTACTGCAGCTTTTGAATAAATCTCCATATTTCTTCGTCATTTTCCCATTCGTCCCTTTCTTCGGCTATCGAATATGGTTGGATGGCCAAGATAGCATAGAGTAATGCCTCAACATCATAATATTTTCTGGAAAGTGCATTTGCGACAACATCTTGCTTCACCTTTTTGTAGATGATTTCAAAGTCATATCCCAACATCTTTGTCACCCATTTTTGTTTCTCTTCGGAAGATAGCCTTTGTTCCAAGAAGTATTTAAGGCTATCATGATCAGTTTTAACCTTGAAATGTCTCCCTAAAAGGTAGGGGCTACATTGCTTCAAGGCATGTAGTATCGCCAACATTTCCTTCTCATAAATGGGATTTTGTAAGTTCTTTCCCTTGATTGGATGACTTGTGAAGGCAAGAGGGTATCCTTCTTGCATTAGTACAACTCCAATTTCATTTCATAAAGCATCACATTCCACAATAAAGGTTTTTGTGAAGTATGGTGTTGCCAAAATATGAGCCTTACACATGGCCTCTTTAAGTTGTTGAAAAGCTTGAGTTGCCTCTGGAGTCCAATTAAATGCATATTTCTTCAATAACATTGTTAAAGGAGTTGTAATTCTTCCATATTTCCATACAAACTTGCGGTAGTACCCTGTCAAACCTAAGAATCCACAAAAAATTCTTCAGGATTTTGGGAATCATCCTGTCCATCATGGATTTAATTCTATTAGGGTATACATTGACACCTTCATGAGATACAAAATGACCCAAATACTCTACCTCCTTTATCCCAAAGAAACATTTTGAGTATTTTGCATACAGTTCTTGCTACTTTAGTAGTTGTAGTACCCTGTCAACATGTTGAACATGTTCTTCCCTGGGACTTGCTATAGATTAGTATATCATCAAAGAATACCAGCACAAATTTTCTATGGAAAGGCTTGAAAATAGAATTCATCAAACCTTCAAATGTGAAAGGTGCCTTTGTGAGACCAAATGGCATGAACAAAAATTCATAGTGACCGTCATGAGTTATGATTTTTTGGGGGGGGATGTCTTCATCCTTCATTCAAATATGATGATACCCAAAATGAAGATCCAACTTTGTGAAGACAAATGCTCCATGCATTTCATCTAACAATTCATAAATGACAGGAATGGGAAACTTATATTTAATGGTGATCTTATTGAGCTCTCTTTAATTAGGACACATACGCCATGATCCATATGGCTTGGGTACCATTACCACTTGTGCAGAGTAAGGACTTTGGCTAGGCCTAATTATGCCATCCTCTAACATTTCAGCAACCATACACTCAATTTCACTCTTCTGGATATAGGGATATCGATAAGGTATGACGTTAGGAGGAACACTTACTGGAATTAAGTGGATAGCATGATCAATGTCTCGAATAGGTGGGAGACCTTTGGAAAAATATTCAAATGGAATGCTTGTTAATGACCCTTTAGAGATCTAGGTAGATAGGTAAATTTGAGGTTTGAACATCTAATGAGCATAATTATGCAACTACAACTTGATGTCCCCCTTTTAACAACTTTGTCATACCATTTGAGCTTATCACCTTGATTGGTGTTCCTGTGATACCATTTAACTCATATTCTTTTCCTTCTCATGAAAATTTCATGATTTTTTTTTTAAATTAAAAGCCATTGTTCCCAATGATTGTAACCGTTGGACACCTAAAACAACATCAGCACCACCCATTGGGATAGAAACAATTGGACTATTCAATACATATTCCCACATAGACATATTGATATTATGGAATTTCTCTGAGAAATTTATAGTTCCTCCACCTGTGATCATTACATGAAACTCTGGTCCTGGATATATAAAGCAACTGAAAACTTTGGCTAATTTGCAGTGAATGAAATTATGAGTACTCCTGGAATCAATCAACACTATTACCTTCTTCTTTTTGATGTATCCCTCTATCTTGAGAGTTTAAGGAGTGCTAATTCCGGCCAATGCATGAAAAGATATGGTGGGATTAATTTCTTCTTAAATATCCTCTTCTATTTCTTCTGAAGTCGCCTCTTCTGGATATGCTTCCTCTTCTTTTGGTTCTTCCTCTTCACAATCTATGTAGAATAGTTTCTTCTCACCGCACTTATGCCCCTTACTATACTTACTATCACAATTAAAGCATAATCATGTTTCTCTTCTTTCCTCTAGTTTTTGGGATGTCAACCTTTGTGGTGGATTAGAAGAGGGAACATTATTTTCTATGTATGTATTGGAGAAGGCATTTCTAATAGTCATTGCCATATTTTTAATTTCAACCTTCCTTGTCATCATGTAAGTCTTCTCTAGGGATGATGGTTCAAAGAGACACACCTCATTTTGAATGAGATATTTCAATGTTCTAATAAAGAGATCTAACAAATTATCTTCTGAAATATTCTTCATTCTGAGACTTAGCTATTGAAATTGCTTGATGTGCTCTGTAACTGGACCTTTTTGCTTGAGATTTAAGAACTAGCTAAAGAGGGTGTTTCTATTTATATCCCCATATGTTCAATCAATTCTTATTTGAATATAGGATAAGAGATAATAGAGTCCTTTTTACAGTCACAAGGCCATTGGTACCATACAAATAGACGAGGATCTAAATATAAGGATGCAATAGTTATCTTTTACAAAGTGGGCACCTAGTGTAGATCAAAGAATTGATCCATCTAAAAAATCCATGTGATTGGATCCTTTCCATCAAACTTTATCATGTCAATCTTGGGGATAAATTAGTTCCTTAGAACTGAATTGAACCCATGGTGTTGTAGTGAATCGTCAAATTTTGAGGACTTGAACTTTATTCTCTCCAATTGTTTTTCAATTTTCTCTAGTTGTGGCTGGAATAAGTCCTCTTTTTCCTCCTTATCCTCTACATGAGGAATAAAGTTATGTTTTATATCCTTCATTAATTCCTTCAAGTCTTGAAGATCTTCTTTTCTATCCATCCCTTTGAGATCCTCTTTACTAGCCATCCTTTTGAGATCCTCTTTGCTAGCCATCTTATTTTCCAATTTAACTAAGTAATCAATTTTTGCATTTCCTTTAATCATATCTTCCAACTTGGACACTCTAAAAGATAGGTCTTCCATTTTATCATATGTCGGGGATGAATCCTCTAGGGGTTTGAGTGGAGTGTGATTCTTTCCACTTCCATTTGGTGTAATTTTTAACAATAAATATATAGCAGACCCTAGGGTTTACCACAAATAGATCCTTCTACTCAAATCTATTCAAATGAAAAATGACATACCTTTTTCAAACCCTGATTAGAAGATTGTTTTTGGACCGACTTGTAACTAATGTAAAATTTGAATTTCCACTCCTCTGGGTCTGAAACATCAACCTGTGGTACCCTGATGTGTCCTCTTTCAAATTTCATAGGTCTGGCCTAATTTGGATGTGCCAACAGAAATTTTTTGCAAATATCCCAATGCTTCTTATTTTTGTCTTATCCAGAAGATCGAACTTATACTATATGCCACATGTTTAATATTTAATTTATGTAACTTAAATTCTACCATAGATATGTTGGTTCATCTTATTTTAGATGAAACTTGTCTCACTCAATTTGGATCTCGAATGACTTAGATATTACCTTTTTCCCTAGAGCACTTGTTTTAGACTAGGTTTTGGACTAGTAAAAAAACCCTATATTCCTCCGCAATTATCTATGAATTTGTAATGGATCAGGATCTAAATTTTGGAATGGAGATATTTAGGCCTGTTTTAGAAGTGGGTGTTTAACCTAGATCTCTGAATCCCTGTAGAAAAATATTTGTAGCGAAAATTCCAAGATGACATGTTTTGTAGAAGCCAGTCCTAAGAAAAGAGCTCTGATACCAAATGTTATGCAACCAAGTGCCAGAAATAGCATAAACAGAGCCAAAAATAGACAATAAGAGAGTAATTCATGCCTTAAAAATGAATAATAGCGATAAAAATCAATCCTCTTCGAGGGATGAACCTCCTTAAAAAATGTACTAAGTACACAAGACAAGATAAGATACAATGATGACTAAAATGAGAATATATCCTTCCTATATATAGGAGACAAAGGTGTACAATAACAACTAACAAACCCACTAATACACCCAAGTTGACATAAATAATATGTAATGCACCACAATATACATGGTAATGCGCCACAAGTCAGGTTATGATTCCACCAATGTAAAGGAAACACCTAAAGGATTATGTGTTGCATACCACAACCCATTATACTCTCCATGCTTGGCCAAATGCTCCTACAAATATCTACAATAGTATCACTCAACTGCCACATCCTTGGATCCACAATATTTACCCCACACAACACCTTCCAGGCTCAGACATCTTCTTCACAATTGAATCTCACTCAAATGACTTGTGGTGGAATCACAACCTGACTTGTAGTGGAATCACAATGGACTCTCACTCAACTGTCACACCCTTGGATCCACAATACTTACCCCACACAACACCTTCCAGGCTCAGACATCTTCTTCACCAATCTGAGTCCCTTAGGTGATCCATTTTCCCAAGTTCTTCCAGTGTGTGCATATAAAGAGTCCAATCATTTGTGTATTGTTGGAGATCTACATGTATATTTCCCTCAGTTATTCTCAAGAAGGTATGAGTAGTAGAACTAAAGGGTAAGGTATCAAACCTTAGGGCTCACTTACATCCATCTATTTCCTCTTCAAGTCTACAATTCATGTTCTAGGTTCGATATCAGGTTAAACACAATCTCTAGTGTTGGTAATGGTAGTGGAAACACGAAGGAGGGTAGAGTTTCCACATGCGAGGGTACTTCCACTAGTGTTTATTCAGTGTAATGACCTAGGAGCGAGAGTGAAGTAGAAGAGGGTATCCATGTAAATTAATTGAATGATTTTGTGCATGAATGAGTCTTGGGAGTGTAAGTCCATTTCAAGTGGTCTGAGTGTAATGAGGGTGAGTTTGTGTCTGCGAGGGAGGATGTCTCGACAGAGTGCGTAAGTCTTAAGGGAGGTTGCGAGAGAAAATGCATCAACAATTGGGTCAAGGTGTGTGCAGGCGTGAAGGTAAGATCGATGACCTTGAATCTAGGGTAGGATAGAAGGGAAAGCAATAAGCTCCTCTGGAATAACTTGTGATCATGGGGAAAATCACTTATGTAACTGACCAGAAGCACCTTCATCTCATGCTTCTTTAATTACATGAAGGGACTTCTCCCACCAAGCTCACACATAAATTAAAATTATTGTTATCATTTTCATAAGTCTTTGACCAATCTTGATATGTACAATGATGTGCACATTTCAGAAAGATGTCCAAATCTTTAGTTCTCTATTTCAACTTTATTTATCATTCATTTTTAATAAGTATGTAAGCGTACCATTATCTTAACATATATTGTTTTATGTTAAAAACGCACATGGTTATAATTTCTTTAAAAAAACTATATAAGAGTTATTTAATATATTTAAATTAACAATTTCAATTAATTAGAAGTATGTATTATAATGATATTTTTATTAGTATTGGTTATGCGCTAGGTTCTGCGTCAGGTTGAGACATCATCAGTTTACCAAGGACTTGTATTATTAAATGATAAATGAGTAAAATATTTGGGGACTCCTTTATATAGTAATTCAACACTTGCACTATTGAATGATTTTGCAAGATGTTTGCCTAGAATGATTCACAAAGTTCAAGAATCGATAGAGGATTTTGATTTTTTTTTTAAATACATAACTTAAGTGTATACTTCTTGTATTATTAAATGATAAAGGAGTAAAATATTTGGGGACTCCTTTATATAGTAATTCAACACTTGCACTATTGAATGATTTTGCAAGATGTTTGCCTAGAATGATTCATAAAGTTCAAGAATCGATAGAGGATTTTGATTTTTTTTTAAATACATAACTTAAGTGTATACTTAAACATTCATTTGTATTATTTAATCATTTTTAACCATAAAATCCTAAATGATATATCCTATCTAACATAAATAATCATAATCTTTTATCTCTTTAATCTCTTTCCTATAACTTCCAAATTATTATCCATATAATTAAAAAAAAAAACAATACAAATATTATAATCCAACCAATAATTCATATGACCCTAATCTATGTAAATCCTATAATCCATGTAAATCTAAACCTTATAAACCATGACTCATATAACTTTTACAACCATTATAACTCATATATCCATGAATACATAAAACCCCTACACTCTAACTCTTACCCGTATAATGTCTTACTCATTATAATCACTACCATATAATCCTAACCCTCATTAATTAATATATTTTGTTTCTAAACATACAAACTTTCATTTATAAACCTTAAGTGCACATGTTACATTGTCACAATGGGAATTGACCAAATGAATTTTGTCCTTTCATATTCTCAAGGGATTGAGGTATTATACAACACAAGGCGTGTAAGAGTTCATGATAGAATAATACTTTTCAATGATGGAGTGATTAGGTAAAATAAATGTGCACAAAATCATGTAAGAGGTTGTAAAAATACTAAAGGGGAATACTTGCATTATTGAGACAACCATAGAGTTGGTAATACGAGTTGGTAATAAGACATAATATGGAAAATTATCTTGCAAAAACCAAATGCTATGACTATAAAATGATTTATGAATGAATGCCAATATTTAGACTTGCAATAAAAGCTATATAGATTTATTACCATTAGATATGCATATGACAAAATAAAACAAAATATTAGAACTCAATCAAAAGAATTTATTTATAAAAAATCTATGTGTTTAGCTTATTAATTGAGTTCCATTACTACCTTAAGATTATAATTTTTTTGAGAATTTTTTATTATCTACTAACAAGACTAACCACAAGAAGGTGGAAACTCATATGGCCCCTCCCCCCTCTCACATCACTCTCATTCCCCCATGCTCAATTTAATGAGTAAACAATGCGCACACACACACAACATACTAGTAGAAAAGAAGAAGAAAAAGCAAAAAAAAGACACCAAACATAACCGTGTTAAAGGTGACATTAAATAACATCAAAAGTACAATATATGTCAAAATGTGTCAATCATACAACATGTTTGTCTACTACAACATTTCCTTCTAGGTTTTTTCTTTTTAAGAAGGTCCACAAGTTTGATGTTGGCATATCCTTCTTGATTCTCTTATTCTCTTAATTCATCTGAAGGATTTTGAGTACACCAAATACTTCTTTGTGCATGTGGATAACTAGTAGGAACCACATCTACAATAAAAGCAAACAATTTAGAAGTTACCTCATTCATATTATATGAACTTAAACTAGCAATTGCCCCAAGGAAGGTGCAATAATACGCCATTAAGGTAGTTGTTAGCGGGTAAGTGAGAAAAAAAGTGTAACATTGAAGTGAGCAAAAAAAAATGGAGAATAAATATATATTCTGTGCCAATATTGAGAGAGGTGACTTGTTGCAAACGAGAATTAATGGAGATATGAGAATAGGTCTCTGAGACTGTAGATATGAGACTAATTTGGCAAACATACAGATGTTACGAGGAAAATGATTTCATATACTCAAAACAGATCTAGAAATAGAAACTTACAATCAAAGCTGGTCCAGCCTATCCGCTGATTTTCTAGGTCATGCACAAAAAACTTTGTATTTTAGAAAGAACAATGGAGGTTAACGGAAAGAACATGGAAGGTTTGGTGTAGCCATCGAAATTTGCAATATGGTCCAGATGTTTATGAACACCGGTCCCATTGTTCCTACATAGATCAGATAGTTCAGTAAAAAAAACCTAAAATCAATTGTTCCAAGTAGTGGGATTGTGACTATGATCCTTCTCGAATTGATCGTCGAATGCCTAGATTGCCATCCAGCCGCAAAGGAGCTATCCTGAGCCATGCATTGGTGGATTCTTCACCAGGAATGTGCAGGTATTGGACAATTCAGTTCTTGTTTTCCTCTTTGAACTCGAAGCCACGATTTCCTACCTCGTTCATTTCATGATCAATGGCAGCCTCTTATGTTTCTTTCAGCACATGGATTGTCAGGACCATCGGCGTTTTATCACAGCCTACTTTCAAGTGAAATTAAAAAGGCCTTTGCTTATAAGAAAAGTTTCATTTATCATTCAAGGGAGTTAGTTAAGGATTTATGTTTAAAGGTAAGTCATGTAGCTTGTGCAGAATTGAACTTAATTATGATATTCAAGTAAATTGCAGAGACTTGCTTTATACTAACATGGCATAGAAATTGTTTTACTGAAATATATGATACTTCAGCCAGTGCAAAATGGCCTTTATGCATTTGGGAGTATTTCTCCTTCAAAAATTGAATTATGTTATTATTTCATTTTTGTTTTCTCATGAAGGCAGATTATTTGTTTGATGAGATAAGTTACTTCATATTTTGTTTATTACGGATTAGATTCCCTGTTTTTGGTGCAGGCAACTTGTTTGCTCTAGGGATCTTCTTGTCCCCAATGTAATTTTCCACTTTTGATATCTACTTCACCTGTAATAGCAACCACCCATTTTAGGGTCACTATCCATAGACTTATATTACCTGAAGTGATTTCTCTTAATAGTTAATACACACTTGTGTTTGCAGCTTTCCAACATATCCTCCAGATTTCAATTTTGCACAGGTATTATCAATAATAAAAACTACTGTGTTTGTGTGATTGGGATTTCATCTTTTATTAATTTTTGGTTTTGGTTTAGATTTTGCTTGCAGCATTGATGAGTTCATTTTAGATTTTCATATTTTTGAGGTCTTTGTTCCATTTTCAATCAAGTGAAGTTACTACTGAAAGCCATGTATTTATGTACCAACATTTTTAGGTTGTAATTAGGGGTGTGAGAGGAAATGCCTCACCTCAACTCACTTGTTCATGTCTTGTATGTCCATGTCTACTTGGTTTGTTGCGGGGATTTTATAATCGATATGCAACACCCCAGTCTCCACAACTATATGCTGGTCCAGCAGCAACAATGTATCCTCATGCACAAGTATCACAAGGTGCGTCTGGATATCCTGCATCACCAGGATAAATGCAGGGTCTAGATATTGTGTAGTATAGCAGCCCAGGATTGGTAGCTACAACGACTGCTTCGTCAAAGTATGGGACTACAGCATCAACACAAAACCTTGGCCAGTCTTCGAGTACAATTCACTCGCATATTTATGTCAAATATTATAATCATTTTCAGTTTCAGTGGGTTTTGTAGTAGATAAAAAGTATATTAACATTTATACTATGTTTTTAATTTTGATGAATTCTTTCTCATGCAGGAATGGCACTAACAGGTGCAAATTCAGTCTCTATAAATCGGAGTCCAAGACAGACACCACAACAATATGCAGTGCCATTGGCTCTTCAACAATATGCGGTTGTAGCATCTTCTGAACAGGTCTGTTTCCTAATGTATGTTTTATGGCTAATGAAGAGAGAGAGGGTAAAGAGAAGAGGCATACTTCTTAAACAATGACATATGGCCTTGAAAGAAATAATGTGCATGATGAAATCCTATATATCTTTAAAAAAATGATAAACCTTTCCTTTAAGTTTTGTTTCGATCTTAAATGGATGAGAAAAAGGAGAGTAAACAAAAAGTTGGGTGTTGGGTGGCGCTCTGTGGGAAGGGGAGGTATTTTAGTTTACAGAATGGTAGAATAAAAAGGAAAGTGATAAGTTTGATAATAAAAAAATTGGAAACCTAAGAAATAGCGAGTGGGTCTGTTCGTTTTTAATATCCATTGAAATACTATCCTCATTTTTAATATCCATTGAAATACTATCCAGGTCTTATGGGGAACTGCCACATCATATGAGATCGTTGAATGGTCTTATCATGCAGACAATGATAATCTGTGCAAAGGACTTGCAACAAACTAAACGAAAGATGGAGATTAAGCCATGTTGTACCCTACCTTTGTTTTGCGTTTGTCCTATATATATCTCGTCATTTACATTTGACCAGCTGTTGCATTTGTCCTATATTATCCACTCAACCGCATCCAACCAGCTCTAAAGCTCACTTTGTTGTTATCTTTATTGATTGATAGGAAACGTTATAAAGTTCTCCCAAAGAGCACGAAGGTGCAAGATAGGAATCTGAATTGAATTGAATTGAATGAACCAGCTTTATAAATAATTATATGCAATGCTTCCTCTGGACTATAGATTTATATATATCATAGCCCACCTGAGTTGCATATACCTCATTTTCCATGAATCCCGTGATAGATTTCATCTCAAGTTCACCAAGCCTTTTTTAGATTCCTCTATTAAAAAGGCAAGATAAAGAGGTTGCATATACCTCATTTTTCATGAATCTCGTGAGAGATTAAATCTCAAGTTCACAAAAACATTTTTTAGATTCCTCTTTTAAAATGGCAAGATAAAAGTTATCTATATCTATGTCACCATTGGTACACTTCTTATAGTAGCATCTAAAAATTTAGTCCTACAAAGGTGCTTTCAACGGATGCAAAATACAGTGAAAATGTTTTCAACAGAACTACAACTCATTTACACCTTTCTCAAGGAAAACCTTAAAATATAAAAGGATGCTTCCTCGCATTTATCGATAATTTCCCATGAATA
This sequence comes from Pseudotsuga menziesii, assembly GCA_001517045.1. Classification (NCBI taxonomy): domain Eukaryota; kingdom Viridiplantae; phylum Streptophyta; class Pinopsida; order Pinales; family Pinaceae; genus Pseudotsuga; species Pseudotsuga menziesii. The sequence continues at coordinate 161,613 of LPNX010998836.1, forward strand.
ATATGTATTAAGTCACCTGCTGGCACTATGCTAAGCAAATGCCAAGGCAACATTAATGACAATCAGGGAGCTAATCCCTTGTGCTTAAATCATTTACAATTTACATGGAGTGACAAAATTTAAGGTCTCAAAGCATACCTAATACTAACCGAAATTCATATCTAGTTGGAAACTTTCAACAAACAATCTTTTTTTATTCAAACTAAATTCACTTGGATTTTATAAGTCATCAATTCTGCTCAGCCTGCATTGCAAAAAACTTAAATAAAACAACAGTCGAATACTTCTACCAGGATATACCTTGTATACTTTCAACATACAATTTACCCGTTTAGTACAGACTAAAACTGCAGATTCACAGGCAAACGAGGCACATGGAACACATAATTTTACATTATGCTCTGTAAAACTAATATACATTCAATGCATATCTTCATTTGCAATGACGAGACTAGACTTGAAAACCCATCTGAAAACATAAATGACAATTCACAGCGATGAATTTCAATTCACCAAGTTGACAAGGAGGTTACCCACATTTCATTAATCCATAAATGATAATTCACACCCATGAATTTCAGTTCACCAAGTTGGCAAGGAGCTTACCCACATTTCATTAGGATTAAATTTGAAGTTGCCAAACATTAACACAACTAATTTTGATGGCAAGAATATTTATACCATTTCCAATAGCAATTACCAAACCAAACCTTGAATGCCTTCCTGTAAAATAACTCAAAAAGTTATAAATTCAATTCACAATCTCTATCTCAGCAACACATTATTCTACCAAAATTAAACGGCATTATAGCCAGAACAGCTTTTAGCCAGCCAATCTTAAGAACTTGGCTGAAAAAACAAAAGCTTCATAATGTATTACTAGTCTATAAGTCCTGCAATTCACCAATAAGGAAGAGAAAATACAGCTCAGCCAATATCTGCAATTATTTATTCATCATCCTCAGCATTATTCAAAGCGTTCAACCGAGCAATCAATTTTGCCTTTCTCTCTTCATAAGTTAGTTTCCTTATCAAATAACTGTCAAGGTACAAGATTTCACATGTTAATGACTCAAGTTAAAGTTGCCACAATATTTCAATAATTCCAAAGTACTCATAACATATCAACTGAAAACACTTACTGCTTCTGCTCTTTAGGGACTCTCGGTGTGTTTGATTGTCGGGTCTGCTAGAATAGCAGCACGCACACTCTTGTACAACTCTTCAATGCTTTCAGGCTCTATACCTTTCTTGATATATTTGGTAAACTGAGATTGATACTTTTCTACCAGGATACCAGTGCAGTATGCTTCATAATCAAACAATAAATCCATTTAAACCTCTGTTCATTATTCAAATCCAATGCTAAAACACTTGTGAAAATATTATTACTTATTAGTAATTACATAATAGTGCAATATGAACAGGAAATTAAAGGAAATGAATACAACACAGAACAGAGTAAATGCAAATAAGATGGTGTATAATGGAGATGTGTGCAATGACTCACAAAAATATAATAATACAAGGAAATAAAACATGGTAGAAATAGGTCTGGGAAGCCTAGTGTAAGTTTGAGTACCTTGCAGACATACTGCCCACGATAATACAGTTAAACAAATATTTATAAGGAGTGAGGTCATGTCAATGCAGTACACATCGGTTGAAATGATTGCATACTAGAGAAATTTTACATACAATAGGTAAAACATACAAGTATTATGGTCCAGCCATCGAACTCTGCAATATGGTCCAGATGTTTATGAACACTGGTCCCATTGTTCCTACATAGATCAGATAGATCAGTAAAAAAAACCTGAAATCAATTCTTCCAAGCAGTGGGATTGTGACTATGATCCTTCTCGAATTGATTGTTGAACGCCTGGATTGGCATCCAGCCGCAAATGAGCCAGCCTTCCTATGAGAGGGATCATATTGTAGTGATATCAAATTGCTTTGAGCCACTCTGTTATATTGTGGGTATATACTTGTATTTTCTATGTAGTATGTATATCTGGATAGGACTGTTGTCACTATTTGTTGTTCTGTCCATGGTGGCAACCTGCTCATTTTGAAGATGTAAAAAGTTCCTTTGATTCATTGAATACCAAATTATATCGTCATTACTTACATAATACAGAAAATTGCTAAAATTGAGAGGGGTTCAAACCTCTTTGGACCTCATATGAAGAGAATAGAATTTCACATCCCATCAAAATTCAGCAAACTTAACAGTTTTCAAGATTCCGGCATTTCAAGATGAGTATAGCATGAATGGCTTGGAGTAAAAGACACCTTGCAAAAATAGGACTTGCTTGATGTGTGAGTCACTTTGAATATGATAGGTTGAGTCTTCTCCAAGAGACATGTAACTAAACTAAATTCTAATTGAACTGAGGAGAAATAAATCAACTGCACTGTAGGGAGAAGTTAGAACTGAAAGGAAAGTCTACTGAAGTGAATTGATTATGAACTGAAGTGAAAATATCAGGAGAGCTTTTGCCAAAACTGAAGGGCACACTCCTCTCCAAGTCAAAAATAGATCCAACAAATTCTTGAATGCAGAGGAAGAGTCTTCATCATTTGGTGCAGCCAAGTTTCCATGAATAGGTTACCTTCAAGGTCAAGCAAATATAAAAATCGCATGTTCATGTGCATGAACTAAGAATCAACAGCAGTGAACTCCACTCAACTGTACTGAAAGGTCAACTCCAAGAATAGCTGCCCTAAGTAGAGTGCACTCCTAGAGATAAACATAGATCAAGTGGAACCCACCATAGAAGCTTCTAGAAGGTGCAACAACCTTAATTTTCCGTTCCAATTTCTCAAAATGACTTGAAACTGGATGCCAATGTTGTTCAAGATAAAGGGTACTCAAAATATAACCAAATTCTGAAAACCTCAAGGCTAAAAGTAGACCAAGATTAGACAATCCTTGATCACCACCAAATTTATCAAAAATTGTAAGTATCTCCAAAACTGCATAAATTCAATTTTTAGACCTAGGCTTGACCAATTCTGACCAAGACCTTGACTATCTCAGATAGCCACAAACACATAACCATATGCACATATCAAAAGAAGTTATCCAAATCTACCATGAGATTTCACCAGAGATAAAATTTCTAAAACTATAAATTTTATGATTGTAAATCTTGAAAGTATGAAAGTGCCCATTTAGGAAACCATCAATTTAGGTGCCCAAAAACGGCTCAAGCTGCTGAAAAGGAAAATTTTCTAAAACTATAAAGTTTCTAAAAATAGCCAATTCAAGAATCTAACTATCATCATCCTCCCATGCATACTCCAAACATTGAATGTCATTCAGATGCATGGGGTGACCTGCCAAAAATAGAAGTAGAGGAACCTACTAAAAATGCCTATGTTGAGAGCATGTCCATCTGTGCACGAAAATAGGCATGATATGTCCTTTGAATGCACATGCTACGAAAACCACCTGCCAAGAACCTGTCCAATCCTCAACCCTTGAGCAATACAAGAACCACAAAAATGTGCTAACACTGACTTTAGCAATCCTGAACAATCAATGCCAAATGATTAACTCAAAAATGGTAAGTTGATCCTAATCAAGATGTATCCACAAACCATCAATGCCAATATCTGCTAATGTATCCACAAACTGTCAATGTCAAATGAATAATTTTGACAAGTCCATCCGATAATGAATCCATGAACCATCAACAAGATCGCCAAGATGTTTTTTTAAGAAATGCATTTTGAGTGATAACAAGTTCATCTAGCATTTTTCTATTCTTCCTAGCCCCTTAAGATGAGCTTCTCCTCTAGTTATTTGAATTGTTGCCTTCTTGCTTGTTTGTGTTTGCCCTTCCCTTCACCCACCCCCTCAAGACAAACTGTCCTTCATTTCCTTTCCCTACTCTCCTCGAGGAAGGACCCCCTTGACTTCCTTGCCCCAC
>LPNX010998836.1:171639-224717 GCA_001517045.1 Pseudotsuga menziesii
TCAAATATATTGGTGAAAAAATAATATACATCAAAGTGCATGCTTCTTCTTTTCCAATATAAAAGTGGAAAAAAAAGCAAAAAAAAATATGCCATCAGGGTGCATTGGTTCAAACTCGACAGCTGAAGTCAACAATATTGAGCCATGCACAAGGGTTCCGTTCTCACTGAGCTCTACCCCACCAACATGTCATGAGTTTCAAAGAGATTAGAGCGGGTTCAAGTCCCAGGCGATTTCGGCAAAATAACTGCTCCTTAGACTAGGTACCTAAGTGGAGAGAAGTCCGCTCTGTGAACAGGCAGCCCCTAAGAGCATGTTTCATTAAGCATTTCCCAAAAAAAAGAACAGATTCATCTTTCAGATTTTTGTAAACCGACCACGAGAAAAAAAGTAGTTAAAAGGACAAATATTAACTAAGAGATATTAGTTTATTGTATGATAGATCCTCCTCTCGACTGACTATAGTCTTTCCAAGAGAACTTTAAATTAGCCTAACAGGGTCGTTTTGCCATTTGAGTTATAGATTTGTGAAGCTATAACTTTCAAGATTGACATAGCAGCACACAACAGGCACGACAATTCTCAATTTGAAACAATTGAGGCAGATCTTCTATAACATTGAACATTAACCAGACAAAGACGACTTTGCCCCCTAGAATTATCAAATTGTAGAAGTTGATAAGAGAATTCCTGCAAATTTTCAAAATTTGAAGCAAATTTCATGTGCATTTTCAAAACTTAGGCAGAATTCTTTTCAATTTATCAAAACAGGCCAAAAGCCGAACATGAGGCACTCAAATCATGCTTGAGGGAAGGAAACCAAGACGACTTACCATCAGGATCGTCTTCATCATAAAACAAAGGAAAATCTAGCCTGGTCTCCGGATGCATTGAAATATTCCTAGCGAAGGTTAAAACCTCGTCCGTGACTCCAACAGTAGACTTAATACTCTCTTCTTCCTCGGATGCACCTGACTCCTCCTCCTCCTCCTCAAAAGCACCAAAGTCCACTTCCTCGAATTCTTCACCGTTAGATTCTTTTCTAAAAGGAAAGAAAGTCGAAGCCAGCTTAGAGATCCCATGCACATCCTTGTTAGATGAAATCCTAGAGAGCCCAGTCTTCACGCTCCCGCCCATTTCCACAAAATCGCTGCGGATTCTAGTCAAGCCCTGGGCGTTCTCCGCAGGAGAGCCAGAGGACGAATTCTCCATCCGATCGAGCGGCTCAAGCTACTGGAAATTCCCTTCAGAGGAAGGATCCGAGTTGCGGTCCGAAAGCTGGGCAGGGAATCCCGCAAACTAGGGTTTGTGTTCTGAGTGATCGTGGCAGGGGGAGGGGCGAGGAACGAGGCCACACCCCATCACTGTTTCGTGAATCTCTTTATGAGCACTGAGAGATCCTCCTTCATGCCTCGCCCGTGCCTTATATTCTCTTCTTCGTCGTCGTATTCCTCTTCTTCTTTGTCTTCATCTTCGTTTTGTTCTTCGTCTGTGGCCCTGAAAGACGAAGCAAGGGATCGTGCAAACCACGACATTTTCTCAGAGATTAAAGAAAAGACAAGGTCGCAGTATTTATTGGAAAACGTGAAACACATGGCAGAATCTGATTCGAGCTATAGATGAAAAGGAACAGTTCTTTTCCGAACTTGTTCGGAGAGAAACGCCATACGACATAAATATATAATTTCTATGTCACATTGTTAACAGTACTTGGTGCAATAGACATGGTGGTAGGGTCAACCACTAGATGATCACCACTAGTATCCTCAAAAATGGGTGTTTCATCCATAAATACATATTCATGTGCCTACAATAACACTTACAGTTATCTTATAATCCATAAACCACAAACACATTTATAATTAACCATTGAAAATACATTTAACTTATTTACCTCCTCGTTGACATTAAAATTATTATGTACCTTGATTTTCTTGGTTTTAACCAAGGCTTTATACCTCCTAACAATGTAAATTTTAAAACCTCTTCGATCGATGGGCATAATAGGACGTAGTCAATTGACTACAATATATCATAACATTGTGTGATTCAATACCAAAATGCTTTAAATTTTAATTTAACGAATCAAATAAGGAGTTCCCCTTGCCATATCCTCCATTGTAACTGCTTCTTCTAAATTATGCAAACTTCAAGGTTTCTCTCTTTGATGCAGACAATCCTTAAGCAAGTGGTTTTATCCACATCCTCAACAACTAAGTGGTCCTTTTGTCCCTTTTTATGTTGCTACTACTAGCTCAATTCCACTTCATGCTTACAGTCCTTGTTGAAAATTCCTTAGTTGATTTTTAAATGGAGGCTTGAATCCACTTACGCTTTGGTCAAATCTTTCCTTTGTCTTTTCTTTCCATTATGGATTAACTTCTGATTTTCCTTTCTTTTGCTCATAACAATGCATCTATTGGGTATATGATATATCCTTTCCATGTGTGTGTGGAGGGGAGGTGCGTCTGCCAAAGTTGTGTTTGACGATCCTTGTCGACACCTTCACAGAAACAACCGTTAGGCCATTTTTGACGCGAGCGCAAGCAAGCCAATTTTTTTTAGCTGTTTTTGTCTGTTTTTGGGAATTTTCCAAAAATATGTAATTTAATCCTAGTTAAGGGATTGGAGTCTATTTTCTAATCCAGGTTAATGGATTAGGGTATTGGATGCTACTGAATACCTATATTTTGTATTGTGAGGGATTCATAATAATAATGAGAAAATAGGAGGTGTGACTCGAAGGTTTGTTGTTTTTCTTGGTAAAGGGTTTCCAGGGTAGATATAAGTGTTTATGTGTGAATGTTGTGATGCAATCTTTGTTTTTCTTTAAAGAATATATATGCTTTGCTTCTATGCACATGTTTAAAACTTATATGCAGTATCAGAGCTCGATTTTTGGTATTAGGGGGATGCCTTTGTTGCCGAGGGTTGAACGCGGTTGATATTTCTTAGGTCTGTGATAAACTTGGGTTCAATGGGAGATTTGCAGTGTTGATTTGTGCAGTGAATGAGAATGGTGAGCAGTTTGAGAATTGAGATCGAGAAATTTAACGACCATAATTTTGAGCTCTAGACGCTCAAAATGGAGGATCTTCTTATATATCGGGAGCAATGGATTGGTATGCATCTGGGTATGAAACCCACTGGAACGTCACAAGATGATTGGGATAAATTGGAAAGAAGGTTAAGGAGTACAATACGATTATGATTATTAGACTCTGTGTTGTTGAGCGTATATGGTGAAGATAGTGCGGTAAATATTTGGGGGAAACTAGGGAGTTTGTATCAATAAAAAACCCTTGTGAACAAGTTTTTTCTACAAAATACATTGTTTCATCTCAGAATGGATGAAAATGACACAATGACAGAGCATATGAATGTCTACAATACTTTGGCAAGTCAGATAACCTCTATTGGCATTAAAATGGCTGAAAAAGATAAATGTATTACATTATTTTGTTCTTTGCCAGATCCTGTGACAACCTAATTGTTGCAATAGGTAGTGCTAGTCAAGCGACCTTAAAATTTGATGAAATAGTATCATCCCTACTATCATAATAGATGAGGAAGAAAACCATAGATAATCATAGCATGGATTCCTTGTCTATGAGAGGTCACCCCCATGAGAGAAACTAAGATACGGGATATGGGGGTTTACACTTGCTTAGATCTATTTACTAATTTCGATAATTAATCATTTTTAAATAAACATTAGCAAGGTAATCTAGATGTACTTAGAATATACATAAGATCTGCAGTTTCCTACATTCTGTAAATAATTAATAGTTTATACTAAGAGCTTATTTTGAAAGAGATAAAAAGATTAGGAATAGACGCATAACATAATTCTTCATTTTAAAATGCATGTAGAATTCACATCTACGCTCATACTATAATTATCAGTACTAAACAATTAATAAATTTAGTAAGGAACTTGTCACTGCTGTCAGGAAAACATAACTAAAGTTGTTGTTCCTCCCAACAAATTCCTAGAGAAACCAAGTCTTACTTGCTCCAGAACCCTCGATCTTGTTTGTTGAACCACAAGGACAAAATCCGATCAATGCACCATCTCTTTGGATCAAAAGATCATTTCCCATCCACCGTGAGTCTCCTGCTTATTCAATGGACATACTATTTTATAGTATTTTTCCTAGGACTTGGTCATTTATGAGCCTCCTGCTCTTTAGCACTCCACAAGGAATATTGGCATGATTTAGGGGAAGATTCCTCCTGCATCACTTGAGTTCTCACTAAACATCTTTCGCCATTTGTCATTTTCCATTGTGGGTTAGCAAACACTCTTTCAACAACTACTTTAGTTCTATTTTCTCTTAGTCTTTTAATTATTCAATAATATAATAATAATCCATTACATTAATTTTGACTTCATTGTCAAAATATAAAAATAAAGATAAAAAATATTCCAATAATAAATAATTAACAATTGTTTTGGTGTATTACAAGCTTTAACTGAATGTTCATTGTCTTGAACTGAAAGTGAGATGAATTAAACTAAATGTTAACTAACTTGAACTAAATGTTAACTATCTTGAATTGAATGTTAACTTACCTGAACTGAATGTTAACTAACCTGAATCGAATGTTAACTTACTTGAACTGAATGATAACTGACTTGAACTGAATGTTAACTTTACTTGAAATGAATGTTAACTAACTTGAATTGAATGTGAAATGAACTCAATCTTTAACTGACTGTTGATCACTTATATAACGAGCTAACTTAAGTGTCATCAATGCTTCACTCTTAGTGTCATCCATGCACAATTTCTATAATTAACTTTTGCATGGATCTCTTTAGTTAATTGATGCATGTTGATTGATGAACATTGAGTTCTTCTTTACTTAATTGATTACATTAATTAATAGTTCAACTGATGTTTTGACTAAGGAATCGATTGAGACATTCATATTTAACTGAAGCTTTGTAACTTGAGTTCACTCAGATATTTGCATGAGCAATTGAATCCTCTTTATGTATGTTTTATCTCGTTATCATTAATGAATTAATGCATGTTCCATATGTGTATTAATTATTTATCCATCTTATCATATCATACTCAAAAGAATTAAACCATACTGATGCTCATATATATTACCCTAGGGCATATAGTAATATGCTAAAGTAATTCACTCCATAGGTAGCTAAGCCCTAAAGGAGACTTTTAGCACTCAGTGACCATGACTAGCAATATATCCGATAGTATAATTACATGACTTGATACAACATAAGTCCATCTCCATAATTGGAGATCCATTCTCATAGGGTACCATCTATGAGAATCATTGACTTGATACAGCACAAGTCCATCGTCTTGACACAACACAAGATCACATTACATGCATCCCACCTCAATACATGACATATATAGAACTTTGATACAATACAATGTCCTGACTTGATACCACATAAGTCTCTAACTTGATACAACATGTCTCCAAGAATGACTCTTAATGCTATACACACAACAATGTCTACAAGGTATATATACTCTAATCCTTATGAATTTAAAAATTTAATTTGTTAAGAAAAAACACATATTCTAAACCAATGTTATATATTTATAATACTTTATAAACCATAAATTATTAAATCATACTAAATTGTAGACATGATGTTAATATGTCAAAAGATTTATTTTAATTTGTATAACTCTATGTACTAAATCCAAGTATCATACAACCTGTAGCTACATAATATATTATCAATGCATTTAGATATCGTGTATAGTGCTTAGTAGATAACCAATTTGAATCTGTTATCTTTTTCCCCTTTTGTTTTCACTTTTCCTTTCTTTTTTTTATTATTACTAGATTTTTATGTATTATCAATGCATTTAGATATCATGTATAGTGCTTAGTATATAACCAATTTGAATCTGTTATCTTTTTTCCCTTTTGTTTTCACTTTTCCTTTTTCTTTTTTTTATTACTTGATTTTTATCACACTTTTACTATAGGCAGATACTAAGGAGTTTTCCTCTTAATTTTACTAGTTAATGCTTATATTTATAATAGTAAAATTGATTTATAACAGTAGTAAAAACCATTAAGAGATTTATAATAGTTAAAAATCATTCATTTTTTTATAATAATATATTATTATTGTTATTAGTATGTATTATAATTAATTTTTAAATAAAAAATATTTAAAGGTTAAACATGAATTTATTTACAAAGGATATTGGATAAATGCATGTTTGGAATTTAAAACATATTAAATGAAAAATATATAACATTTTATGTTTAGTTATTCATAATATAAATAATATAGATGTTGTTCATTGGTTGTAACTTGGGTAGTTGGGAGGAATGATTGTTACTCACCCATCTAGGTTCAATTCTTGTAAGTGATATGATGTTCTTGTTGGCCCCTATGGTCATACTTTGGATAATATAGCTGTTGAAAAAATCAATGATTTTAAAAATTATGTAACATTGTATATTTTTAACATTTTAACTAAGTATCAATTGTAGGAATTGTAAGTAACCATTGATCATTGATGTAATCTAACAAAACACAAGACACATGTCACATTGAGGAAGATAACAATTAGTCTAAAATGAACAATAGTCAACCATGCCATAAACGACCATAGTGAACCATGAACAACCATAGTCAACCATAATAAATTGTAGTCAACCATGAACAACCATGAATAACCATAGTAAACCATGATCAATCATGGTTAACCATGATCCACCATCGTCAACCATGAACATCCATGATCTACCATGGTCAACCATAACTAACCATGAACAACTATGGTCAACAATGAACAAACATAGTTAACCATGTTCAACCATGAACGGTCATGGTCATTCATTATCAACCATAGCCACTCGTAGTCAACCAACAAGGGTTATCCATGGTGAACCATGATTATTATCAACCATAGTTAACCATGGTCAACCAACTAGGGTCAACGATAGTAATTATGGTCAACCATAGTCAACCATGAACAACCATGGTCAACCATAACTAACCATGAACAACTATGGTCAACAATGAACAAACATAGTTAACCATGTTCAACGATGAACAATCATGGTCATTCATTATCAACCATAGCCACCCGTAGTCAATCAACAAGGGTTAACCATGGTGAACCATGATTATTATCAACCATAGTTAACCATGGTCAACCATCTAGGGTCAACGATAGTAATTATGGTCAACCATAGTCAACCATGGTCAACCATAGTCAACCAAGAATAAACATTGTAAACCATGAACAACAATGGTCTACTTGGTTAACCATGAACAACGATGGTTAATCATGGTCAACCATAGTCAGCCATGGTCATTAATAGATAACCATGGTCAATCATAATCAACTATGGCCAGCCATAGTCAACTATAATAACCATGGTCAAGCATGGACAACCATAGTCAACCATGAAGAAGCATGGTCAACCATAGTCAACCATGAGAAATCATGTTTCACCATAGTAAACCATGGTGAACCATGAACAACCATAGTCCATTATGATCAATAATCATTAACCAAATTCGATCAACTATAGTCAACCATAGTCTACCATGGTCAACTAATTGGGGTTAACCATAGTTAACCGTGGTCAACCATAGTTAACCAACTAAGGTGGTCCATCATAGTCAACCAATATATATCTTGTCAACATGGTCAACCATGGTTAAACCATGATCATTCATGGTTATTATTTTTAATTATTTACATTTTGAAAGTGAGTGTTGAGGATCAAAATCACTTTCTCTTAGAGTGCCTTGCTTATACCCACATTAGATCTGAGTTTCATAGTATTTGATACAATACAAACCTTTATAACCTCCTAACTTTCCAAAACTATAATGAGCTTGGAAAGCTTATTGAGAATCTTTTTTAGCATAGAAACAAGATTTTAAAGTAAACAAGGTATTTCATTTAATATTTAAATTAATTTATAATAATATTATAATATTTATATAAGGAATGACTAATGTTAACATTATTAAATTTATTAATATATATTTTATGTATTATTAATAAAAACCATAATCAACCAAATTGAGCTAACCATACTTCACCAATATTCAATAGTAAATCATACTAGTTTTCAATTACATTATATAATCAAAAAAATGAACCAAAAATCAACCTATGTCCCCAAAAGTTAAATGTTCTTAGCAAGAGTCTTAAGTCAAAATTCAACCATGGTTCCAATAGGCAACCATAGTCAAAATTCAACTATAGAAAACCATGTAAGCTTTGTTGGTCGACCATGGTCAATTAAGGCCAATCAAAATTAACCACAGTCAAACAAATTCTACTATGGTCGACAATGTTCAAAGATTGGAATCAAAAGTCAACCTATGTCCCCAAAAGTTAAATGTAGTTAGCCAAAGTCTTAAGTCAAAATTCAACCATGGTTCCAATAGTCAACCATAGTCAAAATTCAACTATAGCAAACCATGTAAGTTTTGTTGGTCAACCATGGTCAATTAAGGCCAACCAAAGTTAACCATAATCAAACAAATTCTAAGTTCTACTATGGTGGACAATGTTCAAAGATTGTAAAAGATTGTGTTTGAATTTCTGAATTTTCATTCTATCAACATTTAAGCACAATCAACCTTTTTGGAGTGGATGTGTTGAAGCTGGTAATCAAATGTAAAAATGGTGAATTCAACTAGAGTTGAAGGAAGAAATAGTTGTTTAAATGTAAAAATGGTGAATTCAACTAGAGTTGAAGGAAGAAATAGTTGTTTGGAGATTAAGGGAAACACTTTACTAAATAAAGAGATTTTATTTTAAGGAAATAAAAAATAATGTAAAGGAAAGCCAATTTTTTTTAGGATTAGCCAAATGAGAAATTAAAAGAAATATAACATAAAAAAGTAAGCTAAGTAATTATATGATTTAATAAAATTTAGAAGTTTTATTGAATAATAAAAAGGAAAGAAAATAAAAAATAATAAAAAGTAATTGATTAAAAATTAATAAAAATGGGATTTAACGGGAAGAAAATTTTTAATATTAATTTAAAAACATTTATTTTAATTATTTAATAAAATGAGAGTTTAAAGTGAAAGGTATTTTTAATACTGAAATTAAAATTAAAATGATTAATTATTATTTTTATTTTTATTTTTTGAGATAAAAAGAAATAAAATAATTAAAATATACAAATAAAAAGTGAAAAATTAAGTTGAAATTAAAGCAAGTTTGCGAGGAACAAATTTATAATTATAAAATAAAGAAACTTTTTGAAAGAGAGAGGTTATATAAAATAAAAGATTTTAAAGAAAAATATAAAAATGGGGAAGAGATTGAGAGAATAAGAAAAATTAGGGAAATTAGAGAAAAAAAAATAAAGAGGAAGGGAAACATTCAACACTAAGAAAGAAGGTTAGGAGAGGAGAGAGAAAGAAAGATAGGAAAAGATTAGATATTTTCATAAAAAATATTGTCGGATATGGTAGATTAGTGGTTTTCAAGATTGACTTAGTTTATAGCTTTCTTTAAGATTAAAGAATTTTTAAAAGTGACTAATCATTGTCAACCATCATCAAGTATGGTAGATGCTCATAGAACTTTAATCAGGATTTGTTATCTGATTTTTCATCTGAGATATATGATTTTGAAGACATGAATCATATGGTTTTTTTTAATAAAAGCTATGACTTTTTTTCTTGGAAAAAAAAATGGTCAAACCATAATAACCCATAGACACCCATTATGTAAACATAATTAACTATTGAAAACTTTATTAAATCATAACCAACAAAATTCAAATGTGATCAACCATGCTCAAGACCAATCAACCAAGCTCAAAGCGTAATCTAACCACATTATTATCTATGGTCAAACATGAGCTGACATGGGCTCATTGGGTCAACCTAACTCATCCATAATCATATGTTGTCCTCTATAGTCAAGCAATATATATCTTGTGAACCATGGTTAAACCAGAATGAACTCTAATTATTATTTTTAAGTATTGGCATTTTATTATTTTAAAAATTGATTTTTAATAATATTAAATTATTAATATTGATATAACATTGGTTAATTTTAATATTATTAAAAATAAAATTTTATTTATAATTATAATTTATTATATAAATAAATTAGGTGGTGGTGGTGGTGGCCGTGGCTGGGTCAAACTTTGGTTTATCATCCTGAAGAAACTAATTAATTATTTTGTTTTAAAATTATATTTCTATGCTCAAAGAGTTTGGAGAGAAGCTCCTATCATCCTAAAGAAACGAATTAATTATTTTGTTTTTAAATTATATTTCTATGCTCAAAGAGTTTGGAGAGAAGCTTCGGGAGCTCACTATAATTTTGACATGTTAAAAGGTTAGTAGGGGAGAGATGTGTAACTCCTTACATGCTCATCCTAGAGTTGACACCTGTCCTTTGTAAAAAAAATTGTTATTAAAAATAACATGTCGGCTTAAATTAAATTTAAATTATTTAGAATTGCATATATATATAACAACATAAATTAGATAAACTAAAATCATAACTTTGAATTACACATTTCATCAACATTTCCATTCTAAAAAAGGGTTTGCACATCGAGAGATTTGATCCTTCTCTGTGCTTGGTAAATCCCCTTTTAGATGGATCTATGTTGGTTTTCATCTTCAATGTTCCTATTCTTACAAAGATGGCAGATCCTTTCCACCCATGGTGTTTTAGGAACTGTCCAACTACCTATTTCACTATGGAGCTCATAAAAATCCATTCTTATCAATCATATAATTAATGTTATGATAGACATATATCAATCATATTATTAATTAATATCCCAAGAAGCATAAAATAGACCAACGATGGGTTGACTTTTGATTTATAAGAATCTTAAATTCTTAGAGATGTAAGAGTTTGAATTTTTTTAGTGTGTATGTGAGTTTTATTATAAATTTTAATGGGGATGTGGGTTTCTATGACCCTAAGATAGATTATAGTAAGTTATTCTAATTTGAAGTACTCAAAGTATTGATAAATTGAATCTTTTTTTATTATTAATTATTTTTTATGTTTTATAATTTGAATTGGTTATATTATGCTAAATTAAATATGCCTTGCCGTAAGATGGGATCATTGTGGTTTCATTTTCCTAACTTAGAAGTGTTCATTTGTTACAAATTATATTAACTTATTAGTGTTCATTTATTATAAATTAAATTAATTAGATTAATTTTTTGTGTTAGTAATTTGTTAATTGTTAATGATTATAAGTAATTTATCAAAAATAAATACTTAAATATTATATAGTGATATTATGTGAGGATGATTATAAGTGATTTGTTAATAAAGATTATCTAGTGATCGTTCATAGTGTTATGAGTAGACAAATTTAGATTACTAGAAAATTTATCTAGTTATATATTTTATTTTCATCATTAAAAAATTCTTAGAAGTGGCCAATTATTATTAAAAATCATCATGCATGGTAAAATTATACTAAATCATGGTCACCCATAGTCAATATCTATCATAGTCATTCATTATTAAACATAATCAACCATCCAAAATCTTATTTAATCTTCCTGAATCACAAAGAACAAAATTCAAATTTAATCAACCATGTTCAAGCCCAATCATAACGCACAAAATTCAAATGTAATCAACCATGTTCAAGCCCAATCAACCAAGCTAAACCATAAGACATGCTCTCTTTTGGTCAACCTAACTCATCCATAATCATACATGACCGTCCATAGTCAGCCAATATATATCTGGTTGCACTTAATAAAATCAATGTATGCTCATAAAAAAAAATTATGAAAAATAAAAATTCACCAATTCTATAAATAAGTGATTATAAGTAAATGATTTATCAATAAAGATTATCTAGATAATCTGACTTCTAGTGCTCTGGCTAGACAGATTTAGATTACTAAAATATATTTATACAGTTAACAGTGTCGATGGAACCCAGCAGAAGGCTCAGCGATGCAACCGGACCAGTGCAGGACATTCCACCAACTCGTTCCACCATTTCTTCTGGTGGGCCGTTAGTCACAACCATAGGCTCCCCACAGCTGACGCTAGTCATCAATGAACCAAATAATTCGCAGGCCTGTGATCGGGTTAGATTTCTGCCAAATTGCTGATCCGTTTAGATTTGAATATATCACTAATATTAATGCTTGCTTAGGCCTCTAAAAAAATTCTTTCCTCTTATCTGTGCTGCCAAATTCCTCAATGCTCACAATTTGGCCCATGAACAGAAAATGTTTACAGGGATTTGAATTTGAATTTTCAGATATATTGAGTTCCATAAATTTAGAACCAAGACATATTGAATCAACTTTCTCATGCACGGTATGATTCATCCACTTAACTATAGAACCAAGACATATTGTGAACATA
This sequence comes from Pseudotsuga menziesii, assembly GCA_001517045.1. Lineage (NCBI taxonomy): Eukaryota > Viridiplantae > Streptophyta > Pinopsida > Pinales > Pinaceae > Pseudotsuga > Pseudotsuga menziesii. The sequence continues at coordinate 184,011 of LPNX010998836.1, forward strand.
CATCTCTGTCCTGATTATGCTTTCAATAATGACATTGAAGATGAATGTTTTCAGAGTACGACGGAGAATAGCCAAGCCCCACCATCAAGCTGATGATCTCTGCCCTACCTTCTCTCGCCACCTTTACCATTCTGGGGTGAGTTACATGTCAATTTTTAAGGTTTTTTAAAGTTATGGTTTTACAGTGTAGATTTGGGCGGAAAATACTTAGCATGCTGCAGAGTATTAAATGCTGCTGTAGCAACTTTGTAGGCCATTGGATCTTAAGCTTTTGAGATCTAATGGTCTATATTGCTGCTGCAGCATTTTATACTCTGCTGCATGCCAAATATTTTTAGCTATAAATTTGTGCTAATTGTTTATAAGCATTTACATATTATGTCATATTTTGGATTTGTTTAAATAGATCAACAAGATTAATTTTAATGTAATAAATATACAGCTTAAATTTATTTCATGATTGTTATATATGTTTAAATACATCTTTAATAATATTTAAATAAACTTTCAATAAAATTTAAATAAATTTAGCTCATCAGTTTTGGTTTTTTTAATTAAATAGTATTTGTTTTATGTTTATATTAATTAGTGCAATGCTTATGTTATATCATAAATAGATAACTATAAGAATTTGGTAACTAGCACAACCACTTAATTTGTGGTTGGTAATGTGTTCAATTATGATTTATTCATTTATCAACTATCACTTTTTTTTTATATTATTTTTTATCTCTCACATTCTTCCAACACGCCCACATAGTTTATGGCTGGATCAAGTCAATAGGGATCAAATGGCTGAGAGATAGTTATGGAATGGAAGACACTTTGAAAATATTTTTTTATTCCTCATATTCTTGTAATTACTTGTCTCATCCCGGTCAGTAGATGAAAAAACATTTCACATTCTTCTAACACATCCACATAGTTAATGGCTGGATCAAGTCGATAGGGATCAAATCGCTAAGAGATAGTTATGGAATGATAGGGATCAAATGGCTGAGAGATAGTTATGGAATGGAAGACAGTTTGGAAATATTTTTTTATTCCTCATATTCTTCTAGTTACTTGTCTCATCCTCTTCAGTAGATGAAAAGCATTTCACATTCTTCTAACACACCCACATAGTTTATGGCTGGATCAAGTCTATAGGGATGAAATCGCTAAGAGATAGTTATGGAATGAAAGACAGTTTGGAAATATTTTTTTATTCCTCATATTCTTTTAGTTACTTGTCTCATTCTGGTCAGTAGATGAAAAAGCATAGGATATAGTCCACCCCAAATTTCAATTAAAAATGTCTATCAATATAATTAATTTAACTTCTGTTTAGCCTTTGTTTAACAGTAATCCATCTCCACAAAACTTAAGTAACTGGCTACCTCTATCCAATTCACTAGCCACTTTAAACTAAGCAATTGACTAAATCTATTAGGTTCACCAGCCACTTTGCTTGTAGCTGTACTAGTTATTGTCCTATAGTCCTTAATTTGAGTGTAACTTGAGCTGTATATATATTTGGGGGACAAAGGGCTAACGTTTAGCATGAATTGACAGGTAATGATCAGGTTTGGCTTGGAGATCTTATTCGGACCCAAAATTGCAGGCATAACTGCAAACAACAGCCCTCTATTCATCGATCTGCCTGTTAATATGGTAACAACTTGTTCATATGATTTCGTTAGCCATATTGATTCGAAAAAGCCACCACAGATCATTTGAGACGATGGAATAGATCCGAAGTACACCCCCTTTAGGATCTCCTCCTGGAGTCGGCCGGTTCTTCATATTCTTCATCCATTTCTACTGTTACTCCCTAGCTACGAAAAATAACCTCTGATGACCCAGGTATAAAAATAATTATATATTCAGGTTTCCTGTGAATTTTGTCGGAGAGGCGTGGAGCGTCTGCTTAGTTCCCAAAGTGAGTCAAAACCTTGTGTAATAGCAGAGCAGTTGCGATGTTACTTCAAACAGGCAGAGCAGAGCAGTTGTGTATTACCGAATTGTCTGTACAACATGTGTGCCCATCTGCGTTTATACGCATCTCGCTGATAGATGAGGCCAATCCACATGATATTTTTGGCACTCAAATGATCATAAACTTTGTAGCCACTGCATGTTTGTAAACAAAGTTAGGTATTTAGGCGATAATTAATCAGCTTGGGTAAAGTAATGATTATTCTCTCAGCATCATAAGATTCATTAGAGTAATAATCATTGCCTACTTGGATCTCAGCATATTCACCAGCCAACAATAAGCCCTACTACAAGCTCATTAATTTTCGTGATGTATATTAGATGGAGTGTCAATATTTGCTATATTTAGCATACATATGTGGTACTCTGGATTCTCAAAGAAACAAAATAAAATTGATAACTTTTTCATTATCACATTTTCAAGTCACATAAAAGCGAAAGCATCTATAATATAATATAAGTCTCTCAACCTAAAAATCATTGTCATATTGATGTCAACTAAAACTAAAAATCATGGTCATAATTTTTATATAATATAATATAAGTTTCTCTAAACCTAAAAATCATGGTCATATTGATGTTAATTAAAACTAAAAATCATGGTTATAATTTTGATACGTTAACTTTATAAATTTCATTATTTTTCCTTAAATAAGATTTAAATCTTTTGTTTTTCTTACAAATTTGACTACATTAAGGTTGAAGTTGGATTTTTGTTTCATCAATATTACATTCTAATTTAGTCTACATAACACTAATTTGAGTGCATTAATAAGCTTAATTTTTTATTGGAATATATTAAGGATTTAAATTTTTGCTTAATTTAAATAATATTATTTGAATATATTAAGAAGATTAAATTTTGATTTGGGTATATTAAAGAAATTAAAATTAATTTTTTAAAAGAAAAAAAATTAACAAAGTGATACCGTTTTAGTTTATTAAAAATTTTGGTATAATAATGTGGATTTTTATTATTTAAATGATTATATATTTTGGTATAATAATGTGGACTTTTATTATTTAAGTGATGTACTTGTCATAAAGTTAATTGATTGTTACCATTGTTAGATATTTTGTTAATTTTATATAAATAATTTTTTTTCAAAGTTTGGTAAGTTAATTTCTTCTTGAAAACATATTCACAAACACAACAATTCGATCTTCCATTTGAAAACGTATTCACAACCTTGAAGCAGCCTTGCTACTAAATTATTAAATTATTTAATAGTGTTTTAACTATTAAATTATGTATAATTGAACATAGTAGCAACTAGTGAATTATCAAATTATTTAATAGTGTATAACTATTAAATTATTAAATTATGTGTATAATTGAACATAAATAACATAAGTTGAGAAGGTCAAAAACAAGTGTTAAGGTAAAAAAAACAGTGTGGGAAATATTTTTTTTTTTTTTTCCCTAGTCTAATTAAAAAAAAACAAACAAACAAATTTCATTTTTTCAATGCTATTCAATGTTATTTAAGAAAAAATATAGGTTTTGTCAATACAATTGTGTTTAATTTTTTTTGGTTGGATTAATGCTAAGAGTGCTTTAATTGATATACAGTTATGATGTTCTGACAAAGATCCAGAGCATATGCATTTACTTATTGCAATAAATGCAATAAGACCCACGATCACCACCTTAGACCCATCTCCACTGCCTCCTTCACTGTTGTGGCGATCAATAACCACCCTGTTGCGCAGGATTTAATGCAATGGCGGATGCGCAATAGTCCGTTGGATCTCAAGCTGCACAATCACCACCTTAGACCCACCGCCACTCCCTCCTTCACTGTTGTGGCGATCAATAACCACCCTGTTGCACAGGATTTAATGCATTGGCGGATGCGCAACAGGCCGTTGGATCTCAAGCTGCTTGAGATCCAACAGCCTACTGCGCAATTGCCGTCGGATTAAATCCTGCGCAACAAGCTGGTTAATTTTTGCTTATCGCCTATTTGCTTCATGCAAGCCACTACTTATTTGCTTTAGGCAGACTAATATTCCGAATGTACATGTCAAAGACCTCATATTCAAAATGTTCAATTAAATTATTTAATAGTGTGTAAAATATTGTAGTGGGTGGAAGAGATGGCATTCAAGGGGATGATGTGTAATGTCTTATCTATGTGGCCCTTATTCATCACTAATCAAGGATATGGATATTGTGATGTAATATGTTCTTTCGGTGACCCCATGTTTAGATTAAGGGGGCCATTGAAAATAGGAGTGTAATAATCATTTTTAGCTATGATTAACCTTATAATGAGTTGGTTATTTATACACCCACTCTCAATTTTATCCACCATTGAGATTATATTGAGTTGGGTATCCATGCACCCACTATCATTTTCAGCCATGATTGACCTTATATTGAGTTGGTATTCATACACCCTCTCTCATTTGTATTCATCAATTTTCTTTATGCCCCCCTACATAGCTTAAGGTTGGGTGTAGAAAATGATGTAAGATTCACTTTCAACCATGAATGACCTTATATTGTAATCATTATTATATTTCTATGTTTGGCTAAGGTCAACCTTGTGCACATAGGGTCATAATACCTCTTGGGGAAAGAGCCTTACCTCTTGAGATGGTTATTTATTTGCACACTTTCATTTTCGATCATGACCAACCTTATATTGAGTTGGGTATTTATACATCCACCCTCATTTGTATTCATCATTTTTTTGTGGGCCCCTACTTAGCTAAGGGAATGACAAAATCATGTAAGTTTCAATTTTGGCTATGATTGATTTGATATTGTAATCATTATCTAGTTCTATGTTTGGATAAGGTTGAACTTGTACATGTGGGATCATAATCCTTCTTAGATAAGGTTGAACTTGTACATGTGGGATCATAATCCTTCTTGGGGAAAGTGCCCTACCCGTTGAGATGTCTATATATACCCAAATATCCTTTGGAATTAATATCAAGTGATGCATTTAATATTTTATTAAAGGGATTTTCCTAAGGAGACCTATGTAGTGTTGCGCCCTCTCTTTTGCATGGGTTTCTTTCTCTCTCAAACATACTTGTTCTTAGGTTCTCTATCTCTCTAGGGTTGAACTCCTTGGTTGATCTATATTCAAGTGTTCCACAACACTCATGTTGATTTTCTTTTATCTTTATTGAAATTTTAGGTTTGTATTGGTTTCATTTCATTATATATATTGTGAATCTCTACATAAACTGTGCAAAGTTTATCCTTTATGGAGACGTATCTCCAAAAAATATTCAAATCTAGATCATGGTTCCAAATCTAGATCAAGAAAGAGTTCTAGGAAATGACACATATGTTCCAAATAAATTGCAAAGGTGATAACATTTATGCATTTATTAAAATCCCATTAAGGGAGGACAATAATTAGAGCCAAAATGCATACAATTTGATTACTCCATTTAAAATAAAAATAAATAAATAAACCTTGTTAACACTATATTTTCCTACACAAAATTGGGTGTTACTCAACAATACAGATTTTGGCATTCAACATCAAAGGCTTGTGAGTACTTTTCCCATATGGGTACCTTGAGTATACCTTTATTCCATCTCAACTTTGTTCTAGAGTTGCAATGTATGAGTTTTGGGGATTATTAAGATATTAGAATTTTAACAATACAACACATGTTTTGTTATCTTTAGTAGGTTACAAGTTTAGGCCTCTAGAAATCTATTTTTAACAATTTTTCCCCATGCACCAAATTCATACACAAACTTTGGAGGATGCATGGGGGTTGATGATGGTTAGATGGGAATTTTTAATATTCTAGATTTTGTTATTTTTAGTAGCTTATATTTTATAAATTTTATATTATTTAACGATAAATAATAGTTTTGGAGACCCAGTATTCAACCATTAAAATGGGAACTTTCATATTTTCAAATTTTTCTATTATGAAGATTCTTTTTTTTAACTTTATCACTTTCATCTTTCTTGAAATGTGAAAGTAGATTTGGATACCCATTGGGGAGATGAGCATGTAGTTTGAATTTAATTAGGTGCCTAGATTTATTGTCCACATATTTTAGGTTTGATTTTTATATAATAAAATGTATATTTCGTTGTTTGGAAAATTGTTTTGGTTCCCAAGTTCATATTTTGTTTCTAGATTGCATATGGATTCCACCCAAGTTTATTAAGAGCTATCATTAAGTGAATAAGGATTATGCAAGGCGACATTGGCACCTTCCCTAGTTACCTTTTAACTATAATAGTTTCAAGCATTAACTCTTTAAGAGTCTATATTTGGAACGACGTTGTTTTGAGTGCTAACATTATAACGACATTGCCAAGGAGTGAGCAAGGATTTCTGAGATTTGTGGAACCAAGTTACATGACATTGGTGAATATGGTTTATTGCATACTTTTAATACTTATTAGTGATTCCACAAAAACAAATCCATTGAAGAAGAAATACTTGTAAGAGGTCTTTAAATATTCACTATTAGTTTTCATCATGCTTTCATGTTATTCATATGACATATATGGAAAAAATAGAAGTTGTCTCAGGACTATTGGTAGAAAATATGAATATCATGTTCAATCAATTTTGTGATCTTAATGATCAATTAGACATGCTGGATCATACCCATCAAGTGAACATTAAATATGTGTGTGAGGATCATCAGAGTGGTAAAGAAGGTTCGGTCAATATGAATACTTTCAAGTGCTTCCGAATGATAAGGATGTTCAGGAGATGGACACATATTTAAATCATGTTTTCATGATCCTTCATTTCATGGATTTCAAATTGGAAAAGGAGGTACAATATATATGCCAAGAAAACTTGAATCAACAAGACGAGTTATTGATTCTTCTAATGCTTGTTCCAACTTAGGAAGAGCATCATGCGGTTTTGGTAAATGATAATGGGGTATATTCTTATGATTTCACGTTTGATGATGTGCAAGATTATAGTATTTTTTTATTCTTCTTTTCTTGTTGTGTAAATCAAATAAATTGATAGTGTTCCACAGGATGAGGGTTATGGTTCCAAGCATCCATGATTTTTTTCAAGAAGAAAATGAGTTGTTTCTTGATATTCATTGAATCAAAGGTAACGATATAAAAAACAATGACATTAGGTATCACTACCAACCAAATGACAATACATTTTTCTATAGCATGAGCATCCGGTATCAGACATATCGCCAAAGTAAAAGAAAAACTCTAGCTAGAATAGTAGACAACCTCATAAGAGGTTGTAACAAGTGCTCATCGAAAAGGAGCAACCAAATCTAAATCAATACCAGAATAAAAGGAGACTTCCTTCTAAACCATAACCCAATAGAGGAGAATCCTTCAGTCTATAGAGAGTACATAATAAGAGTTGAAATCCTATCGAAGAAAGCAGTTGTGTCAGGATCTATGGCTCAAAACTGAAAAATATGAACAATGGTGACTATCGTTCAACTAACCACTAGGAATAAGGATCAAAAGATCGTTCCTAGGTCGAAATCCAAGAGAATATCAATAAAAAAGAAACATCTAGGCTTCTTCAAAAGAGACGATGAGAACCACCCCCAAATTCTTCTCCTTTAAATAAAAAATTTGAAGAAGGATAGGCAACTCGAATCCAAAGAAAGTGCTTCCTTAGATAGGCTATCAACACTCATATTGTGCTCCATTTAAACATGTTGGAAATTTATAGAGAGAAAGGATTTTTTGACAACCTCAATGCAAGCGCACCAATGATCTATGTCTGGTACCGAAATACCATAGGCTAAGGTTTCCCAGTTTATAATAACTTATGAATCTACAAATACATAAAGAGCAGGAATCCCAATAGATTCATAAAAAGACATAAGAGACTAGAGAACTATGAGCTTGACTCTTGTATTAGTACTGGTTCCACAACCCAATTTTAAATGAAAGAAGAGTGAATGATTGATGTAGAGAAGGATACATGCACCTCCCTTACCATTTTCAACTTGAATCTAGAACCTGTTCCTCAAATATGCATTTGTTGCGAGCAATCCAAATATTCCAAACATCCATGATTTTATTACTTCCTTTGTTTCTATTAAATATGCCAAAGAGGTAGATTATACAAGGGAATCTAATTCTTATTTTTTATGATTTATACCTTGGAGACCTTATTTATGACACTGGCCATGAGGAAGATGAGGTGGGTTTGGAGCTTGCCTTTTCTAGTAACAGTTTTCTATTTTTAGAAAGGATAGCCCTTGTTTGTTGATTTTTATAGTCAAAATGGAAAGCAATGCTTTGTCATTATTGCATCCTTGATTGCTTATCGTTCTAAAAGTAAACCCTTGTTTACAACTATTTTTTCTAAAATGTAGTAGGAAAAGTGCATTGATCAATAGATAAACATATTTATTTGGTAATGATTTATCAATTTGATTTTATTTCAATGTTTATTTACAAGTTAAATCATAGTCCATATTCAAATATTTGTGTTGACCCAGTTGAGAAAAATATGGAATACTTGTTTTGTAGGTTAAGATGGTAGAGTTTTGGTTTTACCATTCTTACTAGGTAAGTTTGTGGATATACTAAATTGTATAATGAGTCACACCAGTATGGAACTTATACAAAGACATTAGTAGATTATACACTAGTTTGCAGCTCTAGTAATAGATGATATACTAGTTTTCAGCATTGGGGGTTATCTAGAGGTCATGTATTTGTGTGATCATATCATCCTTTTCTTCCCTACCATAGGGATGCTGGTAAATTTGCATAAATCCTCGATAGGGAAAATAACCTTCTTTGAATTTCCCTCCCCTGTCAACTAGTGTTGGATCAAAATCTAAAATACCTTGGTTTTCCTCTAATCCAGATGACTACAATATTTAGGATTGGAAGTGGCCCATTTCAAAATTTGGAAACATGATAAATATATGGGTACCTAAAATGGTGTATTGGATGTCAATCGCATGTATACCAAAAGGTGTTTTGAACATCATTAGGTGTTTGTGATTTAGATTTATTTGGTCAGTATACAAAGATTAGAGGGATTCCTTTGATAAAATTGGAGAAATTGGCTTTTCCCAAATCGATGGGGGGATGGGGAATAAAAAAATGTATCCATGTCCGCAAGGGAAGTTGAAACAAAGATAGTATGGCATCTTATCACGTTAACAAGTATATGGATAAAGGTAATCTCGAGAATGTATATTTCCTAGACTCAATAGAATATTGGATAAGGATGCCAAAAGGAAGAATTTCGAACGCCTCCATTTTCTAGAAATCTCTCTTAGAGGCTTCTCCTCGGACTAACATTAGAGAAAATTTGGGGTCTAAAATAGGCCTCATAAGAAAATGAGCTACCTTGTAAGAAAACAAGCCACCTCATAATAAAAGAGCCATTGAATTCAAGAAACATTAGAATTTCAGGAAAAGAGTCAACCATAATGGTTAACTTGGCATATTTGACATTAAAAAAACTAGTTTTTCTTCATATTTTCAATATATATCCTATGTTACCATAAACAAAACGTAGGCAATAGTTTCCCTCTTAAAACGACTAAGAAATAGGAACCTAATGGAAAACAATGTTTTTTATTTGCGTTCCCGTTTCTTAAGACATAAATATGTTCCCTACGAAACGATTTTCGTTTCTCATCATTTCTGTGGACCATTTCTTTTTTTTTGTAAATGTGCATCTAATTCTCTTATGGAAGGAGGAGTCAAGGAGAGTATTTTCCTGCAAGGTTTCTTGCTATTGAAATTAAGGATATTTAATGGCCTTTAGTGATTTATTTTATCTGGAACAAATAGGGGGCATCATGCCTATGACAACTCGTTCTAAGATAAATTTCTTTAGAATTAGGATTACTGAGAGAATCGAGGGTCTTAAGGAGTTTTTCATATTCGATTTTGAATCACAGCAAGTTCAAGGGTTGTGTGGCATTAGATTTAGGTGTATTATCATCAAAGGAAGAAAATGAATTTGTAATAGGGAGCATGAAGTTGCATAAGATGTATTTGGTGTTCATTTATGACTATGTACAATATGCTACAACATATATTTTTTCCCATTTTGTTTATATGCAGAATAGTATGAACAATTGAGTAAGGGTATAGATTGAACAGAAAAATGTAAATCACTGTTTAATTAGTTACCACTTATATTTTGTCCCATTTCATTTATATGCAGAACTGTACAGATAAGTGAGTAACGGAATTCAGTCAGTGAAGTAGTAGATTAAACAAAAAGATGAAAATGATAGCTTAATTAGTGGACTTGGTTAGTTGCTATAGATTTTGATAACTGTTATAAATAAATTAAGTAGCGTCTGAGTATATTTGTAAGTATATTTGTAAATATTTTGTTTTTTGATTATAAGGCAATGGTTCCAAGAATAGGTTGAACTCTTCTCCATAGTATTCTTTTATTTTCTTTTTCATGTTTCCTTGGTTAAGTAAAGAGCTCATCCTATAATTGGTAGAGAAATTAAGTGAGTTAGAGTGAAGGGTGTAATGTAATTTATTATGAGTAATAATCCTTTAGTATTTTAATGCTCCAAATTCAAATTGTTATACCTATTTTCTTCTACTGTGAACCACTCTACCTCCAAATTATCAAGACTCGTCCTCTTATTCAATATTTTTTTTCTCTCTCCTCGTTTCTCGTTATGTTCCAGTTTCTCATTTTGTTTCTTGTAACATAGTATATATCTCTGTCGTTTTACTCAAATTTAGAGCAGGAGAACTCGTTGGAGCAGGAGCATACTTTTGAGGGACACACTAGTTGAACCGTGACAAACTGGATTGGGTGCATATTGAGCTAAAAGGAACACAAGTTGTGGATGCTTGAAGTGGTGATGTAGAACTGAGTTGGATGTTGGAACGATTATGAAACAATCACCTTATGGCTACAGATTCCTTGGAAGTGGCTTCAAAATTGTTAGAAAACAAGACCACAGAGCAATAACAGTTATATAGTCAAATCATTAACCAAGATGTAAAACACATTAAACACATTACAGAGAGACACAGATATGACGTGATTCACCCAAACAATGGGCTACGTCCACAGATAAATTTACATTCCTTTTATTACTGTCCAAAAATATGAAGGGATACAACCTGCAGCAATATCATTGCATTTCCTCTTAACACTCTCATGGTCTCTCTCACAGAGTCACAGAGATTGTTTACAATGCTACAATACAATACAATACCATACCCAGATCTATTACAATGTTTTTCTTTTATAGGGGAAATACCATGGGAAAATACTACGGTGAACCCCAAATTCTGGGAACGAGTGTACAGTAAACCTGAGGTACAAACACAACTGAATAATATCTCTGGATCTGGAAGATCAGGCTCCACAACCAACAATCTCCCACTTGGAGACTGATCACAACAACTCCACCGTTGTTACACTTGCTGGAATATGCTCTGGACCTTAGACTTGGAAAATTTCTTATTTCCACCTTTATGCTTGAAGGCCAACAGAAACCAAGCAGGAACTCAGTTTCTCTCTGGTTACTCCCTTTGTCAACATGTCTGCAGGATTCTGGCTAGTATGTATCTTCTCCAATTTTAACAGTTCCTCATCTAGAACAGATCTTATGAAGTGGTACTTGAGATGTATATGTTTAGTATTTGAATGAAAGGTTGATTTATTTGCAAGATGAATGTCACTCGAGCTATCACTATACAACCTGTTATTCTCCTGCTTCTTACCCAATTCCTCCATGAACCTCTACAACCAAATCATCTCGTTACTAGCCTCTTTAGCAGCAACATACTCTGCTTCTGTTGTTGAAATTACAACAACATGTTGTAGTTTTGAAATCCAACTTACTATTGTTCCACCCATAGTAAACACATACCCCATGGTGCTCCTCCTACTATCTTTATCGCCAACCATATCTGTATCAACATATCCATATAGAGCAGTGTCTGAACCTCCAAAACATAATGCATGAGAAGTGGTACCTCTCAAATACTTGAGAATCCACTATACTGCTTTCCAATTCTCTTTACCTGGATTATTCATATACATGCTCACATCTCCCACTGCATGTGCAATATCTAGTCTTATGCACACCATGGCATACATCAAGCTTTTGACAATTGATGAATAGGGAATCTTAGACATGTAATCTCTCTCTTCCTGTGTCTCTAGACACATCTCATTACTTAGTTTGAAATGGTTGGCTAAAGGTGTACTAACTAGTTTTGTATTCTGCATTTTAAACCTCTGCAACACCTTTTCTATGTACTCACCTTGAGACAACTCCAATTTGCGATTTTTTCTGTCTCTTGTTATTCTCACGCCAATGATTTGCTTTGCAACACCCAAATCCTTCATTGCAAATGATTTAGCTAGTTTTATTTTGGGCACATTTATATCCTGCATGTTAGACCCTGCAACAAGCATGTCATCCACATACAATAACAAGATAATATATCTTTCGTTATCTAGCCTCTTGAAATAAACACAGTGGTCTAAATGACATCTATCATAACCTTGTCCTGTCATAAACTTACCAAATTTTATACCACTTCCTTGGAGCTTGCTTCATCCCATACAAACTCTTCTTCAACCTACAAACCAAATTATCCTTCCCTTTGACCTCATACCTCGATGGCTGCTGCATATAAATATCTTCCTCCAAATCCCCATGGAAAAAGGTTGTTTTTACATCTAACTATTCAAGATGCAAATCTTCTACTACCAATAGACTTAAAATAGTTCTAATTGAATTCATTTTAACAACAGGAGAACATATTTCATCAAAGTATATACCTTTCTTTTGTGCAAACCCCTTCACAAGAAGTCTAGCATTGTATTGCTTCTTTCCTCCATCTTCTTCCTTCAACCTATAAACCCATTTATTCTGCAATGCCCTTTTTTCTACAAGAAACTGAACCAAATCCCAAGTCTAGTTTCTTACCAATGAGTCCATCTCCTCATTCATGCCTTTCTCCCACTTATTTCTAGTTTCTACTTGCATTGCCTCTTCATAACATTCTGGTTCACTAGAATCACTCATCAATAAATAATGCAGTGAAGGAGAGAATCGTTCAAGGGTTCTACTTAACCTGGTAGATTTTCTTACAGTTGCAGGAGTTGCAGGTACCTACTGATGTTCTTGATTTTCCGGTGCCTTTGGAACTTCATTTTATTTGATTTCATCAAGCATCGTGTACTCTGTGTTTTCCTTTTCCACTTTCTTTCCCTGCAACTGATCTTTGTACATAACCTTTTCATTGAATACTACATCTCTACTCCTAATGATTTTGTGATTTTCAAAATCCCATGAGCGATAACCAAAATCATCAACCCCGTATCCAATAAAGGTACATTTCTTGGGTTTAGCTTCAAGCTTTGTTCTATCATCTTTATCAATATGAACAAATGCTTCACAACCAAAAATTATGAGAAATGAGTATTTTACCTGTTTACCTGTCCATGCCTCCTTTGGAATCCCACCATCCAAAGCGCTTGAAGGCCCTTTGGTTATTAAATAAACAACAATGTTTACAACATCAACCAAAAACTGTAAGGGAAACCCTACATGCAATATCATATGCCTTGCATGCTCCATGATCGTTCTGTTCATCCTTTCTTACACACCATTTTCTTTTGGTGTTCCAGGGACTGTCTTCTCTTTGCTAATCCCATTGTGTGAACAGTAGCTATCAAACTCCTTGTTGCAGTATTTACCTCCATTATCATATCTGATACATTTCAACCTATTTCATGTCTCATTCTCAACCAAAGTTTTCCACTTCTTAAAAGTATCAAACACATCATATTTCTGTCTAATGCAATAAACCCAATTTTTTCTAGTTGCATCATCAATAAAAGTAACATAATAACAACATCCACCAAGAGATTGTACCTTATCTAGTCCCCATACATCTGTATGGACAAGATCTAACTTTTCACTCTTATTTTGTTTCCCAGCCCTAAGAAATCTAACTCTCTTCTGTTTTCCATAAACACAGTTCTCACATAATTCCAAACTTACCTGCTTCAGATTTGGAAGCAGTTTCCTTGAGTGAAGAACCTGCATCCCCTTCTCACTCATGTGGCCAAGCCTATAATTCCACAATGCCACACCTGTTTCTGTGGAAGCTACAGATATAGAATAAACAATATTATGAGGACATAAATATAACGTACCTACCCTATCTCCTTTTTCTATTACTAGTGATCCTTTAGTGATCTTCTAGCACATTTCTCCAAATGTAGACAAACAACCGCTATCTCCCAATTGCCCTGTTGAGATCATATTTATTTTCATAGCAGGAATGTTCCTTACATCCTTTAGCAACCATTGACTTCCATTATTTAACTTAATCCATACCTTAACCTTTCCAACAATTTTACACGGTTCATCATCCCCCAATAAAACATGTCCAAAATTACCTTGAACATAATCATGAAAGAATTTCCTATGGGGTGTAGCATGACATGAAGCCCCTGAATCTACTAACCAATAATCGCTAGTATTATCTAATGCAATAATCAAAGCATCTTGTAACACATCACCTACTACATTCGATTCCTGAATAGTCTCTTGCTACCTCTCACCATTCTTCTTTGGTGCTCTACAGTCTTTCTTCAGAAGTCTTTTCTTACCATAGTTCCAACACTCTATTTTTCTAAATTTGGACTTGGATCTGCCCTTTTTAGACTTGTTGCGATTTATTTGGCTCCTTTCTCTCTCATTTTGTCTCCCTCTGCTCTCCATGGTCAACACATTACTTGATGTCTCACTTGTGCTTTTTCTTCGCATTTCCTCGCTAAGAATGACACCAACAACATCATCAAACTGAAGAGTGTTTGAACTAGGGACAAAGTTACTTATAGCCATGACCAAGCTATTCTAGTTTTCTGGCAATGAGCACAATATTAGAAGAGCCCTAACCTCATCATCAAAGTTTACTTTTACAGAACTTAACTAACTAGTAAGTGTATTAAACTCATTTAAATGCTCAGGAATAGATCCACCTTCCAAAATATTCATATTAAATAAATGCTTCATTAAAAATACCTTGTTGGAAGCTGAAGGTTTTTCGTAGAGCTTACCCAATGCGCTCATCACACCCTCTGTTGTTTTTTCTTTTGAAATATTGAAAGCCACCGAGGAATCCAAGAACTGTTGTATTGTTCCGAGTGCCTTCCTATTAAGAACCTCCCATTCTTCATCCTTCATAGTCGTTGGTTGTTTTGCTTTTCTGCCCAATGGTAGGTACACATCCTTTTGGTACAAATAGTCCTCCATTTTCATCTTCCATAACTGGTAGTTTTGGCTGTTAAATTTCTCAACCCTAAACTTTCCTTCTTCTGTCATTGCTCCCACTCGAACCAGGAACCCTTCTTTCTTGTGAGTTTACCAACCAAATAGACTTTTTGGCTCTGATACCAATTGTTAGAAAACATGACTATAGAGCAATAACAGTTATACAGTTAAATCATTAAACAATATGCAAAACACACTAAACACATTATAGAGAGATGCAGATATAATGTGGTTCACCCAAGCGATGGGATACGTCCACACAAAAATTGCCAGTCCTTTTATTACCGTCCAAAAAGATGAAGGGATACAACCTGCAACAATACCATTGCACTTCCTCTTCACACTCTCACAATATTTCTCACACAATCACAAAGATTGTTTACAATGCTACAATACAATACAATACCATACCCAGCTATATTACAATGATTTTCTTTTATAGGGGAAATTCCATGGGAAAATACTACAGTTAACCCAATACCATGGGTCCGCAAAACTGTTGACCAACAAAGTTGGGGAATGAGTGTACAGTAAACCTGGGGTACAAACACAACTAAATAATACCTTTGAATCTAGAAGATCAGTTTCCACAACCAACAAAAAGGGAACATTAGTTGCAAATTAACCCGTTTTACTCTAGAAGTTAAAGAAGTGGTTATAGAAGTGGAAATAATAGCTATTGATCGTACTGCATAATTCCCAAGTATGTAATATGGAACCAGAATTCAATGAATCATAGATTAGTTGTGAAGATGATTAAGTATGTGGTCAACATGAGTTGTTGAAGGATGAGCTAGGTGAGCTACCAATGGCTGCTACAAGAACAACATGGAAGTGGAAAACTAAGGGGCATAGGTGTTGGAACATGAGACACTGAAGGTGAACATGTTTGTATAGATGAATAAATAACGTATGCAACTTGGAGAAATGCAGTATTGAGGAAATACTAAAAGGAGGGATTATCCCTTGTGATTTGTAGCTAGAATTAAAATTATGACTTCACGTTGTTCCTGAAGAGAGATCCTTCCATTTGTGAACATTGAGAGAAACCTCATCTTCATTAAGTGGTACCAGAGAAGGAAGAACCTATGGATGAAGAGAGAATAGAATACTAAGGCTTGTAACAATTCCAGCAAAAGAGTGGAGCTGGGTAGAATTGTTCCCGAGAGAAGAGGTGGAATATGATGAGATAGAGGAAGGAAGAACATAGATGACTCCAACAAGCATGTTCTATTTGGTAGAGTTATCTGAGCAAGTGGTTAAAGAATTCCTCCAGTAGTCGGATTGGGTAGATTTTGTAAGGATGGATACAACTTCAATATCGAAGATGTTGGGTATAGGTGATGGAATGCACGGTTGATGAATCTGCAAGTGGAGATTTTAAAACTACTACAATGCAATTGTAGTAGAATAACAAAGAGGGAATGTTGTTAAAGTGGCAATTTTGGAGAGTACAACCTGTGTAGAAAATTGTAGCAAGACATGTCAAGAAATTCCTTGGTGAAAGGAAGATCCAGCATTGGAAATGTTTGTTAGTGGCAGTGGAAGATGTTGCATGATTATGCAATAAATGTTCATGAGGATGGATGCATTCAAATTGCCAAACAAAAGGATGGTTCATAGCCAAAGTGATCCTAGAGAGTGATGATCATGGAGAGGAGGATGTGCAACGATGCCTAATAGATACAGAGATGTAGAGGAAGAGAAGAGGAACACTACAAAGGTATATCTTGAATTTTATTTTGAATATGTGAATTTGCAATATAATCGTTGATTGAGCCAGTCTTTGTGGATTGAGTTTTGATGCAAAGCATGGGATTTGGAAACATAACAATTGTTTCGATCCGTGACTAGAGGGAGCACTCCGAGTTCAAGTAGGCACGACTGAAATATGGTTGTATCTTTTTCAGATCTGTCTTTGGGAGGAAATCTCCAAAATAAAAAGGTTGATCCTAGGCAAATGAGCAAAGTTAGTTTTTCTTTGGTTTTCCAGAGATTTATTTTCAATGCTTTGTGCATTTTAGTAGTTGCGGGTTGCAGTTGTAGGTGGTGGGTGTGAATTGGGACCTGCGTGTACTGTATTGGGGATCTGAGAGCATTTGCTCAGGATTTCCTGGGATCTATTAGTTTGAGTACTTAATCAATAAAATGGTCTTTGTATTATTGAGTTGAATTTGTTCCTTTATGTATAAGCATTATTGTTTTCCAGTTTAAGGTGTGCCTGTGAAGCTACAGGATATTTGATTGTTTTGGAATTTGAGGATTGACTACATCATATTGGTATTAGAGCACAACAATGGCTCAGAGGGGTGTACATCTGAACAGGGAAAGGAGAGGTGGGAAAAATGCCCGACGGAGAGTAACCCTTGATGAGGAACTAATCTAAAGATTATAGGCCATTGAGTCCATATTTCCCTATGAAGAATCCGAGGAGGAACTAGAGGTTCCACGAGGTTGGATCAGAGGTGTAGACCCCATGGAGATGCTTATTGAGAATAACCAAAAAAGGAACTAGGGCTAAAGTCGAGGTCTTGATTTTAAAGGTGAATGGAATCCAGAACTATTCATGGATTGGATTCAAGAGTTGGAGAAGTATTTTGATATGGAAGGGATCGAGGAGACTGATCCATGAAGGACTAAAATAGTAGCATCCAAAATGAAGTCACATGTTGTTCTATGGTGGGAGAATCTCCATAACCTTGGAAAGAGACAACAGAAAGAGAAGATCAAGATATGGCTGAATATGTTGAAGTTTATGAGAGTTAAGTTTATGCCCTCCGACTATCAGCATAGACTTTTCAAAGACTACCAAAATTTTAGGAAAAAGGACTTATTGATATCTGCATTTACAGAGGAATTTTTGAAGTTGCAGATTAAAACTGATTTACAATAAGATGATGAGCATGCAGCGGCTAGGTATGCCAATTATCTTAGGTTTCAACTTCAAGGTGAGCTCTATGGATGAAGCATATCAGTTAGCATTAAAGGCTGAAGAAAAGTTGAATAGGCGGAGCAAGGAAGTAATCAAGGGAGGGGGTTGTAATGTGAATAAGGCTAGAGGAAGTTCTTCTAAACCGACATGCAAAGCAGAATCCAGTAGTAAACTGAAGCCTGAATCCCAAGGTAGAGAGACGTCTTGGAAGAGGGGAAGGGGGAGGAATTTTGTTGGGGATTGGAGGCCCTTGAATTTTTTTATATGCAGCGGCCCCCATAAGGAAATGGATTGTCCACAAAAAACAAAAAAGGGTGATGATGGCTCAAGAAGAAGAGGGAGCAGAAATTCTGCCAGAATAAGTTGAGGCAGAGAGATGGGAAAATCTCATGTTAAGGAGGACCTTGATAGCTGGTAACAAAGTCACCCCTGAAGCGGATTGGAGGAGGAAAAGCATGTTTCATACCAAGTGTAAGTGTAGGGACAAGGTCTAGTGCAAGGTAATTGTAGATGGAGGATCCACTGACAATCTAGTAAGTACAGAAATGGTGCAAAAATTACAACTTATCTGCATTCCTAAACCTCATCCCTATAGTATTTCTTGGCTAAAAAAACATCATAGTGTGTTGGTAAACCAAACTGTCTAGTTGAATTTAAAATTGGTCCCTATGAAGGCAAAGTGTGGTGTGATGTGGTTCCAATGGATGCATGCCATGTACTCTTAGGTAGACCTTGGCAATATGATCGAGATGTAATTCACCATGGTAAGGAGAATAAATATGAGTTTTGTCATGGGAATAGGTGCCATATCTTGAAGCCCTTCGAGGAGGAAGGATCGACTGAATCAACAACCTTGTCCTTGAGTACCATGGGATGGAAGAGGTTTTCCAAGGATTATAAGAGTGATCTTTTCTATCTATTATACCCCCGAGAACAGAAGTCATTATAGCAACAAACAGTCCCCTTAGAAGTGTAGAAATTACTTCAGCAATACCTTGATTTGACACCAACAAATCTACCAGCGGGTCTACCACCCACAAGAGGTATTACACATAAAATTGATCTATTTCTGGGGGCCAAGCTTCCAAACCAAGAAGCTTACAGGATGACTCCCTTCGAAGATGAGGAGATGAGGAGGCAAATAATAGAATTAGTAGAAAAGGGGTTCATACGAGAAAGCATGAGTCCCTGTGACACTCCCGCCTTACTTTATCCCAAGGGAGGGAGGACATGGAGATTATGCATGGATTCTAGAGCTATTAACAATATTAATGTGAAGTACTGATACCCACTATCAAGAATGGATGACTTGCTATATTGTTTGTCTGGTGCCAAAGTTTTCTCCGAAATTGACCTCCAAAGTGGATACCACCAAATCCGAATTAGGGAAGGATATGACTGGAAGACTGATTTCAAAACGAAAGACAACTTATTCGAATGGGTGGTGATGTCATTCGGTCTATCCAATGCCCCAGCTACCTTCATGAGAACTATGAACTAGGTATTTAGATCACACACTGGGAAATTTATAATAATCTATTTTGATGATATTCTAGTTTTTAGTAAGACTATGTAGGAACATGTAGAGAATTTGAAGGTAATACTTGATATCCTTCAAGCCGAGAGATTGTTTATCAACCCCGCAAAGAGCAAGTTCTACAAGGATAAATTAATATTTCTGGGTAGTGTAATTTCAACAAATGTGTTGAGCATGGATCCTAAAAAGTTCAAGGACATCATTGAGTGGCCAATCCCAAAGAATATTACTGAAGTGAATATTTTTCATGGGTTAGAAAACTTTTATAAGAGGTTCATTAGGAATTTCAATGGTATAAGAGCTCCTTTGATTGACTGCAGCAGAGGAAAAACATTTAATTGGACCAAGGCAGCTATAGTAAGCTTTGAGAAACTCAAGAAAAGAGTTATTGAGGCCCATATTCTCACCCTTCCAGAATTTGACAAACTTTTTACATTAGAATGTGATGCTTCTGGGGTTTCCATTGGAGCGGTTGTAAGCTAAGAAGGACAACCTATAGTTTTTTTCAATGAGAAACTAAATGAATCTAAACAGAAGTATAACAATTACGATAAAGAGTTCTATGCAGCATTCCAAGCCTTGAAATACTGTAGACAATACCTTCTGCATAGAGAGTTCATTCTGATCATTGATAATCAAGCACTAAAATACAACAATTCCCAGAATAAGTTGTCCCACAAACATGCCAAATGGGTGTCTTTCTTGCAAGCCTACACTTTTGTTGTGCAACATAGGACTGGTAAAACTAATGTGGTGGCAAATGCTTTGAGTAGGAGGCGACATCTACTGGTAGTAATGAGTAATGTGCTGATTGGGTTTGAAGAAATGAAAATAGAATACTCCAGTGACCCCTATTTTGACCAAATTATTGCAATTCTGAGTGGGAAAGACCAAGTTGATTCACATTCAATTAAGGAGTTTTGTTTGTTAGACATATTTTTTTTTAAAGGTTCCCAAATGTGCAATCCATTTGGATCCCGACGAGAAAAACTTGTGAGAGAAATGCACTCGAATGGGTTGGCTGGACATTTCGGAAGGGATAAAACCTTCGAACTAGTAAACCAAAAATTCTTTTGTCCTAATATTAGGAGGGACATGAACATATTCATTGTTGCTTGTATATTTTTCCAAACAACAAAAGGAGGATAGCAAAATAAAGGACTGTGCATGCCCCTACCTGTCCCCATGTACCCAAAGGGGTCATGAATCAGTGTTTATAGTGGTGGACAAGTTTTCCAAGATGGCCCATTTATTAACATGTAAAAAGACAAATGATGCTAGTCAAATAGCACAATTGTTTTAAGGAAATCGTTTGTTTACATGGTCTTCCAAAAACTATAACGAGTGATCGGGACACTAAATTCTTAGGCCACTTTTGGAGAGTATTGTGGATAAAATTGGACAGCAGATTGCAATTCAGCTCCTCCTACCATCCCTAGACCGATGGTCAAACCGAGTTCGTCAATAGGAGCTTGGGAAATTTACTGCGTTGTTTAGTAGGTGACAAACTTCGCCAGTGGGACCTGGTCATACCACAAGCAAAATTTGCCTATAATTCAAGATTCAACCGATCAACGGGAAAATATGTGTTTCGAATTGTCTATGGAACCAATCCCAAAGGGGTTGTTGATCTCATGGACTTTCCTACATATCCATATCTAAGGGATGCTACAGATTTTGTGGAAAATATTCAAGGAATACATCAACAGGTCGAGCAAAAGTTACAATCAATGATTGATCAATACAAGGAAGATTCTGACCGACATAGGAGAAGAAAGGTCTTTCAGGAAGGAGAAATGGCCATGGTACATTTGAGCAAGAAAAGATACCCCAAGGGAACCTACAACAAACTGAAACCCAAGAAATTTGGTCCTTGAAAAATTAAGAGAAGAATAAATGACAACGCCTACCTAATGGATCTACTAGAAGAATTAGACATCAGTCCTATTTTCAATGTGGTTGATCTTTATTCTCTACCGACTGAGTCAAACAAAGAGGCCAATGAAGACCAGTCAATTAATGATCAGCATGACAAAGGGGGGGACTGGACCAAAGTTTTACCCAAGAAAAAGAGAGAGAAATTTGAATGTGTGTTAGACACGAAACTAGCTGTAACACGCTCCAAGGATTATAAGTTATACCTAGTTAAGTGGGAAGGACTATCAGATTCCTACAACTCTTATGTAACAGCCTGGTTTTGACCCCATGGTATTGAATTGCATATGATGTAAATAGCGTTAATGAATCGTGGTGTGGATCTCAAGGAAAAAGCCCCACCATGGATTTAGTATTTTATGTTTCGGCAATTAAAATCGATGCCGACGGTTTATGTGCTAGCTAGGCACATTATATGTTTGAGACATCATGTAAAATGCAAATTAATAAAAATACCAGAACTAGCTATGCGCTGCAACGTTAAAGAGATGGTGGCATGATTTCACAAGGAATAGGGAGGGGGAAAAGCCAAATGTTAAGGGGAAAACCCATAAGTTGTCAACTACCCATTTTTTCCTTTTGTGCCCAGTCATCTAGAAGTGGTTGAAGAAGTTATCTCCTTGGGATGGGAAAGGTATAAAGGTCAAATTCGAATTTGGGAAGTGACCCATTTTTGAAAAGCGATTTTTTGACTTGTGGGGCAAGTAAATGCTTGTAAATGCATGCCCAAACCATTATTCACCCATGAATTTCATTTTCACCCATCCTCATGGATTTTTGTCTCTCTCACACAGCAAGAAGGGGACTGAGCTCTCTCTCCCGCACGATTTGATGTTTTTTCTTCACTTCTCCATGCCTAGAATTCATTTTCTGTGTTGTTGGGCGAATGGGAAGAAAGGAGCCATGATTTTGGGGTTTAAGAAGGTTGGTTTTGCCATTGTGAGTAAGTTGGGAGATTCCCTCACATTTTTCTGCATTTTTCCTATTTTCTCTAAGCTGGGAAACTCATTTTTGGGTTGTCGGTGAACTGGAGAAGATACCCACGATTTTTTTTGGGTGGTTGTTGAGTTCGTTTTTCCCACGTGAAACCCCTAGAAGTTTCTGAAAATTGAAAAAAATAAATCAATATTGATTAAAAAACAATGTATAGAAAAAAATGACAATAAGAAGAAATCCCAATTGATTCAACATTTACATGGAATTAGTGAGGAAAACCATGTAAATATGATTTATCACTTCCAGATTCTTTTTATGGGGATTACTCAAGAGTTAGTATAGAGGAGGAGAGACTAAAATAAAGGTTGAGAATGAAGAACATGTAACGGTGATGGAGGATGAGATTGGGAAAAATCCCATTAGAAAGAGATTGATGCACTTGTTTTGTTAATGTGAACATATCCATAACCATTAGGAGTATTGGTTTTTTGTATTGCATGTTCTTTGGTCTATTTATTTTTTGAAGGGAAATGTTTTTTTCCTATCATGCTCAAGTGATTAGATTAGTTGAGAACTACTCACAACCTTATCTGAATGCATAACATGAAATTAGGGGTGAAAGTAGGCTCATGGGATACTAAAGCTTATTTCTGTCTAGAATTGTTTTGAGAAGAGCTCCACTTTTAGAACTGCTATGTTACAAGGCCAAAAGAGATCAAGCATCAAATCCCTAACATTAATAACAGACTAAAAAGATGATTTTTGTCCAGTGCCAACGTATCCACCTAAAACTAGTGTACTTCTAACATTGTACATCCCTGGGAGATTTAAAATTGTTGATCCTTGTTGTGACCACTTGATCATTTCCATAACCAATGGTTTAAATAAACAACATAAAAGTTAAAAAATTAGAAGAATAAATTTTCCATGACATTTTACCTTGCCTGTTTTGAAATGAACTTTTCTACATGCTATTAAAAGCATTGTATTATTATCTTTCCAGCTAAATAAGTTTTTTAGGATCCACATTTCCATTAATGGAAAAAAAAGTTACAAATACCATCATAAAGATAATTGATATGTTTGTCCATATGGACACAGTTCAAGAGTAACTAGCCATTCAATTTCAAACTCCACCTAATCCCTAAGCATCGTCTTCACCATAATAAACCTAAGTATTAGAAGACTTGAAAATTTATCTTTCAAACTTTAGTCTTCAGTCTACTAACGTCTAGATGTCAAATGAGAGGGATTGATAGGGATTCTAATTTCTCTTTTCAAAACGCGGTGCATATAATTATTATTCAAACACATTGAAAAAGTATCCTTCAAACTTCAATGTGGATCTTACTAGTATTTGGATCTCACACAAGAAGAAGTTTGAGAGGGATTCCACACTTATCTTTTCAAATTTTCATCTTATATTTATGTGAAAAGGTTAGACAAAAAACAAGTACTATTATATACTATAATCTCTTTGTGAACCTTATAGATTTAAAAATGTTATTTTGAAAAAAAACATATTTATAATCTCTTCTCTTAAATTATGGGTTAATAGGTTTGAGGAGTAGTATCCAAGATAATTGTAGACTTCATTTGATATGTCGACATTACGAACCTTTATCAAGGTTCATCATCAAGACAATGAGTCAAATTTTCCAACAAATATCAAGTATTTTAAACTTTTTTTGTTCTATTGTGGTTTATGGCTTTCGGATGCCCACAACACTAATTGTAAATCAGAAATAAAAAGAAAAGCATTTCCACCACCTAAATGTTTTAGGAGAAACAACTATTTATTCAACCTCTCAGAGCCCACAAGAGATGGCTATAATGCACGCTCAATTATTGTGTGGAAACATATAATTCACATCTCTATGGCCCTCACACGATGCACATTGGCAACCGTTGGGGCATCTTCCGCCATTCATGTCATGGAGCAAGATCTCATACAGATATAGAGACACACGTAGATACATCATTATTATTATTTTAGCTAATGAAATTCCATACATATATAAAGCGGTCTCTACTCTCCTGGTCCATGGAGAATATAGTTTATTGAACTTAGATAAGGGACAACTCTGTCGGGTCGGTGAAAAAGTCGGTTGTTAGGTCATTGATAAAATAAGCCATTTGAATTTGGAAGGACTTTTGGAAGGAGGATTGATTCCACTTGATGGCGTCTCTTTTAGTTATTAAATGAAACACTTGATAAAATGAGACGATGTGAGTTATGGATTTCAAAAAAAAAAAATTGCATCGTCTGTGATGTGGTCCATCTAAAATCTATCTTCATCGGAGCTATTTGATTGCTTTGTAGGATGGATGTTCATGTTTGTTTCTTAGTATGTTGATTTGATGTTCTTGCTTGTCTGACATCGTAATTCCTATGTATATGTTCATTTGGACCCTGGCGTTGGTCAAATTGACATTTACAATTCGGGTCTTGATAAGGAGTTCTTGTTATTTGTTTTTCTGTTGGATTGACTTCTTTTTAAACTGTGACAATGATTGAATTTGTATTTGTTTCTTCCTTCTCAACTTGAATTTGTTTTATAGATGCTTCCTCCTGTATTCACGCTAATTTGTTTTCTACTAGATTGTTATTACTTTGAATTTTCTCGAACCTTTCATCTTGTAACTTTTTGTCCTCTTTTAACTTCTTGATTTGTTCCTCTAGTTCCTGGTTAATATTTCTCGGATGATGGTTTTATTCTTGTTGTTCTAGTATTTTTCCTTCAAGGTCTTCATTCAAATGTTCCATCTTCCGACTATGTTTCAACTTTTTTATTTTCGTAATTAATGTCTTATTATGATTTTATTTGAAGTAGTTCTTTGGTATGGCTTGATAATGTATTGTTGATTTTTGAAATTTCCAACTTATGCATCTTCTTAATGTCGTCATACTTATGTTGGATAATTTCCTTCGTTTGTTCATGTCAACATAACTCAGATTCTTGATTTCTAGCTTTCTCTGGACTTGCACTAATTCATTTTCCTTGTCCAATATGAGCTTGCTTAAACACTTAATTTATTATTTTAAATCATTATCATTTCTATACGGTGATTCTTTAATTTTTTTATCCATTCTTCCAGGTTTTGATTGAGACTTTTCAAATATGATATTTTATCTTCCTTATCTGATAAACCTTCTAGGAAGTCTCGATTTTTTTTCCAATATTTGATTTTGAAATTCTAAGCTATGATTTCTTTTCTCTTGAAATATTGTAATCAATTTTTGCTTATCAATCTCGGATTGTAGATAATTATCGGTCGCTTCGTAATTTTCCAACTAAGCCAATACTGCTTGTAACAATGATTGTAACTCTTATTTTGTAATCGTCACATTCTTGATTTCGATGATAGATATTGGCACGGATTTTGTAATAACCTCCAAAAATATTCTTTTAACCTTTTCTATCTTTTTTTTTCAAAATAATAATAATTATTAATGTAAAAATAATTTTGAAACTATTATTAATAATTATTATAATAATGCACACAAAAGTGTGGCTCATTGGCGGTTCACTTGATATGAAGTCACATTTTGTAAAGAAGGTCATGAGTTCAAATCACACCTATCCTTACGCCTATCCTATGCTTGCGGGCTATTGTGGGGCACCTAGGGGTATAGCGGTAGCAGGAATGAATCCCTAGACCCCGTGTCATGAGAGTACCAGCCCAGTCCCTAGTTGTCGATTTCCCTAGTATATATATATATATATATATAATAACAACATATAACATTTTTTTGGAGCTAATAATAATAATATGTATTATAATAATACTATTATTATAAAAAAAATTAGGGTTAGAGTTCAAAATGTAAAGATAATGGGTTGATGCAAAGAGGTAGAGTTTGGGTTGATGCAGGCGGGAGATGGGGGGGGGCGTGGTCGGGGAGGAGGCATTGGTGGGTGTGGTCGGGGAGAAGGCGGAGGTTGATGTGGGAGGGAGCAACCAGATAGGAGGGTCGAGGTGTTGGGGAGGAGCGTGGAGTGTGGGTGGAGTGCAGCTGGCATGGGGGTAGAGATGCAAGGGAGGGTGACAACATGAAGGTAATCGCAGGCCACGGGGGGGATATTTTATGTGCGTAGAAGGACAAAGATGGGGGAGCATGGGAGGATGGAGGGAATGAAGAGCGATAGGTTTTGAGGTAGAGGAATGGATGGTGAGTGGAGTGATATGGTAGCAGAATGGAGGAATGGGGTGTGAAGGAGGAAAAGGAAATGCAAGGAGGTGGATGGATGGAAATGGAGATGGTGGGGAGAAGTGTGGACGCGATCGAGGAGCAGCGCAGATGACGTAGAGATGGGATGTGAAAGTGGAGGGGGGCTCGGGAAAACTGTCGTGCAGGAGGTGGAGGCAAAGGGATATAGATGGGGGGACACATGCGTGGATAAGGAGGAAGAGGTGTGTTGGAATATTGGAATATACTGAGAGGGGGCGTGAATCAGTATTGATAACTTTTAACAATTTAAAGCCACTTTTAACTTATTCATTAAAACAAAGAATCAACAAGATACATAGAACACAACATTTATCGTGGAATCCCAATTGGGAAAACCAAAACACTTTCTATAACTACAAAATTACATTTACAAATTTTTTTACAAGCTACAACTTGCTGGAGACAACAATCCCCAAGTTTTTCAGCTGCAACTGAAGGATTCTACAACAACCTGGTTTCTTCCTGCTCCAACAGACAAGAATGCTACAACACCCTATTTTCCATCCACTACTGGACGGAGGCTACAACATCCTTGATGGATTGAATCCTTCCTTAGCACCACCCTACCAACCTAATTTGATATTTTTCTTCAATTATGTATATGATTGTTCTTCACTTCATTGGTCTATGTCTTCTCTTTCTATTGTTTGATATGGGTTGTTGATACATATTTCTTCCACTTCGAACTTATGCTTAAATAATTATTTCTTCATGTATTTGAACCATTGTGTCTATTCATCATTGTGTATTTTCATTAAAAAAATTTCACCAATGCATCAATTATGGAAACGTCCATCATTAACTAGTGCAAAACAACCTGAAACCATGTTTTGGAAGAACTATAACT
Organism: Pseudotsuga menziesii; assembly: GCA_001517045.1. NCBI lineage: Eukaryota > Viridiplantae > Streptophyta > Pinopsida > Pinales > Pinaceae > Pseudotsuga > Pseudotsuga menziesii. The sequence goes on from LPNX010998836.1 coordinate 211,661, forward strand.
TTGACTTCAAGCAACTTTTAGGAGAAATAAGACCATGGTCATATGAACACATCAACAAGATACGTCTTGATGGTATCATATTAATTTTTTCAGTTTCCTACAAAATATGGAGGGAATTTTACTAGGGCAACCTAGACCGATTTTTCAATACTTAGTCAATTTTCCGCAAATTTCCCAAAATAGTCTGAAAGCTCATTTTGGTAGACCTGTAACTTTTTATTCAAGAACATTTTAGAGGAACTGATATCATGGTCATATGCACACATAACCAAGATAAAACATGATGGTCTCATATATTTTTATCATTATCCTAAAAAATATGGCGGGCATTTTACTGATATTTACCAGAACTGAAACAATGCAAATCATGCCAAAAGGCACTTTTGGTAGCCTCATAACTTCACCTTCAGAGACTGCCTTGACAAACCAATCATATGGTTAGATGAAAAAGACAAAAATATAGATGTATATATCCTCAAAATCATTTAATTCATCAAATATTGAATATGGCATGTATTTTACAGAGGCCCCTTAGGAAGATTAAGAAGAAATTATACTTAGTCAAATTTTCATAGTTTCAACAAGGGTTTCAGCAAGTTTCCATACTTTTATAGAATGGTGTCGAATTGTAAAAATGACTTCATGAGAGGGAAATAACACCATCATATTAATTTTCAACCTCTTCACACATGCCAAATTCGATGTCATCACTTCCTTTTTTATTCATTTGTCATTGATGAACTTTGATTTTCCTATACTTAGTCAAATTTCAGAGTTTCAACAAGTTGCCAAATTTTTACAGAATGGTGTCAAGTTGTAAAAATGACTTCATGAGAGCACTTGAACATCATCATATGACTTTGTGACCTCATCACACTTCACATCATCATACATGTAATGTCATTTTCTTTGTCATTAATGAACTCTTTTGACATTAATGTTAACCATACTCAATATTCCCCCCCTTTGGAATTGATGGCAACAACTCTTCAATTTTCACCCCCTTTGACATTAATGACAAAGTTCTCGTTTTGACATCTCCCCCTATCAACATGTCTCCCCCTAACATAATGCATTTTTTTCTTTTTTCTTTTTCTATATCTATTGTAGGGAGATTACTCCCAACTTTTGTCTAAGATGCTCAAATGCTTCTTTGGGTAGTGGCTTAGTGAATATATCATCTATTTTTTCCATTGTATCAACATATTCTAGTTTCACCACCTTTTGTTATACTTGATCCCTCAAAAAGTGATATTTTATAGGGATGTGACTTGTCTTGGAGTGCATAACAGGGTTTTTGATATGTTTATGGAACTGGTATTGTCACAATTTATCACAATTGGATGCTCATACTTTACATGTAATTATTCCAATGTTTGTTTCATCCAAATGACTTGAGTGCAACATGATGCGGCAACAATGTATTCAGCTCATGTTGTAGATAGTGCAATGGAGGATTTTTTCTTGCTTAGCCATGATACCAAACAGTATCCCAAGTAGAATGATGCTCCATAGGTACCCTTTCGGTCATCAACACTTCCTGCCCAATCTACATTAGTGAATGATTTGAAAGTGAATTCTTGACCTCTTGGGTTCCATAAAACATACTATATAGTACCCTTCAAATATTTGAGAATTCTTTCCATTATTGTCCCATGTGTTTCTTTGGGAGCTGATTGGAATCTAACAACCAATCCTATAGCTTGCACCACATCTGGCCTTGTAGATGCCACATATAGCAAGATTCCTATCATATATCTATACATGGTATGATCTAATTCCAACAACTCATCATCCTTACTTAACTTACAACCAATAACCATAGGTGTACTAACAGGATTAGAATCTTCCAACTTAAACTTCTTAAGCATGTATTTAATGTACATGGTTTAAGTGATGGAGATTCCTTAGTCTGATTGAGAAACTTGTGATCCCAAGAAGAATGTTAATTCACCCAACATTGACATTTCAAAATCCTTCTTCATTTTAGAGGAAAATTTTCCCTTACTATTTGTAGATCACTTCCAAATATAATATACTCCACATAAATAATAATAATGATCATATTCTTATCTTCAAACTTTATGTAGAGATTACTATCAATGACCCCTATTTTATATCCTTATTGCTTCAATTATTTATATAGTGTTCAAAACCATGCCCTTTGAGATTGTTTGAGACCATAAAGTGCCTTCTTCAGTTTGCAAACATATTCCTCCTTTTCTGACAAAAGGAAACCTTCAGGTTGTTCAATATAGAATTCCTCTTCTAGCTTCCCATTAAAAAATGCATACTTGACATCCATTTGATATACGTTGAAGTTTCTATAACATGAATATGCCAAAAACATTCTAATTGCTTCAAGTATTGCTACATGGCCAAAGGTTTCTTCAAGGCCGATACCTTCCACTTGAGCATATCCCTTACACACTAGTATTTATTTGTTTCTTATAACCTCACCATATTCATGAACTTGTTTTTGGAGACCCATTTTGTCCCTACAATATTCATGTTTTTAGGTCTTAGGAAAAGTTCCCAAGTTTGATTCTTCTCAATTTGATCCAACTCTTCATTCATGGCCTTGATCCAATCCTCATCTTTGTTGGCTTCTGCAAAGTCTTTAGGTTCCACCACTAATAGTAAGGCTTGTTCATTAAAAAATAACTTCCTTCTTGTACTGAAAATCCCCCTGAGTATATGATCCCTTCTAATGCTAATTTCAGGGTACCTTCTAGGTCATGAGCGATTTTAAAAAAGACATTCATTTTCAGTTCCACCACCATCATTATATTCTTCTTCATCATATCCATCGGTGTATTCTTTTACATCTTCATCTTTTTTTCATGATAATAGATGTCATTCTTATCTACAGCATTATCATCTTGGAAAATTCATTCACTAATACATATGAGCAAATTTGCGACGGTTTTTCATTGCTATTTCCACATTTTGTCATCTCAATTTTGACAATAATGGCCGCGATGTTTCGTGGCACTTATTTCATCTCTATAACGATGAAATTTATAAGTCATCGATATAGAGACGAAAACTGGCCACCATGTGTCATCTATACATTGGCCTTGAAATTGATTTTTTGTAATTCATTTTCTAATTTTCGTTTCTCTATCGACAAAATTATCGTCCCTATAACGACAAAAATATGGCCAAAAACCACTGGGGAAAATTTTGGTTCCACACAAAACCATGGAATAGTTTCGACGAACATTTGTCTCTCTATCGACACATTCTGGAATTTGAACAGAAATTTATTCCATGCAAAACAGTGGAAAACCAATCTTTATCAACAAAATATGCAAGTTGAACGACAGTTTTTCCATGAAACTACGTCACTATAGAGACAGTATTCATGGAAAGCCACCCGGGGTTTTGACGGTTTTGTAATACCCACGACGAAACCTAGATCATTAAAAAATTTAAAAAATCGTGGAAAGGCACATTCCTTTCCACGGTTTTGTATCTTCAATAAGTGCTTGTGATTGATGTGCATTCTTGTGGACCTTTTAATTCTATTTTAGACCATATTTAATCAGCGCTACAAAGCAGATTTCCATAAGGTAATTTTGAGCTACAAACTGGGGCAAACCTACAATGTGATTTGATGTTTTAGGGATGAGTTTAATACATGTAAATGACAGAAATTTTCAGATCTTATAAAACAAAAAATGAAATATGAATTAAGATTTAAAATGGCATAAAAGTTGTGATTAGTGCCTAACAAATCCAAGTTAGGTAGATGGGGTCAATTGAGGATCTCGTGGAGGCTTTAGTGATTAAAGAGTAGATAGGGTTGAATGGTCCAAACCCAATCTGCTCCTTAATAACTAGATACACTTCAGAAATCTTCAATAGGAAAATCCTAAGCTAGACATTAGATATTTGTCAAACAAGAACCACGAGGTGGCAATGTCACCGCAATTCCTAAAAATTATTACTACAAGACAAATGCTATAGAATGGCAATATACCACTATTTCAACCCCAACAAAGCTTCCCATGCCAAACCAAGAAATCTATCATAATACACTTGTAATATAACTACAAATGGTAGCTTCAAAGATGGAGGATAAAGGATAATTGCTCTTACTAGGTTTTAAAACTTGAGACTCCTCTTCCCCATGAGAAGGTTGGAAGAAGCTTGGATGACAGGAAAAGCACCTCCATTTCCACCCAAAAAAGGCTTCTCGTGCAATATTTTGGTTTGGTAGAAAATAAACGAGAACAAAAACTTCCAAGCTTTTGGTTGAAAATGAAAAATAAAACACAATTTTGAATAGTAATTTAAAGAAACGATGAAGAAATGGAGCCAAAAGCTGAAAACAAAAGGTTCTGATAGAGGGAAAGTGGTTAAAAAATAGAGGTGGGCAATGCACAGAGAGAACATAAGAGTGATAAAAGCAGGGAACGGTATGATAAGAACACAACAAAGACAAATAATTCTGATATTCTTATGTTTCTATAGAAACATTGGATAGGAAGCATGACGAAGAGGCTAGGAATGAAAATAGCAAAGTTATATTTTACGACAGGTAGAAGCAAGTCATATAAAATATTAATGCCTAGGAAGAATGTAGGAAATGCAAGAACCCTTACCTTATCAATTGCCTTTTGCCAAGTCCATTGTCCCATACTGCTTGCAAAGAGTTGTCCTAATAAACGGAAAACCACTGTGTTTGCTGACAATTAAATTTATAAATTAAATAAATAATCCATTCCTAGACCTATACACAAGTGGTCATTTTGCTAGGCATGGAAAATATCAAAATACTCTATGAAATAAAAATGGGCATACAATTAAATCAGCTAATGATGTCTGGAAAGTGTGTTCTTGGGGCAATTCCACCAAGAGATGTGGTTCTGGAGTCACATTCCACATGTCCTACGAAAGAAATCAACAATCAATCTATCCAACACACATTTTCCACCAGAATATCAACTCGCATTTAAATGCTATATTACAATATCGTTGCCTCACTGATGTGGAAACTTGTGTTTGTATTTGACAAGATTTCTTTAACCATTGTATTAAAATGAAAACAACACACAAATTTTAAAGTTTAAGACAGAAATATATTAAATACACATATAAATAGGTTTTTACTGGAAATGTGTGGAAATTGTTAATACCACCATCCTGTCAAACAATATAAAACAAAAAACAGAGGAACGAGACATGGTGTCTTACTATATGAATAAAATGTCACTAAATACTCTGGATAAATATTTGTTATCTATGAAATGTTAACTTTCCAGTAAATAATAGCCCGCACGGGTGTGGCTCATTAGCGGTTCAGTTGTTATGAAGTCACTTGTTGTAAATTGGAAGTCACAAGATCAAATCCCACCCGGGTTTACCTGTATCCCATGTATTTGCGAAGGGTGTGGGGCACCTAGGGGTATAGTGGTAGCGAGAATGGATCCATGGACCCCATGGAACGCGAGTACCAACCCAACTCCAGTTGTTGATTCCCCTAGTTACTAAAAAAAAATACTTTCCAGTAAATAATATTTAAATATGAAATTATTTGTTCTAACAAAATGCACTTTGAGGAGCTCATGGAATGCTTTTGTAGTGCACATATTAATACATTTTTTTTTACTTATAAAAAAAAATAAAGAAATAGTTTAGGGGAGGAAGTTCATGGATGAACCTACAAAGCTACAAGCATGGGCTTGTTGTGAGAATCATTTCATATGATGTTTCCATCATTATTCGTTCTTCCATTGCATCTTCCACATAGAATTGGGGACCGCAGTGGATCTTTCTTGACCATTTTCTATTATTTATTTCTCATCTTTTCTCCTAACAGTCCTTACAAACTCGGCGACCGACATCTTTTGAACAACATCCTTCAAATACAGAGTTAAATTTAAACCATTAAGAAGCAAAACCCTAAACATCAATTTGTTCTCCTTAGGTTCAGGCTTGGGTTTCTTCTTAGGAAGCACTCCAAGGTAGCCCTCATTGCTGATTCATTTCCTCCTGGTAGAAGATTCTTCCATCTTGGACACAATAAATGGCAAACCACAGAGGGAATATTGTGTTCTTCTATCGCAACGCTTTCCTACACTTACAATTTGCAAGAATTGATGCATGCAATGAGATTTCATTAGTTTATGCAGAGAATGTTATGGCTAGGGTTGATGTATCACTAGTTACTCAAAGAAATTACGCATGTACAACTCAACACAAGCTATGGCGTTCCACAATTGCTACAAAGCTCCGCTCAGTAGCCTCAAAAACACTCTGAACAGGCATGGAATTTCAAATTTTAGTAGCCTATGAAATAAAATTTGATGACGGTTTCATTTTTTAAATTCCCTTCAATTTACATCTTAGGTAAATGTATATCTGTCAAAAAAATTTACTTATTTCATATTCTTCCCATTCAATATTCTTTCCATTCAACTTGACCCTAGCCTTGTTTATATGACAGGATTTGGAAAAAAACTTTCAAATTTCTAAGTATATTGAACTTTGGAAAAATATGGAATATAAAAATTTATTGATTAAAAATTCAAGTAAGAAGCATTAAAAAAATAACTTTTAAATAGATAAACGTCTAATAATTTGTAAATAGGCCTTCGTAGCTGGTATCAGTGGTAGTTGTTGCTAAATTGGAATTTGAGGCTTGTTCTCCACCCTGACGAGATCAACGATATGTGGGACCGGTTCTATTCTCGCTTTCACTCACAACCCATATATTATCTCTCTAATTGTAAGCAGGAATATTTCACCTATTGCAAATAGAAGCTATTCCTATGGTCTAAATGGGTCAGATCCAGAACAAATGAGTGAATGACAAAGGATGAAGACCCTCCCTGGATGTCGTAGACACCTGGAATGCTGCTTTGATAGTGAACCTGTGTACCTGCAATTAGATCAAACACACAAACACATCAAAGCTACCAAAACATAATCTATTTATCCATGTCAGTGACTAAGGAATCCAACAACATTTACATGCAAAATCATAACAACAGTAATGTGGGATGAAAATCAGCTTTTCATTAAGATGAATGGACAAGTTTACAACCAATTAAGCTTTAGTGTTGATGTGCATCTCCATGAAACCAACACTTCATCCCCATAAGCTCCAAATTTGCTCTCTATGCTCTCAAATGGCTTGGTCCAATTGGTCAATCCAACAGCATAACAATACCTCTATGATTCTCCCCCCTCAACCATGGACATGAGCTTGTATTTATAAATCTCAATGGATAGGAATGGTTGAGAGATTTGTGGATGAGGTGGCCTCCAAGATCCTATGATGGGGGGATCTCGAGCTCAACTGACCCACAATGTTAGGGATAAGAGAGGAAATGAGGCTCATGATATAGAAGCCTTGAGAAACCTCTCTTTTTCCCATTTTACCCAGGGTACCACTTTTTGCCTCTTATGACAGAGCGGTTTAGGTTAGAAACACTTATGGACCAAAGGCTATGAGCAGTGGCACTGCTTATGGTAAACAAGATACAGGCGGTGTGAACAAGATACCGCTCATAGTTAACAGGTAAAACACGGTGCTAAGTATTTTCATGAAAGATTGACAAACAACATGGGTTTTCTCTCCAAGTGTTGGGATTAAGGGCAAATATGTAATTCAAGGGTCTTATCACATGGTGGTAACAAGATTTGGGTATAACAGGATGCCCCCCAAAGCATGAGTCTTAGAGGGATACGATAAACAAGAGCTTTGAGAGAACAAGTTGTCACTTCGAGGTGAAAATGTCAGCTCGATCGGATCATGTCGTCAAGTAGACATCTGTAGTACATCAATATTTTTGACTCATAGACACAAGTAACCAACTCATGGCTGCAAACCAATACAAGGCAAATCCATGGGAGGAATAAACAAGCATGGCTACTAGAATACATCGTAGATCCATGTGATAGAGGACTCAAACTTGGACATAGCTACCAGACATACAATGTAGATCTATGTCATATAGACGCAAATTTGAGCATAGCCACGACTATACAAATGTGGATCCATGCTAGGTATACGAAACTCCATCACAACTTGGGGAAAAGAAATGAGCGCTTTAAACAAATACCTAGGGTATTCATCTCATCTTTCACAAAGTACGATTCTATCCATGTGATTACAATGATCTGAAGTCGAACATGGTAGAAACCACTTGATTACCGGCCAATGATATGAACCGTTAACAAGTGTGAGGGAGATCACCATTGATGTCAATGATTCCCAAGGTACCCTAGTACAATCTACTGAGTGTGAATAGATGTCCTGATGTCGAACACCCAGTCGATTCTATCGATCAAAGGTCAATGATGTGAACCTATGTTGAGAGTGAGAGAATCTGTCATTAAGGCATACAAATCTCAAGGTACTAAGTTTTTGTTTCTAATACTATTTCCCGGATGATGAGCTGATGTCGATGGGAATAGTCTCATCAAAGGAGGGCCATGCTAGAGTCCCACATTGATGACACGAAACTCGGAACATAATTCTGGAATGATGTGAATGTAGTAACCATAGGACTGACTCAAAAATACTGACAGAGAGACTGTTTTGACTACAGAGGAAAAACTTCTTCAACTTCCCTTTGAACATTGGGCAGCATGACAAAAGACTTGGCAGCATGACTAAACGAGACAAATACACAATGCGACAGTGGACAACACATTCTTTTGAAAGACTCAAAGGAGTGGCATGACTCATGAAAGTGGATCGTCACGGAGATTAGTTGAATACCCAATTGACTATCATGATATGCAGACAAGTGCCATGTTCAAAGGTAACAACAAACTACTGCCATTTGTTTGCAAAATGATTCCATTCCCATTTTCCCCATCATGATCGATGAGTGCCTCTTTTAAGTTTTACGAGTTCAAAGAGGGTAACAAACACTCGGTATAGCTTGTCCAAAGACAAGTCTAGACTCATATGTTTTACGAACCTGAGAGAGGAGGGGTTCGTTCCCAAAACGGGTCTCTCAATGTTTAATTTAATGATTCCAATGAAAGAAAACTCGGTATCATTCATGTTTAGAGAGTCTAAACGATTACGGAAGAAGACTCCAAAGGGGTCCTTTTTCATATGATTTAGTCCCTAAGGCCTGAAAAAGTGTAAAACCATACCTTAGAGAACTCTTCCAGTCATGATTGGCAGGAGTGTTTTGTTTTCATAAATAGTCTATCCAAACCGAAAAAGATATAACCTACCATCGGAGAGACAACTCTTCCAATTCTTTAACGAGCATGAAGAAGACAAGATCGCTCGACAATCTTTTTGTATTTAGGGAGCCTAAAAAGAGTTTAAAGAGGACTCCATGAGGTTTCTTTACACAATGTCAATTTTTACGAGCCTGGAAAGAATCAGAAACGGACTCAAACCTTTGATACTGGGTTTAGGGAGCGTGATCAAAGTGTCTTAACAAACGCTCATCGACTTTTTCCATTTTATGGAAGCATGAAAAAGTCATAAACAAACTCCCAAATATTTTTTCTATGGTTCTTCCATCCTGCAATCGACTCAAAAAACAAGTGTTAAATGCACTCATAATGTCACATGCCCCAATTCTGTAAAATAATGTTATCTTATTTTGATTTTATTCCAAGACATTATGTTAAATTTAATGCTAAGTTGAAACTCATGACTCAGCAGAGTCAAGGATGTGGAATGTAATTCTGAATATTTAATTTTAAATAAATAAAAGTGGAGACAACAACTTGGGAGAGCTGTTAAAAAGAGTGTACTGGTCAAGTTGGTGGAGGGAACTAGGTGGAGAGCAAAAATACAAGTGGCAGCATCCTCAAACACTTCCTATGTTGCAGGTGGCAACCTCCCTACATTTTGGGTCATGATCTCCCAAGAAAGTGGGATCAGAGCAAGTGGCTCAATTAATGACAAATACCCCAAAAAAGACCTAGGCAATCTTAATAAAAGTACCCAATGTAGAGAGCTGAGGCTGCTCATTCCAAGAGAAGAATCATTCAGGTGAATGCACTTCAAGGAATTCATTTGGAAGGGAAATTTTGAGGAAGGTGATTGAGGGGTAAACTGCAGGAAGGTGATCTAGTATAGCTTGGCAGATGAAAGATCTTACTGCAATATGCAGAGTTGGCATTGAGTCTCAGGACTAGTACTTTGTTCTTTGCTCCACCTAGTTACAGCCAAGAAGACCAGAACAGGCTCGGGGGTCCTGAGAAGTTGTTGTTTGAGTGCTCTCCAGGAGTTGGTAGGGAGGAACAGCCTCCCATTGCTGTTGTCATCCAGCTTTAAAAACAGGTTCCATTATCTTTTAATTTCTGTGTTATAGTTTATATTTGTGTGAACAAATAATGAATGATTATATGTTATGCTGTAAAGTGTTAAGTTAAAATCTCTTAGTTGTTTCAAGGCTGAATCTATACTTTGATGAAAGAAAAATCCTACCTGTGTTTTTCCCCATCTTGAGTAATCCAGATCATACTCTAGCACAGGTAGTGTGTTTAATTGAATGAAGTATGATAGGAATATGAATGAATATAATATTTATGTTTTTCTGAGTATTGAATGTTTTCTTTCAGTAAATAGTTATTATTATTAAAAGATTATTAATCTATTCGTAGAGTTATTGGTAGAACTAGACTGAATAATTAAAATATCAGAGATGAAACAAGAATCATCTTACTTACTAACAATAGTATGTTTAAGCATATAACTCATTCTTCTATACAACATCTACTTCTATAAACTGTACATTTATAATGAAATAGACGAACTAGTATTATCAGTTAAAATTTATCATTTATGTTAAGAAAAGATGTAAAAATAATACAGATAGTTTATCTCTTTTCCATTAGTGCTAACTAATCTTCCTGCAACTATCTGAACTCCAATTAAGAACTTGATAAATATTACAATATTCTTTTCTTAGTATTAATAACTAAAGGATAGTAGTAACTTAGGTTTGAGTTAATATTAATAAGAAACTGTCCTTATACATTTACAGACAGTATAGATGTAAAGAATATTGACAGGTAGGAAAGTTCTTATATTTTTTCAGTAAGCCTACAGAAACAATTTTATTAAATAAACACAAACATTATAGACTGCTCTTAGTCTTATTTATTATACAAATAAATACCAACATAAACTTAAGAGGATATATTATACATAGGGGCTGATGCACAATCATGGACTCCTTTAAGGACACTTTAGATGCCACATAATACTAGAATAAACGAAAAACTCTGATTTTAGGTGACAATTAGGGGTACTTCCCTAACTTATTTGAAGATGAAGTAAAAAAAGAAAAGATAGGTAATTGAATCAGCTTTCATTATATATAGGGTTTATGCAGAGAAAGTGTGTGCAAATGATTATAAAATTAGTTTCCGTGAAAGTGGGTTTTCAAATTTTCAGCACATCTTAACATATATGTTTGTGCGGGTGCAGCAATATATGAGGTAAATGATGTCCATTTGAGATAAAATCTTGTAGACATATAAAGGACATATGGGCCTAGTGCAACACTATTTATTCGGAATTTTTCATGAATTATTTTTTTTATTATTAATTATTGAAGTCAAAAAAGCTTGAAATTAAAACCTTATGTGCGGGTGCAACACTTTAGGGGCAAAAATTAATGAAATCCCTGATTTCTTAATATAAGATCACAGAGCTTGATCTCGTCTAGTGCACCATATAGTTTTTATGGGAAATGGTGATGGAAATTGAAAGTTATATAAGAAACAATCGATGTATGTATTCTCGAAAACTAATGTGTGTCATTTAGAAAAATAATTATAAATAAATAAAACATAGTTTTGTAGGAAAAAATTATATATTCAGAATCGTCATTTCGTACTCTACAATATCGTACATTTTCATAAAAAAATATTGTGTATGTCATATCAAAACACGAGATCTAATCTGAGCATATTGATAGAGTTCTAAAAGACTTGAGCAATAGCCCTGGTTGATTTGTCCTAGCCATTAGGTTCGGTATTCTGAAGCTGCTTCCAAACCCAATGCCAAACCTTAATCCCGCCAAATATTTAAATTTTCAAATAATGCATATGCGATATAACGCATATGCGATATAGCCTATCCATATCGCATGTGCGATATAACGCATATGCAATATGGATAATCTATATCGCATATGCGTTATGGATTATTCATATCGCATATGCGTTATATCGCATATGCGTTATATCGCATATGCGATACATAGAATTACATTCAGAGCTAATTTATGTGGTATGGCTTCTAGATTTACATTCAGAGCTAATTTATGATAAATTTTACACTAATTTATTTTTGTCCTAACGCATCATTGTTCACCACCCTCATCCTCATCCTCATCATCATCACCACCCTCATCCTCATCATCATCATCATCACCCTCATCCTCATCATCATCACCACCCTCATCATCATCATCATCACCATCACCCTCATCCTCATCATCATCACCACCCTCATCCTCATCATCACCATCATCACCCTCATCCTCATCTTCATCACCACCCTCATCCTCATCATCATCATCATCACCCTCATCCTCATCTTCATCATCATCATCATCATATAGTCATCCTCCTCCTCCTCCTCCTCCTCATCATCATCATCACCCTCATCCTCATCTTCATCATCATCATCATCACCCTCATCCTCATCATCATAGTCATGGTCATCATCGTCATCGTCATCGTCATCATCATCAGATGTCATAGTGCCCTCATCCTCATCCTCATCCTCCTCCTCATCATCATTAGCATCACCCTCATCCTCATCAACTTCATCATAGTCATCATCGGCATCATCCTCATCCTCATCCTCATCATCATCATCGTCAACCTCATCATCATCATCACCCTCATCCTCATCATCATCATTATCATCATCATCCTAATCATGATCATCATGGTCATCATCCTCATCCTCATCATCACACTCATCCTCATCACCATCATCGTCATGATACTCATCATCACCCTCATCATACTCATCATCCTCCTCATCATCACCATCATCCTCATCATCATCTTCATCGTCACCCTCATCCTCATCCTCATCGTCACC
>LPNX010998846.1:0-21372 GCA_001517045.1 Pseudotsuga menziesii
CTGTGATAAAATCCATCGAGACCTCTATCCACCTTTGGATTGGAATGGAAAGTGGTTGTAGGAGACTAGGGGTCTTAATTGTTTCCACTTTATTTTGTTGGCAAACCAAACATTCTGTCACAAATTTTTGAAAATAAGTTTTAAGACCATCGAAAAAAAATCTTTTTTTACCCAGTGGTAGGTTTTTAAGAAACCTGAGTGCCCTCTTATTGGTGAGGAGTGGAATTCAAAAAGTACCTTTTGCTTGAGCTGGGAACTCTTACCAAGATATATGCAATCCTTGTACCATAGCAAGCCATCTTTCCACCTAAATGTATTAGAGTCATTGTGATCATTGTGATCTTGTTGCAAATTTTGAATAAATGTCCATATTTTTTCGTGATTTTTCAATTCATCCATTGCTTCGGCTATCAAGTCTGGTTGGATGATTGAAATAGCACAGAGTAATGCTTCAACATCCTCATATTTCCTAGAGAGTGCGTTTGCAACAACATTTTTCTTCCCCTTTTTGTAGATGATTTCAAAGTCATATACCAACATACTTGTCACCCATTTTTGTTTCTATTCTATAAATAGCCTCTGTAATGTCCCTTTTTAAGAAATTTGATTAAATGACCAATTTTTCACTTTTTCCCTATTTCAACCTTTGACTACTATTGATGTCTAGATCTCCAAATTGGACGAAAATTTCCCAAATATTCTGATAAGGTGTATGAATGATATTAATACTTGAATATTATGTCCACAGATGATTTATGACCCTCCAATTACTTCTACAAACTTGTTTAATATTCTGGCCAAAGTATGAGTCTTTACTAGCAAATTGGTGTTCCAATTCCCCCTGGGTAATTGCTGGAAATGGCTTCTCAAATTCTCCCAAACCCACTCTAATTTCTGAAAAGAGGTAGGGGATGTTTAAGGGACATTGTTAAGGTCTCATATGCATCATTATTTAGTGTATATAGGCTATTATAACCCTCTCCCAAACAACTGCAAAATCACTAATTCGACCCTTGGGGAAATGGCACCAAATCTTCTTCAAATGCAATTAAACTGAGTAAGACGACTTCAAATGTTTAAGTGATGGACATGAAACTTTTAATAACCATAAATTACAGTCAATTCATCATAAATATATTAAAGAGACACTCTTATATTCGAAATAATCAACATTACCATGGCATTCATTAATATAGTGGGGAAATGGTCATTGTTTGCTCATTAATAGTAACTTTTACATACAACCCTTTGGTATTTAGACCTGAATTTTTTTGAGAATGAATAAAAAAGAATATTAATATTATTACAATCATAAATGTGCCATGAAAATCTCTCCCAAAGAGTACAATAGCTCACCCAAAACACAATATCAATAGAGTGGGGAAATGCTAATTGTTTGCTCATTAAAAATCACTTTCACATACAACCATTTGGTATTTCGACCTAAGACTATATGAATATGAATAATAAATTATATTAATATTATTACAATCATAAATTTACCATGAGAATCTCTCCCAAAGAGTACAATAGCTCACCCAAATCACAATCCCTCCATGAGCAAGAATATGCAAGAAAAAATGGGAATGGTTGAGAGAATGGGTTGCACTAGAAGAAACCATGAGCTGCCATGTAGGTTACACCTGAAAATGAAAAATCCATTAAATCTCCATGAAATACCTGAGTGGCCTCTCGAAACACCAACTTGGATGGGAATCTTTCACCCTCGAAATTGGCTAAGGTAAGAAACTAGTCATCCACTAGCTCTCTCTCTTCACAAATGCAAATTTCTCAAATGATAAAAATATGCATTAATTATTTGTTCTTGAAAGTTATAAATTTTCCAACTTCTCTATGGGTCTAATTCATTCCAAGATATGCATTCCAACTCTAGTTTGCAAGATATTCCAAAGAATGCAACTTGTACAACAATTCCTAGTCTCCCACTTCCACCAAATCACATGTGGAAGCATCTTAGCTGCCCTAAATCCCTTGAGAACCCTCTTGGAGCTAGTTTTATCCCTGACATGCAATATATTTCATATGTCAGCCTTAATATATTATTTGTGTTGTAGGTTTCATAGCATCTTCATCATTGTTGTTATAGAGCTAGGGAATCTAGTCCAAGTGTCTCACTAGCTCCAACATGCCTCTTCCTCTTCCATGTAAGTTACATTTCCTTCCAAATTCTATCTATGATTCATATGGCCAAGTGTATTAGCCTTCTAACTCATCCAAGAATATTAGGCTTCCCATGGATTTGAAATTGCAAGAGGAGGATTCCATGTGGCACAAAAATTCTAGCTTGTGTGGGTCCCATAATATCCATGTGTCTCCAAGCTCCATTTCCACTTCAATTTTCTCATGTATTTATTTAATTAGCTCCATTATTAAATATTTATTCCATTCTAATGTATGAACACCATTTATTAGCTCCCTTATTAAAATTCTAGATGTATCCACCCAACCTAGGGAACTAGTAGGATTGATGGAATTGTCCTGCTATGCAATTACAAAAATGGGGACATTACAGTCCTCCCCACCCAATATTGCTTCCACTCAAGAAATTTAAGATTTGTATTCTGCAAAATATTTTCATATTCCCAAGTGGCATCCTCATTTGGTACTCCTTCCTTTGCACCAAGTGCTCTGTTATGGTTTTGCTCATTAATTTTCTTTAGCTGCAATTTTAGTAGTGGCACTCATGTACTACAATTTTGTGTTCCTAAAAGTAAAGATATGTGGCTTGTGCATATTGATATATCCTATAAAATCACGACTAACACCAAAAGGATTAATCAAATCCATAAAAACCAAATTTGTGCAAATAATATTTACCTCCATATTTGGGAATCCTATTTTGAACTTTCACCCCTTTTTGCTTCTGTATAATTCTTTGAAGTTGGTGCCGAGTTAACAAAATTTGAGTTTCTTAATATTCCAATAAAATTTCAGAGAGGAACCACCATGCTTGTTACTGCACTACACTTATTACAATCATCTTCTCAATTGGTGAATAAATCTCCAATGCTGCTTGTTTCCCCCACAATTGAAACCAAGTGAGACCAAAAATGATCCCAGGGTCCCATATGATCCTGATACATGCATGGTGTGAAATGTCTATGATGAAATGCCATGAAAACCAATCATGTGAAAATTGAATCCATCTCTCAAAATGTCTCCCACATAGGAAACTGGAACACTGCTCTGCAAAGATGAACTCAAATAATTGAAGGTTGGTTTGCTTTCTCAAACTAACAACCAAAGTGCTACTCCAAGTGGGTTGAAACCAAGCAATTCCAGGATCCCATTGATGGTATTTCACCATTCAAAACATCATGAGTACAAAATATAGATCATGAAAGTACATAAAAACATCATACACATGTGCATCAAGAAGGTACCTCATCAAATAATCATGAAAGTTATTGTACATCCAAGTAAGTAGATCACCACGTAGCCCATACACATAAGCATCAAGTATTATATCAGATCTATTCCAATGACATAGGTAAGGATCCCATGACCTATAACATTGATTCAAAAGAATGTAATATGCATCAAAATAATAATCATCCATGTGTTCTTTCATCCAAGAAGTGAATGAAGAACCTCCACCAAAATATGAACCAAATAAGGAGCAAAGAAAACATGAAGACTTCAAAAATAAGTCTCATCAATGCACCCATGAATAAGCATATCATCATGAAATAACAGAGGATGTTTCTACCAATAATATTGTTCCTTAATCATATATCTCTTCACCCAAGTGTGGGATGAATTTCCTCCAACATCAAATGTACTAGGCAAGGAGCAAGGAAAATCATAAGTCTCCAAGTGACTCAAGTGAACATCATATGTGCACCCATGTAGATATGTAACAAATGAAGATGCTGGAATTGTAAAGAATATGGTTCTATAATCATGTCATCATCAAAAGGAGATATAGAAATTCCATATTCTTCATGTGGCACCATAAAAAAGAAACCTTTCACCCATGCTTCATTAGGATGAATGCTGCAAAATTTGGAAGTGTAGGATGTAGGAGAAAGAACCAACTCACCCAAATGATTAGAAAGTGAAAAATTTTCATTATGTGAAGGATCCACAGGGGTAGGAGTATGCACCTCCATTAAAAATGAAAAACAATTCCTCATGGTTTGGTTCCAAGGTAGTGGAATCATGCACTTCTTCAAAAAGTGTGCACACATCTTCAAGAGGCAACTCATGTTACTCTTTCACCACAACTAGTGATTGGATCTCATCAAGCTCATATTAAAACAAATCAAGAACTTGCAAATTTCCATGTTTCTCATGATCCCTCATGTTATGGGAATCCCCCAAGCAATCTACCATATGACAATCTGAAACATAGGAGGAAGAACAAGTATCTTGCAACCTCTCAAGAAGTTTCTCATTTTGAATTTTGAGCTTATGAATATCCTCATTATTATTCAAGTATTCTTCATGTAAACATTCATTAAGCTCTACAAAATTATTTCTATAAAAAATCAAATACATGGAATTACATTCAACGTTGTGCAGTTCTCTTTAAATATTCTCCATGTACTCAAGGAAGGATGGATCCTCCAATGAAGAAATTTTCCAACAAGAATTTGACACCAATGTTTTAGTGTCATAGAGTATGATAAGGGCCTCATGGATATCCATTTCACTCATATTAAAATATCCTTCAATGAAGGATTTTTCATGGGAGTGAAACTCCTCTTCTTCTTTCTTCTTTATTTTATCAACTTCTTGAAGCTTAAGGGGTGATGGGGAAGTTGATCTTGGTTCTTCATTATCTCTCACAAGGTATTCATCTTCATGCTTATGAGAAATTTGGTTTGTAGAAAATTTTTCAAATCTGATCTCTATGCCACCAACATAGATTTGTGAGTACCCATCAGTAGGTACTCCTTCATAGTTCAAGGATCCATCAATATATTCTATTTGATTGGAACAACCCCCATTAGTAAGGATTGTGTTATTGTCTTCACCTTCCTCTTTATTTTCTTCTTTGAAATCACCTTGAGGTGATTGATGCTCCACTTCATGATTCTCTATTTCTTCCTTTCATGGTGTATCTAAGGTATTTTCATCTCCTTTAGAACAAAATCTATTCCACATATTCCATGTGATGTCCATAAAAGTGTTTATAACTTCCTCATTTATAGTGCAGGACAAATCTTTGCTCTTTTCACAAGTAGGATGATTTTTATTTAATGAGTTCAAATTTTCCTTATTGTGCCTAAATCCATACTTGACAAGATATTCTTGGAAAGAATACATTTCATGAATATCCCCTCTCAAATTTCGATACTCTTGGAAACATGCTTCAATCTCTATGGTTGTAATTTCTTCTTTCGTTGGCCGAGGAGGAAGGAAAGTGGGCTTGGTGGGTCGATTATGAAACCAAGACATGTATGAAATTGTTTCTTAAATGTATGGTATTAATGCATAGGTGCCAATACCATGATATAATACCAATTGTAATGTCTCTTTTTAAGAAATTTTATTAAATGACCAATTTTTCACCTTTTTCCTTATTTCGACCTTTAACTAGTTTTGATGTCGAGATCTCCAAATTGTCCCAAATGCTCCAAAATATTATAATAAGTTGTATGGATTATATTAAACTTTTGAATATGATGTTCAGGGATTATTTAATACCCTTCAATTACTTCTACAAACTTGTTTAATATTCTGGCCAAAGTAGTAGTCTTTACTAGCAAATTGGGGTTCCAATTCCCCCTGGGTAAATGTTGGAAATGGCTTCTCAAATGCTCCAAAACCACTTGAATTTATGAAAATATCCAGGGGATATTTAAGGTACACTGTTAATGTCTCATAAGAATAATTATGCAGTTTATACAGGCTGTTATAACCTTCTCCCAAATAGCTACAAAATCACTAATTCGACCCTTGGGCAAATGGCACCAAATCTTCTCCAAATGCAATTAAACTGAGTAAGATGACTTCAAATGCTTAAGTGATGAAAATGAAACTTGCAATAATTATAAATTCAATTCAATTAATCATAAATATATCATATATAAATTCTTCCATTCTAAATAATCATCATTACCATGGCATACATCAATATAGTGGGGAAATGGTCATTGTTTGCTCATTAATAGTAACTTTTACATACAACCCTTTGGTATTTATACCTGATAATTTATGAGAATGAATAAAATATCATATCAATATTATTACAATAATAAATTTTCCATGAAAATCTCTCCCAAAGAGTACAATAGCTCACCCAAAGCGCAATATCAATAGAGTGGGGAAATTGTAATTGTTTGCTCATTAAAAATCACTTTCACATACAACCATTTGGTATTTCTACTTGATGATTTATGAAGATGAATAAAATAGTATATTAATATTATTACAGTAAAAAATTTACCATGATAATCTCTCCCAAAGAGTACAATATCTCACCCAAAGCGCAATCCCTCCATGAGCAAGAATATGCAAGAAAAATTGGGGATGGTTGAGAGAATGGGTTGAACTAGAAGAAACCAAAATATTCCATGTAGATTACATATACAAATAAAAACTCCATTAAATATCCATGAAATACCTAAGTGGCCTCTCCAAACACCAACTTGTATGTGAATCTTTCACCCTCAAAATTGGCTACGGCAAGAAACTAGTCATCCACTAGCTCTCTCTCTTCACAAATACAAATTTCTCAAATGATCAAAATATTCCTTCATTCTTTGTTCTTGAAATTTATAAAGTTTCCAATATCTATATGGGTCTAATTCCTTCCAATATATGCATTCCAACTCTAGTTGGGAAGTGATTCCAAAGAATGCCACTTGTACATCAATTCCTAGTCTCCCACTTCCAACAAATCACATGTGAAGCATATTAGCTGCCCTAACTCCCTTGAGCGCCCCATTGGAGATATTTTTAGCCCTGAAATGTCATATATGTAATATTTCATCCTTAATATCTGATTTTTGTCATAGGTGTCATAACATCTTCATCATTGTTGTCATAGAGTTAGGGAATCTAGTCCAAGTGTCTCACTAGCTCAAACATGCCTCTTCCTCTTCCATGTAAGTTACATTTCCTTCCAAATTCGAACAATGATGCATATGTCCAAGTATATTATCCTTCTAAATAATCCAATAATATTAGGCTTCCCATGGATTCAAAATTGCAAGAGGAGGATGCCATGTGGCACATAAATTCTAGCTTGTGTGGGCCTCATAATCTCCATGTGTCTCCAAGCTCCATTGCCACTTCAATTTTATATTGTATTTATTTAATTAGATCCATTATTAAATATTTATTCCATTCTAATGTATGAACATCATTTATTAGCTCCCTTGTTAAAATTCCAAATGTATCCATCCAACCTATGGAACTAGTAGGATTGATGGAATTGTCTTGCTATGCAATTATAAAAATGGGGACATTACAACCTTTGTTCCAAGAAGTGTTTAAGGATATCATGATAAGTTTTAACCTTGAAATGTATCCCTATAAGGTAGGGGCTCCATTTCTTCAAGGAATGTAGTATTTCCAACATTTCCTTCTCATAAATGATATTTTTAAGTTCTTTCCCTTGATTGGATGACTTGTGAAGGCAAGAGGGTGTACTTCTTGTATTAGTACAACTCCATTTCCATTTCTTGAAGCATCACATTCCAGATTAAAGGTTTTTGTGAATTCTGGTATCACCAAAACATGATATTTACTCATGGCCTCTTTGAGTTGTTGAATAGATTAAGTTTCCTCTGGAGTCCAAGAAAGTCTCTCTTTCTTCAGTAACGATGTTAGAGGAGCTGCTATTATTCCATAGATTCCAAAAAAACTTGCAGTAGTACCGTGTCAGGCCTAAGAATCCTCGAAGATTCTTTAGGGTTTTGTGAATCAAATAGTCCATCATGGATTTAATGTTTTTAAGATCTACCTTGACACCTTCATGAGATACAATATGACCCAAATACTCTACCTCCTTTATCCCAAAGAAACATTTTGAGGGTTTTGCATACTATTATTTATCCTTTAGTAGTTGTAGCTCCCTGCCAACATGTTGAACATCTTCTTCCCAATAATTTCTATAGATTAGTATATCATCAAAGAATACCAATGCAAATTTTCTAAGGAAAGGCTGAAATGTGGAAGGCGCATTTGTTAGACCAAATGGCACGACCAAAAATTCATAGTGACCTTCATGAGTTATGAATGTTGTTTTGGGAATGTCTTCATCCTTCATTCAAATATGATGATACCCGAAACAAAGATTCAAATTTGTGAAGACAACTGCTCCATGTAATTCGTCTAACAATTCATCAATTACGAGAATGAGAAACTTATCTTTAATGGTGATCTTGTTGAGCTCTCTATAATCAGGACACATACACCTTGATCCATATGGCTTGGGTACCATTACCAATGGTGTAGAGTAAGAACTTTGGCTAGGCCTAATTATACCAGCCTCTAACATTTCAACAACCATACACTCAATTTCACTCTTTTGGCTATAGGGATATCAGTAAGGTCTAATGTTAGGAGGAACACTACCTGGAATTAAGTGGATAGCATGATGAAAGCCACGAATAGGTGGAAGACCATTGGGAATATATTAAAATACCTTGGAATGCTTATTAATGACCTTTTGGAGATCGAGGGATATAGGTAACTTTGAGGTTTGAACATCTAATGAGCATATTGTGCAATTACACCTTGATATCCCCTTTTTAACAAATTTGTCATACCATTAGATCTTATCACCTTACTTGGTTTTCTTGTGATTCCATTTAACTCATGTTCTTTTCCTTCCCATGAAAATTTCATGAAAAGTTTTTGAAAATTAAAATCCACTATTCCCAATGATTGTAACCATTGGACACCTAAGACAACATCAACACCACCCATTGGGATATCAATCATTAAACTATTCAATACATATTCCCCCATAGACATATTAATATTATGTCCTTTCCCTGAGCAATTTATAGTTCCTCCATTTGCAATCATTACTTGAAACTCTAGTGCTGGATATACAAAGTAATTAATAACTTTGGCTAATTTACAGTGAATGAAATTACGAGTACTACCAGAATCAATCAACACTATTACCTTCTTCTTTTTGATGTATCCTTCTATCTTGAAAGTTTGAGGAGTGCTAATTCAAATTAATGCATGACAAGATATGGTGGGAGTAATTTCTCCTAAAGTGGCCTCTTCTATTTCTTCTGAAGTCAACTCTTCTTGAGATGCTTCCTCTTCTCTTGGTTCTTCCTCTTCACAATCTATGTAGAATTATTTCTTCTCGTTGCACTTATGCCCCTTACTATACTTGCTGTCACAATTAAGGAATAATCCTTTGATCTTCTTTATTCTATTTGTTGGGGTGTCAACATTTGTGGTGGTTTAGAAGAAGGAACATTATTTTCTATATATGTGTTGGAGAAGGATTTTCTAGTAGTCATTACCATATTTTTACTTTCAACCTTCCTTGCCATCATGAAAGCCTTCTCTAGGGATGATGGTTCAAAGAGATGCACCTCATGTGGAATGTTATATTTAAGGGTTCCAATAAAGAGATATAACAAATTATCTTCTGAAATATTATTTACTCTAGGACTTAGCTACTGAAATTGCTTGATGTGCTCTGTAACTGAACCTTTTTTCTTGAGATTTACCAACTGACTGAAGAAGGTGTTGCTATTTATATCCCCATAATGTGCAATCAATTATTTTGTGAATATAGGAAAAGAGATAATAGTGTCATTTTTATGGTCACAAATCCATTGGTACCATACAAATTGTTCAAGTTCTAAATACAATGATGCAATAGTTACCTTTTGCATAGTGGGCACCTGGTGTAGATTAAAGAATTGCTCCATCTGAAAAATCCACGTGATTTGATCATTTCAATAAAAATTTCTCATGTCAATTTTGGGGAAAAATTAGTTTCTTGGACCTGAATTGAACCCATGAGGTTGTAGTGAGTCATCAAATTTTGAGGACTCCAACTTCCTACTCTCCAATTGTTTTTCAATTTCTCCAGATGTGACTGGAATAAGTCATATTTTTCCTCATCCTCTTCTTGAGTAGATAAATGAGGAATAAAGTTATGTTTATATCCTTCATCAATTCCTTCAAGTCTTGAAGATCTTATTTTCTATCCATCCATTTGATATCCTCTTTACTATCAATATTCTTTTTCAATTTAACTAAGTCATCAATTTTCACAATTCCTTTAATAATATCTTCCAACTTGGACACTCTAAAAGATACGTCTTCCATTTCATCGTATGTCAGGGATGAATCCTCTGTGGGTTTGAGTGGAGTGTAATTATTTCCACCTCCTTTTGGTGGAATTTTGAATAATAAATATATATCACACCATAGGGTTTACTACACATAGATCCTTTTACTAAACTCTATTCAAATGCAAAATGATGTACCTTTTTCAAACCCTGATTGGAAGAATGTTTTAGGGCCAACTTGTAACTAAGGTATAATTTTAATTTCAACTACCCTAGGTCTGAAACTTCAGCCTGTATTACCTTGATCTGTCCTCTTTCCAATGCCGTAGGTCTGATCTAATTTGAATTTTCCAACAAAAATTTATTTCAAATCTCCCAAAGCTTCTTATTTTTATCCTACACAGAAGAACACACTTGTACTGTATTCCACGTGTCCAATATATATTTTTTGTAGCTGAAACTTCTTCCACATATACCTTGTTATGTCTTCTTTCATATGAAACTGATCTCACTCAATTCGTATATTGGATGCCTCATATGTGACCTTTTCCCCAAGAACACGTGTTTTAGACTAGTAAAAAAACCCTATATTCCTCTGCATTATCTCCAAAAATGTAATGGATCAAGATCTAAATTTTGTGGTGGAGATATTTAGGCATATTTTGGAAGTGGGTTTTTAACCTTGATCTTTTAATATTTGTAGAAAAAAAGTTGTAGCAAAAGTTCCAAGATGACTTGTTTTGCAGAAGCCAGTCCCAAGGAAAGAGCTCTGATACCAAATGTTATGCAACCAAGTCCCAAAAATAGCATAAGAAGAGTATAAATAGAAAATAATAGAGTAATCCATGCCTTAAAAAATGAATAACCTATATAAATATCAATCCTCTTCGAGGGAGGAACTTCCTTACACAATGTACTGAGTACACAAGACAATATAAGATACAATGATGACTAAAATGAGAATATTTCCTTCCCATATATAGGAGACAAAAGTGTACAATAAAACTAATAGACCCAAGCCGACTGAAATAATATGTAGTGCACCACAATATAGGTAGTAATGTGCCACACTATATGATGTAATGTGCCATCATTGAGGTCTTAACAAAGGGGGGATAGGTACCCCCTCCCCAACTGCGTCTGACGCATATGAATCAACATAATCGAACTAGAGGGATTATATGGTGACACACCCCACATGTAAATAATATAACACATACAAAAATTCTCCCACTTGTTGTCTTCTTTGCAAAACAATGGACCATGTATTGATAGGGTCACAATTTTAGGGAAATAATGTTCATATATTCTTTATACTAAGATAAATTCTTAGAACTAATGGAATTCCTCAATGGTTCCATAACATTCTTCAAAGTTTAATCCTTCTCCAATGACACCTTTTTGTCTTCAACCATATCTTTCACAAAGTGGTATTTCACATCAATACACTTTATTTTAGAAGGATAAGTAGGGTTCTTTACCATAAATATTGTGCTTTGGATATTGTTATATAACCTTACAACTTTTTCTATAAACTCAATATCTCAACACAACCTATACAACCATACAACATCTTTACTTGCATGGGTGGTCACCATGTATTCAAATTTTGTAGTTGAGAGTGCAACTACAGCATGTCTCTTTCACATCCAACTTATATATCCTCCAAATAGGTTAAATACATAACCTTGTAGATATTCTACGATCAATATATCCAACCTAGGCTGCATCAACAAATCCTACTACAACTCTCACTATGTCTAGTCCAAGTATTGTTTGGTAGCAAATTGCATAATCTGTAGTGCCGTGTAAATACATGGAGACCCTACTTACAACTGTTTAGATCTCCTTCCCTGGTTTTGACATATATATACTCAAAAATCCCACTGCATGGGTAATGTCTGGTCCAATACATACAATTGCATACATCGAACTGCCAACAACACTAGCATATGAAACTCATGACATGTCTTCTTTTTATTTCTGTGTCTTGGGACATTAATTTGCATATAAATTCACACCTACAAGAATATGGACCTTGATCGGTTTACATTCCTTTATACTAAATATTTGCAATATTGTCTCAACACATTTTCTTTAATTCAACCAGAGTTTCTTGTTTGCATGATCTATTTTTAATCTACATCCCCATAATGAAGTTAGTAGCACCGAGATCATTCATGTCAAATTTGATAGATACAATTTCTCCTCCTTTATGATATTCATGCTGGTTCCAATCAACAACTGGTAATCAACATACCAAAATATATTAATGAAGTGATCGCCAACTTGCTTGGAATATGCATAGCGATCAACTTTGGTTCTCACAAAACCTAGTCCAAGGATACATGTGTCAAACTATTGGTACCACATTGTAGGTGATTGATTTAGACTATAAAGGGATTTCTTTAGCTTACATATCAAATCCTTCCTTCCCTTCACGGTAAAATATTCTGGTGGAATTGGTAGGCTTGGTCAAGTTCTTCAATATCCCCATGTAGAAATGTTGTCTTCACATCTATCTACTCTGCTTCAAAATCAAAATCAACACAAATATAAAAGGGAAATACGATAGAAGTTAATTTAACAATATGAGAAAAAAATTCACCAAATTCAATTCCCTCTACCTAGGAATATCCCTTTGCAACAGAGTGGGCTTTGTACTTCTCCACTTTACCTTTTGCATTCAACTTCCTTTTAAATATCCATTTGATACCAATGGTTTTTCTTCTAGCTGACAACTCAACTAGATTCCAAGCTTCATTTTAATCCAAGGCATCAATTTATTCAACCATAGCCTTCTTCTAGAGTTTACAATCCTTTGAATCCACTAATTTTTTAATAATTCTAGGATAATAGTCAATAATAGATAAAGAAAAACACAAACAAAAATAAGATGGGGAATACTTTCTAGTTTCCTTCTTTCCCAAGATGATCTCCTCAAATATGGAGTATGATGTTGTCCTTCTTTTGAATCATATTCCTTTGTTGAGTCAAACTCTTCATCCTCCAAATCAAACTCTATTATCTTTGGTTCATTTTCCAATGGTTCAACTTCATGTTTGGGAACATATTTATCCTTTCCAAAAACAACATCCTAATTGTAAACAATCTTATTTGTAACTGGGTTCCAAAGTTTAAACCCTTTCACACCATCTTTATAATCAATAAAGATACATTTCTTCTTCTTTATTATCCAACA
The DNA here is from genome assembly GCA_001517045.1 of Pseudotsuga menziesii. Classification (NCBI taxonomy): domain Eukaryota; kingdom Viridiplantae; phylum Streptophyta; class Pinopsida; order Pinales; family Pinaceae; genus Pseudotsuga; species Pseudotsuga menziesii. The sequence continues at coordinate 13,447 of LPNX010998846.1, forward strand.
TACTCCCTTTTTCCTTTGGAACATGCTCATAAGCACCGCACCCAAAATATTTCAGATGTCTAAGAGAGGGTTTCTTACTGGTCCATACCTCATATGGAACTTTGTTAACCAATGCTAATGTGGGTGACCAATTTACCAAGTAGCATGTAGTATCCATTTACTTTTCCCATAATTATTTTCCTATCCCAACACTTCTAAGCATGCTCCTTGCCTTTTCCACCAATGTGCTATTCATTCTTTCTACAACTCCATTATGTTGAGGCATGCATGGAGTAGTATTCCACCTTTCTAGTCTACATTTCTTACAAAATTATCTGAATTCCTTTATGTAGAACTCTCCACCGTTCTCTATCCTCAACACCTTTCTTTTATTATTTGTTTGATTCTCTACAAGAGACTTAAATTCCTTAAATTTATCAAATACGTTAGATTTCCTTCAAATGAAATAAATCCATGTGGTCCTTGAGAAATCATATATAAATGAAACATAGTATATGGATTTACCTAATGCTAGAACAATCACAGTTCCAAACACATGATTGTGTATTAACTCTAGAATTTCCTTTGCTCTTGTAGCAACTAGATGCAATTATTACCCGATTACGTTTTCCATATATGCAATGTTCACCAAAATAAAAATCTATTGTGATATCACACATACCTTCATCTATATCTTTATAACCTTGTAATTCTTGAAGACCCTGCTCTCCAATATGTCCTAATATTTGACACCATAGCATTTTCTTTTCTCCAGAGACAATAGGGGTTTTTTCTTCTTTATTTCCACCATTAGGAACAACATAATTGTTTCACCCATCAAAAGATAGTGTTTCCCAATATCTTGTATAGAGTTCCATTCTGGACAACCCTCATCAAGACCATTGATCCTCGAACCATTTTGCATGTTTATTTTGCAAACAAAGTTTGTACACCTACATCACCCATCTTATTTATGGACATCAAGTTTCTAGACAGATTTGCAATGTGCAAAATCCCATGGAGAGTTATGAATTCTTCTATCCTTGAGAAACAAATTAACTCTTCTACATCCTATTATTTTGTTTATTGAGTCTTCTACTAAGAATACATCACCTCCATTGTACTTATAAGAGAGAGAACTATCAGAAACAAGGAATCCATGCTATCAATATCCATGTTTTTTGGCCTAATTTCCTTTGATAAGAGAGAGGCCACTATATCCTCAAACTTCAGTGTGGTTTGAGTGGCAATACCAATTAATACAATTAGAAATCCCAAGAATATCTAAACGAACATAATAATGTAATACATTTACATTCTCCCTCCATTTTAATATCAATAGACACAACTTGACTTACCTGAGTAATAAATACATTTAGATGATTTGTCACTAAGTCATTATCATCCATCCTAAGATGGTACAACTTATTTACCATGGAATTTGACTAATATAAACTCCTATTCTTATCCCACAACTTCTTTGTGCTTTCTTATCTAATGACATTCAACAACATTGAATTTTACATGAAAACAAGAATCATACTTCTCACTTTTCTTTCTAGATTCTCTTCAATCTTCTTTCTCCATAACATTAGCTTGTATACTTAGAACCATAAAAATCCACTGTTCTCTATCTATAAAAATATCTTCCATAACTCAAATATATGACCATTAAACTTCTCAATCTCAATTCTAGAACTATTTTCCATTCACATACCCAAGATAAAATTACTTTATCAAATAAGTCAAAACCTTAGTAACAAAGGGGTCCCATTGAAGCCAATAATTAAGCTCCGATACCTCATGCAAATTTTAAATCTCTCACTTTATAATTGTATATCTTTGACCATTCAAAATACAATATTTAGGTATTCCACAACATCAAAAACCCTAATTCATTAACTTGGATTAGAATATACCTCAATCCTTTAACCAATATTCAATTACACTCTTTTCAGAAAAATAACCCATTTTTTTGGGGTTCTTGGGACAATACATTGAAGCTTGCCGCTTTAGGGATAATTCCCCATGTTGGAACCTTTTCCATGGTGCAGTGGGGATAGGTTCTCCCCCCTCCAACAAATCCCCCCAATCACATCTGATGCATACGAATTGACAGACTTGTAATATTCAAACCCGAGGGATCGTAGGGTGACACACTCACATGCAAATATAACACATACCCAACAAACACTATTTTAAGTGTCTAATATAGACAAAGGTTAATACATATTAGGGGTGGCTTGTTTCTTGTTGGTGACCTCAATGAGGTCAGTTTCCATTGGATTCTTTTCCTCCAAGCATATCCATTCTTGTACCTCCATAGAAATGTACTGGACAATGCCAAAGTCTTATTGAACATTCTTCAATTATCAAGAGTTGATATTTCTAGTCTTGTGCTAGCTAAGAAATGATAAACCTTGTTGTTCCTGGCTCTAGTTGATTTTCCAATTCATAGGTTGACAATCCTTCTTTAGTTTTCGCGTCACCTTCCTCCCTTTCTTGAGTTTGTTCATCACTTCCCTTCTTCTATTGATTTTGTTCATTGCTTCCCTCAAGTGGTATGTTTTCCATATGTTCATAAAATTGCTTCTCCTCTTTATTTTTTGTCTCCATGTTACGAGTCATCTAGTTCATCCCACCAACATGGTATTTCTTGGGGTCTTGGTCATCCACTCCAATGGTTAGTTGTAGCTTTTGGACAATTGTTTCATGTTGCAGACTTGGCTCTATAGTATTCTTTTTCATAGGTGTTGTTGTCTTTGGTTGTTGCTATTGTTGAGGGAATCACCCCCTGGTTGTGTATTACAAATCTATGATTATTTGTGTTCCCATTAGGGGTGGGCTTGATGGTTCTTTCTGAGTAAGGTCTATGACCTCTCCTATTTCTAGGTATTTGATTTGTAAAAGTAGAAAATTTGGAGTTATTATTGGAATACTTACCAGTGGTGGCCGAGAGGTTGTCTTGACGTTTAGCAATGACTTCATAGATAGTTGTGGTGAGTTTGACATTATATTTTTGGGGGATAGATTGTACCAACATATGTACGTTATAACTATGTACCTATTTGGACTTTATGTACCTATTTGGACTTCATTTGATTTCCATGTTTCCTTTCAGGTGGAGACAATGTTAGGGAGCTTCATCAAGGTTCTGTGCTAGTTGATAGAGTTATTGTGGGTGCCTTTTCAACAACTTGGTTAAATGACTATCCCAATTCCAAGTCATATTTATTCTTATAAATTTTAACATAAGGTCTTAATGGGATTCCTTGGATGGGAGGATGTATATCAAGGGGATAATATCTATGCTTTAATCTCCCTCTATGTTGGGTTGGATGTTGTTATTGTACCTAACTGCTTTGGAGTGAAAGCACTTGAGGTAGTAGTTGATCAACTTGGTGGTATTAACCATTGAATGATACTAGGTTGTAAAAGATTGATCATTAAATTAAACTTGGTTGAGTTCCCTCTTTTCTGTCCATGGTGTAAAGGACATTGAAACAAATCCCTTCTCGGTTGGCATGAGATGGAAACCATTTGGTGGTTCCCAATTGAACATGGTAAAGTTAATGAGGATATACCAATAGTTAAATGGGGAATTTTTGTCATTGGCATCCAAAGTGGCCTCTATGAAATCATTCATAAAAAACCTGCACTAATTTAGCAGATGAAGCAGAACACATGCATTAGTTGTTGAAAGGATGTATAAGTTGCACTTTTTTCCCTTTATTTGTTGAATACGTGATCACATACTATGATGTATACCACCATTCAAATTAGGAGCGAGTGTTAGGGTCCTACCCTAAACCCCTTATATTATCAATATATAAGGCATAAGGAACATTATATAGTTAGTGGATAGTTACTTTAAAAATGACCCTCTTTATTAAATAAAGGCCCCTAGGCAGTGGACCCTCATTAATAGAGGGACCACAAGTAATTAGGACTTTGAGTATTGAAACAATATATATAGAGTAATAAGATACATAATGATCCTAGCAGAAAAGGCCCTCATCGGAAAGTTTACGGGGTTATGGCCTAGCCCCAAAGCGGTGGAGGCTTGGATGGAAGAGTGTTGGAAACCGCTGATGCATGGGAAAGTTTCTCTGTGTGCAGTAGGCAGGGGTTTTTTTTCCTTCAGCTTCTCGTGGAAAGAGGACCGTGATCTAGTTTTCAGATCTGGACCCTATTTCATGGGGTCGAGGGGGATGTTCTTAGCCCCTTGGACTCTTGATTTCAATCCCGGAGCTGAGATTACCGCAGCCCCTGTTTGGGTTAGGCTGCCTCATCTTCCCTTGCATCTTTGGGGAAAAGGATCTCTAGAGGACATTGGAAATAAGCTTGGGTGTTTCCTGGATAGTGTGGAGCTGAAAGGGGATCAATTTACTTGTGCTCGTATTTGTGTTGAGGTTAACCTCGAGAAAGGACTTCCGGAAGCCATTCAACTCTCCCTTGGGGAATGGTGCCATATTCAAGAGCTGGACTACGAGCCGATTCCTTTTAAGTGCCTCCGGTGCCATGTTTACGGTCACTTCGCAAAAAGCTGCCCCAAAGCCTCTGAGGATGCAGGTCCAGTCAAAGAAGATGATTTTAAGCCAGTAACTACCCGGCGAAGGCAGCCGAGGCGAAAGGAGCCTCTAGCCCAGGCTTAGAAGGCCACTCATTTAGCAGAGGCAACTCTGGAAAATAAAAATAGCTTTGATGTGCTGCAGGAAGATGAAGCCCAAGACCCTGAAGCAACAGCAGTTAAGGAAGACCCTCCGGCAGGCGAAAGCCTTCCGGATCCCACCCCCCCGGAAACAGTAGTCGCTGCCTCTCCCTCTGTGCCTGCAGCCGAGGGTCTAGTCATTTATGAAGCTTCTCCATCTGATTCCTCCCCAGCTGTTAGGATGGATGCCCGTCGCTCCTCCTCGAGGTCTGCTAGTGATCCAGATTCAGACAGTTGTTCAGTCCCGTCTCCCCCTCTCACAAGAGGAAGGAAGACTAACAAAGATCGGCGGGAAGCTGAAGCACACTCAAACATAATGTCGGGCGTGCAGAAAACTATGGTCCCCTTCCTAAAAGGGCAGCCACCTAATCGTTAATGGTCCGTTTCTGCACCTTTTTGTGCTCACAGTTTGTTAGAATCTACTCCTGTATGCATTTTGCTGCTAAATCTAGGAAAAGTTTCAAAAGAAATAAGGAGTTCTCTCCTATGATATTATCAAGAAGGTTGACAGCACTGTTAGAGGTCATCAACCTTCTTCAATTTTGTACCTTTTGGTTATGGATTGCCAGGACGCTTTAATATCTACCACTAAGTTTCGGTCAAAAAAAAAAAAAAAGATACATAATGTTTAGTTAAGATTTGTCATTGTATTTGGATGTTTTATCTTAGACGTCTCCCCCTTGAAGAGGCAAGTGGAGACAACTATTTATTGCGTCGAGAGGCGCTCTAGAGCCCAGTATGGGAGAAATGTTGTAATGTTTGTTACTAACAAAATAATAAAAAATAAAATTTTTAATTATCCTCCAAAATAAATGTCAACGAGAAAAACAACCTAATATGGGGGAGATGTTGTAACGTTTGTTCCTAACAAAATAATAATTTTTTTTTTTTAATTATCCGCAAAAAACAATGCTGGCCATAAAAACAACCCCGGTATGGGGGATATGTTGTAATGTTCCTACCTAACACATGGTTTTAAAACCATGTGCAACTCCTCTTGGAAACCTTATGGTTTTATTGTACATGGTTTAGGAGGGCCTTGCAAATGGTTTTAAAACCATGTGCAAGGCATCCTAAACAACCCATGATTTTATTGTACATTGTTTAGGAGGACCTTGCAAATGGTTTTAAAACCATGTGCAGGTCCTCCTAAACAACCCATGGTTTTATTGTATATGGTTAGGAGGGCCTTGCACATGGTTTTAAAACCATGTATGGTGGAGATGTTTTGAATACTAATATACTTTAATTTATGCAATACGTGAGAATCATATTAACATTATCCTAGATCCTCACTTGGAAGCTATATTTAGGATAGTATTAAAATGTATGTAATCTTGAGGTTTGAAACAATTTAATGTTTGCATTTAGGATAGTATTGAAAGGTTTTATATAAGGGTTTTTAAATTATGGGACTATGATATATAACTATTAAAATATGGCTTTTTAATAGTTAATAATTTATAATAATAAAAAATTAAAAAATGTATTTAAATACAGTTTTTTCAATTATATTTGAAAGAAGTTCCTTAAAATATAATTGAAAATAGTCCATTTATGGAACAGTATAATATTGTAATGTTTTAAAAAGTTTAATGTTTTAATAGTTATTATATTTTAATAGTTATAATGTTTTAATAATTTAAATAGTAAAAATGTTTTTAAAAAATAAGGTTTTTAAAATATAATCAATTTATGGAATAGTATAATATTATAATTTTTTAAAAAGTTTAATGTTTTAATAATTATAATGTTTTAATAGTTATAATGTTTTAATAATTTAAATAGTAAAAATGTTTTTGAATTTCGTTTTTTCCAAGTATATTTTAAATAAGATTTTTTTTAATTATAATTGCAATGATAGTCAAATTGAAAAGTGTCATATTTGAAAATATATTGAATTTCAGTAACATAATTTCATTAAAATGTACAATGAGTTTTTTCTTTGCATAGGTTTCAGTGTATGGTGTATTGATATCAATGCATAAATTTCAATGTAAATTTCCTAGGTGTATAAATTTTAGTGTAGCTGTTGATGCATGAACACATAGATATCGGTGTAGATTTCATGGATGCATAAATTTTACTATAGATTTCATGTATGCATAAATTTCAGTGTAGATTTAATGCAACATTTTTTTTTATAAAGGGTCTCGACTAAAAATGGAAGATGTGCATGCAGAACGACAAAGAGCATATCGAGAAAGAAAATCTGACGAAATGACAACAAAATAAGAAGAAGAAGAAAATAAACAAAAAGAATATCAATAAAAAGAATATTGAAAGAAAGTTAGATAAAATGACATGAGAAGAACAAGAAGAAGAAAAGAAACGAAACATAGATTGAAAAAAAGAATATCAAACAAGAAAGTTAGACGAATTGATAAACAGAAGAACGAGAAGAACAAAGAAAATGAAACCTTGACTGACAAAGAGCATATCGAGAAATAAAGTTGAAGCAATTGGAAGAACAAAGAAACCAAATTGTAGAAAAACAAAGAAATCAAAACGTAGAACAACAAAGAGATGGATGAGGTGGTTAACATGTTAGGGAATATAGATACCAATAAAGGTGGAGGAATGATCCCCCTTGATCAACCTCAGGGTTGTTTCTTGTTTTTCAAGCACCGTCGTCCTTAACTTATCTTCTTAGAAACATGTTAGAAAGGATTAGTATGACATTTACAACAAGTATATGTCATGCCATTTACAACAAAATTGAGTTAAAGATTTGGTAGGTCTACGATTTCAACCTCCCTTCTCATATGATCGATATGAGAAGATGTCAAAACTACCAGCTGTGAAGATAAGAAAAGATGAGGAGGATATATTAAGAATGATATATGTGTTTTCAACTTAACACATTCCTTACAATATGATAATTGTCCAATATATATAATTACATAATGATAATCAAACTCCATTTTTGTGTCACTTCCCACGATTGGAACCAGCCTAGATCCAAATCCTAGGCTCTATCAATCGTCGATAGGGATCAAATCTCTCGATGTGAAAACCGCTTCTCAGGTATTACAATCAAGGAGTTATTCAGGGAGGGTTTTGCACCTCGAGATATTTGAGGGCCTCTTGGCACTTGATAGAGCCTAGGATTTGGATCTAGGCTGGTTTTATCCATTCTCTCTTATATTTTTCTATATTTTCTACAAATTTTTGGGTTTAAGCATATTATAAGTGGCATTAGAGCTCTTTCTTGGGCCAAAAAGGAGGATATATAT
>LPNX010998846.1:22495-53602 GCA_001517045.1 Pseudotsuga menziesii
TAGCCTTAGGAAGGTGTTATGAGTAAAATTGTGATATTTGAAGTTTTAAAAAACTAAAATGATTAATTGAATACACAATATCCTTCGTAACAAACACTAGTTAGACTTTTTCAAAAAGGGAAGTGATCATGTTGACACAAAATCATTTTAGATTGGACACCAATAGATAAGGATCTTAGTTTTATATGGATTCATTAATTTAGTACAAACAAGGCAAGTGCAACCAAAAGGTTTTTGTATATGATTTTAATTTTATTATCTATTATTGTTAGACACATTACTATTTATGTGTGGATGAATTCAACCTAAAGTAAAATATCAAACAAATGGTGGTATATATGCATGCAAATTTCACATAATAATTCCTTTGTTCTTTTTATTCAATTGTTCACATACACATTTCAACAACTTCATAATTATGCTAAATGTCAAGGCCAATTGACTCAATGGTGAGAAAATTCATCTTTCCTTGCAAGTTATTGAAAATAAAATATAGAAAATGATTATTACTTTGGAAAATACTTATTTGTTGAAGATACGAGGAAAATAAAGTAAAACATATGAGCTACTAACAAAAAATTCAAGCTACTCTAAGTGACATTTAAACTAACAAATGGAGGAAAGATTCAAATTTATTGCAAATTTTGAATGGAAGGAAAAAACACGATGGTATCAACTTAAGGAATGGTGCTGGTAGATGGAAGCCAACACTCCATTTGAGAAGGATCCTTTAACTATCCAAAAATATCTCAAACAAAGTTAGGGATGATGAATACAAATTCCTACTCCTTAATGGAATGAGTCGAGTAAGCATAAAGGGCAATGGATCGTAGGATAGAATATGGAGATAATGAATTCCAATCCAAATCTCTATAGCATAACCTTGAAATGATTTTTTTCTTATGAAATGCATGACCATGGATTCCTTTTATAGTCAAAATGAAGCTCCTCAAAGAACTAGTTAAAATTGTGAAAGATTCAACCATGAACTGGCTCCAAAGTACAAGAATATGGCTCCAAAGTACAATAATGTGTCCCATTAAGGACCAAGTACCTAGTAGGGGATCTTCATTTGACCTTTTTAGCACCAAAATGAAATTAATGATCATAAATGCACAAAAATGTATATGAGTTTGTACTTTTGTAGGATTTCATGAGTATTGGGGTATTTTTCATGCCGCTTTTGCTTGAGCACTAGTTTTGATGGTCACATGACTAGAGTAAAAAATCAACTGCAAGTTGGTCCCTCCTCTCCATGTGTTGACCAATGATGATAGGACTCCTTATGAGATGAATGATGTATGGAGATTATATCCTTGAGCAATGAATACAAAAATGTTACAAGTGTGTGAAATTTAGGTGATAATAGTTGTTGTCTGATGTGCGAGGTTAGGAGTAGGACGTATAGCCAAATACATCATTGTTTCTTTCCATCAAGCTAATATTTCATAATTGAGAGAGTGAGAGAGATATTTGGAGGGTAAAGGATAAATTCCTAGTCACCAAAGAAAAACTTTGAGAGGTGATACTGAAATATAATAATTTTTTATATAAACAAGATATGAATTCTTTTGCTAATGAAAATATACCAAGTAAATTATAACATGAGGAGACCTTTGGTCTACTCTAGAAATTGATGGGGTGAGGATAAAGTTGGCTTGAATCCTAGGCCTAAGAGGAAGTGCTTGGTTATCTCTGTATGATGAAAATGAGACACGAGGGGGAAAACAACCGATGATGAAAAGAATTCACTTTGGTGAGGGACCAAAATAGGATGGGATTCACTTGAAGGGTGGCTCCTGCTTTGATGTAGTATCAAATTTTGTGTAAGTGAAACATCTATATTCAGAAGTATTCAACCATAAATGCAAACACTACAACCATCATAATGTATGACTCTCCATGATTCAATGAATGATTTGACATCGATTATATGAGAGGCTACTAATACAAAGACAAATGCTGATTCTATCCATTTAGTTTGAGTTAAACCATTTATTTTGTGAATGGAAACCAAGGTAAAAATACTAACATTCTAAATATCATAGGAAAATAGGATTTGTCTAAGAAGAAACAAGGTCATTTTGTAACTAACCGACACTATGGAAAAATAGGACAAGACTGATTAAAGAGTAGGGGCTTGAGACTTTTATTGATCATAGTAAAATGTATGGATAGTAAGCGAAACACTTTAACATAACATGAAAAGAGTGTTTTGTGCCTTGGGAATGGATGGAATGTGAATTGGGTGGCAGGTGGATAGTTTTGAATTAAGAGGATAAGGAGGCTCATGCATAAAAGAGATGACAACAACTAGAAATGAGATTCGGATACCTCATGGGTGACATAGTGTAAGTTCTATGATCAAGGGTGACAAGGGATGCTAGTGAAAATGTAAATGAGATTTTGAAATATTCCTTGTTTTTAGGTTTTGTATTTTGGAATATTTGATGTTTTTTGTTTTTATGAATGAATTAAAGAATTTAGGTATGCCACTTATGAGAATATGGGTGTTGAATGAGTGAAAACCATGCATATCATTCTTGTGGGAATGATGGGAAATGATTTAATTTCTAGAATAGGGACAATAACCATTTGGGTCTTCTTGTGGGTCAATAAAGTGGTGGAGTTATGCACACAAATGGTATATTGATAATGGTGGGGGCGAGAGGCCAAATGTGAACTTGTGACTGAAACAAGAAACTTCTTAGGAGTATGGATGGGATGTCAATAAAATGTATCAAGTAAGAATTATACGACTTGATTAGATGTTGGGATAATTGACTCACGATATTAAGGGATAAGAGAACATGGGTGCTTCCATGCAATGAAATATAAAGGTGGGGAAACCCATGAAGGTGGAATGATGACCTATAACAGAGGCACAATTTATTGGGATAGTTTAATGCAATATTTTGTGGTAAGAGAAATTTAGTGGTATATTGTTAGAATTGACAAAAATGCACTAATATATAACAATAGATTACTCACAAGTAGAGAGAGAGAGAGAGAGCGAGGACATATTCCACGTGGTACAACCCCAATATGGAAACACATCCAAGGAAGACTGATCTTATTATTCTTCAGGAAACCTTCACTCTTACAATATTTGGCACCCCCAAGTATGCTTTACATCACAACATTAGAATATTTGTCACAATATTCTTTATGTTTTCAATGGATCTCCTTCACCTCTATTATATATGCTAGAGAGATGGATATTCATATCCCATAATACTTGTGGGATAAATATTTTCCCATCTCCCTTATATAAAGAAGGGTCATATAAGAATTTTTCTCAATGATGCATGTGGGATAACTTTTTTTCATAAGCTACAGAGTTATGAAGAGTAGCATGCCTTCTTTTCTAGGTAGGACTCATTGTGTTTGCAAAATTCCTTAACTAGGATTGTACAATAATAAATGAGACCACTAAACAACATCTGTTGATGTATTTGTAACTTTAGAATGTATTCACTTGTATATCATATGTATTGTACCCTGATGTTCCTATCGGGAGAATCATTACTGTAATCAAGTCATGTAAAGTCATACCCCGATGTTCCTATTGGGAGAATCATTACTGTAATCAAGTCATGTAAAGTCATACCCCGATGTTCCTATTGGGAGAATCATCTGTATTTCATTGTACCCCGATGTTCCTATGAGGAGAACTACTAAGAGTCATGAGGAAGTCCCCTCCTTTGTAAGTCAGGGGGAAAAGTTCCCACAGTTGTGGGGCACTAGAGTCTCCCTAGAGAAGTCGACCTAGTCAAGTACAATGGGGATGACATAGTTGAGTTAAATGTCAAGTGAATGAAAGAATATAAATAGAGGGAGGTTCTTCTCTATTTGATATACACTCACACTCAGTTGTAGCGCATGAGCGAGAGAGGAGCAGCTGGGACAAGAGAGAGAGAACAACTGATGGAGATCATCTTTTCGGTCTTTGGGTTTTACTGCTCCCATTGGTGCTTATTCTATCTCTGAGGAAGTTGTGGGGTTTTATCCTTTATGGTTTCCCCAAGTAAAATATTTGTTTCTATTGTCTCTTGTGATTGATTGTTGTGCATGTTATTCTCTTAGGTAAGATCCTAAGATCATATTGCTTAAATGATAATAACATGGTATCAGAGCTAACCTAAGAAGAAGACATCGTGCAACTGCAGAAGCTAGGGATTATTAATTTTTGGGTCTCTCTCCATATATAATTAGAAAAATGATGCTAGGATAACTCTCCATTGAAGGGCACAACTTTTTGTCGAAGCGTAATTTGATTCAGGGCATTTTCAGTTTTTGACCTAGTGCTGCAGCAACAATTAGGGATTTTCACAGAAGAATAATTTTTGAGTGAGCATAGCATAGGATTTCTCTCCTCCTAAAAATCGAAATTTAGAGACCAAGTTCGAAATTTTTGGTTAGGTAAAACTCCGATAAAGTCAAACCCTAATTTGACCCCGAACGAGAAAACCCTAATTTACTAAAACTAGTAGTTTTGGTACATTTGCTATATCTCGATATTGGAGAAGGTTCAGAATCCAAAAGTTTTATAGGCCAAATAAATATTCATGTTGAACATTTTGTAAAACTTTTAGCATCAGATTCGCTATATTCTAGGATATATGATTCCTCCAAATTAGAGTTCCAGCCTCTCCTAGGATTCATCCCTAAATAGGACACCTAGGGACAATTGCTATATATCAGGATACAAAGGTCCAAATTAAATTTCTCAAGATGTTATAGAAAGGGAACAAACTCTACTTTTGGTGGAAATATTTTCTGATGCTAAAGATGAACTAGTGACATGTGGAAGTCTGTACAATCTCGCTCTTCTGAACAGTCCCAAAATAAGTCATCTTGGGAAAATGTGTATAAGTCCCAATTGGTGAAACCAATTCTACTAAAAAATGTGGTTCTGGAAATAGGACAGACGATGCTACCTCATTGTAAAGTTTCATACAGAAAGGAGAAGGAATTTCGGAGATACTACAGAAACAATATCAGGCATTTCTGAAGAAGAAATTGGAAAACTAGGGCTTCCAGTTTCGGGAGCTTCCCTTCACTGTTTTCAGAAAAAGAGTATATTAGAAAGATCACATTGAATAGACCTATCTTTATATACAATTAGAATTTTGAAATTCCAATTTTTGAAAATTAGGGTTTCTCTAACAAACCCTAGATCAACCAGATTCAGAATTGGGACAGACACCTCAAATCGGTAAGATCCAATCTTTTACTATTTACATTTGAGGTTCTCATTTCAAAATGACTAATCACACTAGCTTGATGATAATATTGGTGAAGCTGACAACTTCCAAGCATGGAATTATAGGATCTCCTTGAAGAAAATGAATTGGACACCACATAAGTGGAGAGGTTCCAGTTCCAGAGGGAGATGAGGCTAAAAGCCTTACACATAAAGAACTTGGTCAAGGACAAGATGATTACTATTGATTATATCAAGGATCACCTTATACCACAAGTGTATTCCCTAAATACACCTAAAGAGATGTTTGATTCCTTGACCAAGCTATTTGAAGGGGAGAATATAAACCAGGAGAAGTATCGGACCTCCATGATCCTTGAAGAAATTGGATTGGATCAGTATTTCAGTAAGGAAGGTATAGGAGACAGAGGGAGATGAGGCTAAGAATAGAGCCAAGAGAATCATTGAATATTCTAATGAATATCATCTCATCCCTAATGTGTCATCCTTGAAGTCACCAAAAGGAATTGTTCGATGCTATCGAATAAGAATAAGACATTGTGAATGGCCTCTCAGGATCATGGGATTCATTCATTCGAGGAATGTGTGCCAGAAGAAAGTGATTACCTTCAACAGACTCTAGGAAGAGTGCACACAAGAAGAAGCTCGACTCATGATAAGAGAAGAGAAGATGATGAAACTGAAAGAAGGAGTCTACCCATGAAACAAATAAAGATAAGTATTCAATTGATATTCTTTTGTTATGCATTTATTTATCTTTAGTTGATGTGTTATGCATGATAGAATGTTTGCATTAATGATAGTATACTACTAATATGCATGTGATGGGTAAGTATCTCATGGTACTATACAAGTCTCCATTGCTAATTATCTAGAATGAAACCTATTTGCTGACATATTGGATTAGTGCACAATCTCAATGATGTATTGGTAGAGATGGAAGGAATCTAGAAAGTTTCAGTGAGATATGGATGAATGTTGTATTAGCTAAAATAGTTGCATGATCATATCTTTATGTGTAAGAATTTTCCATTATGAATATGCCTTATGAAATGTTTATAACCATACAACTAATGCATTTGACTTGTAGGAAAGATTGCATACAATTGCCTACAAGAAAAGAAGGATAAGACTTGTTCCGAAGAACAAGTGACGATAGTTCAAGAAATTATCCAAAATGAAGAATAGTATGATGAGAATTCAAGAGGTCTCAGACACAATGAAGTTATGTGATACTGTTGAAGCGACATCATTGATGCAGAACCTTCTAGCTATGAGGAAGTAGCCAAGAAGAAAGGGAAGGAGAGTACCACTTCAAGAAGAATGATGTCTAGTATGCACTATCAAGACCTGAAGAGAAGTTCGTGGGATACAAGGAAATATTCGTAGCATGAGGCTTCTCACAGAAAGAAGGCAAAGACTACGAAGATGGGTGTGTGAAGAACCTTTGAAAAGGTTCAAGTTAGAGGATCTTGGTATCCAGTGACCCTAGATGGATACATAGAATATTAGTAGCAGAGGAAGCTACTTGTCACTCCAGTACAGAATGTTTCAATGCACAGATTACGAAAGACAGAAAGAGAATGATGCTCTGCTTTAGAGGGAGTGACTGCAGAAGATCCTAAGGTTCGACATGGTAGGAAAGGATGGATAGATTACTGATGACTCTAGGATTTACTGAGAGTAAATAAGATTCCAACCTACTTTAAGGTTGAAGATGGAAGACCAGTGATGCTCCTAATATATGTCGATGATCTGTTCCTGACAGGAAAAGACGAACTCATTAAAGAAGCAAGAAGCAGATTTGTTGCCAAGTTCGAGTGAAGGGACTTGGGAATGATGCAATAATTTCTAGGAATGGAGGTGTGGTAGAGAGTAGATATAAGGCTCCTTGGGACAAGGGAAGTATGCATTAGAGATCCTGAATAGGTTTGGGATGATGGACAGCAAGGCCATGACCACACCTATTGAATCAAACCTAAAGCTATTGAGTGATGCTTTATCAGAGACAGTTGATGCTACGATGTATCCTTAGATGATTGGGTCCCTGATGTACCTGGAAAATACGATACCAAAGATTTGCTTTGCTGTGAACACATTGAGCCAGTTCCTGACAGATCCAAGACATGTTCACCTGATTGCTGCAAAGCATATTCTGAGGTACCTGAAGGGTACAATTGACTATGGGCTCAAGTATGAGGTGAATCAAAAGATTAACCTAGAAGGTTATGTGGATTCAGATTGGGCAGGTAGTGCCATTGATAGGAAGAGCACTTTGGGGTGCTGCTTCAGTATGGGATCAGGTGTGATCTCTTAGTTTGGTAGGATGGAGTCCTGCATGGCGCTGAGTACAACTGAGGAAAAATATGTTTCCACTTGCTATTTGTGAGGTAGTATGTTTCTTTTGAAAGCTACTATTTGATTTGATTAATCTGACTTGCATTTTTGTATGATGCAGAGAGGAGAAGTGAATCTCCAGTTTGTGATCCAGATCAAGATCTCTCAAAAGATGTATTTCTAGCATAGTCAGTAAGACAGGTTGTCTGAGTATAAAATCCTGGGGAAGATCATAGTTTTCTCAGATGTAAACGGTCCTGTATGTTTTCCTCGGATGTAATTTGTCCTATCGAAGCTCATGGGTTATCCTTGGACGTAATCAGCCATGATGTGATTCTATGCTAGAAATGACCAAAGTGAAGTTTGAGTACTTTAGGGAGAAGCTTGGTGTTCTCTAGATCGAGGTTCCTTCCAAGGAGAAGCGATGAGTCCAAGAGCCCTTCTGACATGGTGGTAGGATTGGTTCCTCCCATGGTCAGTTGTAAGTGCAGAGCCCTTTTGACATGGTTGCAAGATGTGTTCCTCCCATGGTCAGATGTAAGTGTAGAGCCCTTCTAACATGGTGGCAGGATTGGTTCCTTCCATAGTTAGTTGTAAGTGTAGAGCCCTTCCATGGATGGTAGTAGTTGTGTCCTACCATGCCACTGGTTGTAAGTGAATATCCCTTCCATGGATGGTAGTAGTTGTGTCCTACCATGCCACTAGTTGTAAGTGCTGGGGCCCTTCCACAAATGATAGTAGGTGTTTCCTATCACACTGATGGTTGTAAGTGTTGGGGCCCTTCCACATATGATAGTAGGTGTGTCCTATCATGATGATGGTTGTAAGTGCGGGAGCCTTTCCTAGATGATAGTAGGTGTTTCCTATCATGCTGGTGTATGTAAGTGCTAGAGCCTTTTCACAGATGGTAGTAGGTGTGTCCTACCATGCTGGTGAATGTGAGTGTTGTACCTTTCTGTCATGGTTATTGGATGTGTTCCTCCCATGGTCAGATGTGAGTGTTGGGCATGCATTTTTGACATGGTGGTGGATGTGTTCCTCCCATGGTCAGATGTAAGTGTTGGGCGAGCCTTTCTGACATGGTTATTGGATGTGTTCCTATCATGGTCGGATATAAGTGCTGAAGAAGATGAAGATCTACATGGAGGCTAGTCCTACAACCGACGTGAAAAAGGGATGGCTATGTATAACTTCCTATCGCTAGTAGAATTGAGAGATAGCACCATTTGTTCGAGATAGTGGAAGCAACGATGATGATGACCCAATTATGATCCAAACTTGATGATGATCCAGTGATGATCCATACTTGATGATGTTCCAGTGATGATTCATAATTGATGATGATCCAGAATTGATGATGATCCAGACTTAATGATGATCCAGTGATGATCCAGACTTGATGATGATCCAATGATAATCCAGACTTGATGATGATCCAGACTTGATCCAGTGATGATCCAGTGACGAAGACTTGTGCTGATGAATTTTGTTGAGAGAATACCTTCCTAGTTAAGTGGGAGTGTTGATGTATTTGTAACATCATAATGTATTCACTTGTGTATCATATGTATTGTACCATGATGTTCCTATCAGGAAAATCATTAATGTAATCAAGTCATATAAAGTCATACCCCGATGTTCCTATCAAGAAAATCATATGTATTTCATTGTACCTTGATGTTCCTATCGGGAGAAATACTAAGAGTCATGAGGAAGTCCCATCCTTTGTAAGTCAAGGGGAAAATTCCCCACAATTATGGGGCACTAGAGTCTCCTTAGAGAAGTCGACCCAATCAAGTACACTGGGGCCGACATAGTTGAGTTAAATGTCAATTGAACGAAAGAATATAAATAGAGGGAGACACTCCTCTATTTGATATACACTCACACTCAGTTGTAGCGCATGAGTGAGAGAGAAGGAGCTGGGACAAGAGAGAGAGAACAACTGGTGGAGATCATCTTTTCTGTCTTTCGGTTTTATTGCTTCCATTGGTGCTTATTCTATCTCTGAGGAAGTTGCAGGGTTTTCTCCTTTATGATTTCCCTAAGGAAAATCTTTGTGTATATTGTCTCTTGTGATTGATTGCTGTGCATGTTATTCTCTCAGATAAGATCCTAAGATCATATTTCTTAAATGATAAAAATATAACAACATCTAGACATAATTACACATTCCAACATTCCCCCGTAATGATGACGAGAGGGATAGAACAAAAATGGAGGATAATCTCATTACATTAACATTCCCCCTTGATGAAACCTTCCTAGATTACCAATAAGATGCAAAGATGTAAAAAAATCACCTCTATCATGGATTTAGTGAAGATATCTACCGCTTGCTGTTTTTTGGGATAATACTCCAAACAAATAACACCATCCGAAATAAGATATTGAATGTAATGAGTATCAAGGTAATTGTATTTGGCATTGGAGTGATCCAATGGATTATAAATAAGTTGGATTCCGCTCTAACTGTCACATCTTAACTTATTAGGAAAATTATGAACCAAACCAAGATCGCTAAGAACATGACAAATCCACACTACTTCTTTAGCTGCCTCATTCTGTGCTTCACAAGAAGAAAGAGAAATAATTTTCAACTTCTAGTTGGACCATGAAATCATACTTGAACCAAGATGAAAGATGTACCCCATAGTAGATATTGTATATATAGTATCCCCTGCCCAATCAGAATTTGTATAACCAAGAAGTGAAATTAAATCCCTACTAGAATATAACACACCATAATGTAAATTCCCTTGAAGACATCTGATAATTCTCTTGGCTTCTTTCAAATGACTTTCATGAGGATTTTGCATAAACCGGAGACCATGCTACAAAAAAATAGAGATTAGGCATGCTATGTGTCAAATATATTGAACTTCCAACAAAAGGATGATACAGGGCGGCATCAACAAGATGAGTGTCACAATCAATAATTAATTTAACACTAGGTTGAAATTGTGTCGTTGAAGGCTTACATTCACTCATATGAAACCATGCTAGTAAATTAGAAGCATATTTAGGATGATAAATAAAAATTCCATCAATCATGTGCCAAATCTTAAGACCCCAAAAGTAATTCAATATGCCTAAATATGTTGCTTCAAATTGTTGCTTAAGATCACATTTCAATTCCCAAATTAATGAAATATTATTTCTAATAAGGATTATCATCCACATAAAGAACCAAAATAAGGACATCATCCTCAAAGAACTTAACATACAGATTTGGATGATATCTACACCACTTTAAACCATTCTTCAATAAATAAGTATCAATTTTCTCATACCAAGCTCTAGGTGCATGTTTAAGATCATATAAAGACTTGTTTAAATTGCATACCAAATTTGAAGTTTCAGAGGTGATAAAACCATTTGGTTGTTGCATATAATTTTATTCACAAATATCACCATTTAAAGAGGCACTCTTGACATCCATTTGGTGAATTTTCCATTGAAAATATGCAACAAGATAAAGTATGGTTCTTATAGTGTTCACTTTAGGAATATGAGCAAAGGTTTCAGTTTAATCTATACCTTGTTACTGAGAAAAACCTTTAGTGATTAATCGAACCTTATATTTATCAATCTATCCTTTTGCAATAAAATTTGTTTTATAAATCCATTTACAACCAACTAAATTATTTTCAAGAGGAAGGGAACAAGAGTCCAAGTCTTGTTCTTAATTAAGGTGTCATACTCTACAAACATTGCTTTTCCCATTCTGGTTTGTATTTATCTTGAGCATATGTGGAGGGACCATTTGTGTCTAATAATTTTGTCATTAGATAAAAAATAGATCTATTCCATCAAGTGTTGGATGGAATACCAACCTCACTACCTACAAATTCAAGTGTTTACCATGCCCAAACTGTAGGAGGATTAGTGGGAACCACCCCAGTATCTTTGGAAAAATCAGGTGGACCACTTAAAGAAGTAGGTGAAATAGGATCTAGGTCATGCACAGAAAGAGAGGAAGGGGTAACATGCATGGGGATAATAGAATATGGAGGATAATTCAAGGTAACATGAGTTTCAATAGACTTAGGTTGTGGAGAGACTTCATTGAACTGAACATCCCGTTAGATAATGACACCTTGGTAGATGGATCAAACAACCTATAAGCTTTAGAATCCTCACTATAACTAATGGATATACATTTGCAAGAAATTTCCTTTAGATTTTTCCATTTATCATTAGGAATATGGGTCCAACATTCATTTCAAAATATCTTAAAGTTACTAATGTTTGGTTTCCTTACACTATTGTTCTTTGGGAGTAACCTGCAAAACTGCTTTAGTAGGAACTTTGTTCAAAATATGGTTATCACAAGAAAAAACTTTTGCCAAAAATATTTTCAATAAACCTTTAGAATATACCATAACATATATTCATTTCAACTAAAGTTATATTTTTCCTTTTGACAACTCCATTTTGTTGAGGTGTGTAAGGAACAATATTTTGATGTTGAATACCATGTTTATATAAGTATGCATTAAATTAATTTTTACTATACCCCCCTGCATTATCAGTTCTTAGTGTCTTAATAATTTTACTTGATTCATTTTCAACCAAGGATTTAAATTCTTGAAATACGATGAAAGCTTCACTTTTATGTTTCAAAAAATAGACCCAAGTCTTCCTACTGTGATCATCAATAAAAGGAATAAAATAGACATCATGAGATAAATACGAGTTTTAAAGAGGACTACATATGTCACTCTGAATTAGTTTCAATTATTCTTTGGCATACTAGGTTTTAGCTTTATCAAAATTTTCCTTATGATCTTTACCAATCACACAACCTTTACAAAAACCTTTAGTGGAAGAAATTGTAGGTATTCCAACTACCATTTTAGATAATAGTTGCATTGACCATATTTCATGCCGTAATTTACTTTTTCATCAACGTGAGCAACATAGGAATAAAATGGTTGAATTTTAGGTGGATTATTACAAATGAATTTAAACCAATCATCTTCATGATCAACAAGGTCAGAAGAAAAAACTTTGAAGTTATTTTTATTGTCTTTAAGAACATATTTATCTGACCATGCTTCAAATTTATAACCGTTTTGATATTCACAATAAATAGAAAGAAAATTGATGGACATGCCTTCAACATGAAAAACATCTTCCAATGTACAATTAGGAACTTCATTATCACAAGAACCTATGACTGAATATTGTTTACCATCACTAATTGAAACTTTCCATGTTGTGTATTTTTCAATGTCAAGAAGTAGTAGCGATCATAAGATCAGAGGCACCTGAATCTGTAATCCATTCCAAAAAATAAAAGGAATTACATGGGTGAATATAATATGAACAAAGAGATATTGATTATTCCTTGGAGGATTTATTCTTGTCTTTAGCAAGTTCATTTCTCCTTTTAAAGCAATTCTTCATAGGGTGGTTGGTTTTTTCCATAATACTTACAAGGATTAAATACTTTATTTTTAGGAGAATCATTAGAAGTGTGATGGGATGGACCAATAATATGTTGTTTAGGGTTCTTATGAAAACCTTTATGTGGATTATTATTATTGTGTGCCATAAAAGCTTTACCAATAACTAATTGACTTGATGAAATCAATAGTCCTTGCTCACAAATCAAACCTTTACAAAATATTCGAAAGTGGGTTTTTCTTATCCATTAGAGATTTCAATAGATATATTCCTAGTTTGGATAAACAAATCTAAGGCATAAGGTAAAGTTTTCTCTATAGGAATTGTAAGGGAACGATCATTTACTTATAATTTTTACCACAATTATTAAGTTTTTCATTATAATTTTTTAATTTGGCAAGAAATGACTCAATTCTATCAAAATATTTCGGATCAAGCTCATAAATTTTCTTTTCAATATAATAAGTTGAAACATAACCAGATTTATCATACAAATAAGATAAATTTTTGCATACCTAAACCAGGTTATCTTCAACTTCAATATGTACCTATAAATCATTTGATACAATTTGACCAATGAGTCCTATTGCCCGATCACAATGTTCTTCCCATATAGATAAGTATTTGGCATCGGTTGGTTTTTGATGTTTACCATTGACTAAATACCATAGAATTTTTCTCATGAGAATTTCAATCATCTTTCTCTTCCAAGTAAGATTGTTAGTGCCAATTAACTCATGAACAAAACCAACCTCCAAAGTCATGATGATTAAGAACAAACACTACAAAAATAATGCAACAAACACAAGAAGACAGTCACAAGAAAAAATGATAAAGACTCAGTAATGATGAAGCCTTGAATCACCTACCTGTAGATCAAGCAAACCATAAGCAAAAGCATTGAAAGAACAACTTACAGTAAGGTTTTTAGCTTATTTTAGGAGCATATGTTACTTCCTAAAGGGAAAGGAGCATATGGCCTTAGGGTATATGCTAATTCTTCAAGGTAAAAGAGTGTATGTATGCTCTTTGTCTGTAACCTAGGTATTTATTAGGAAAAATCTGCGAGTAATTGGATAAGAACCTGCATATGTATGCAAATTGTTGAAAGGAAACAAGGGTATGTTCGTGACTGTTAAGACTAAATACTATGCATGCCTAATACGTGACTATTTCAATGAATACCCACGTATGTCCAAGACTGTTTGGAAAAAATACAACATATGCCAAAGCCGTCTAGATGGAAACCTGTGAAAAATACAACTACACAAAGACAAATGGAGAGAGCTTTTGCAAGAAAGGGATATACTTGATAATCAGTTCAGGTACTATGAATTTCTACTTTATATCTAAAGAAAAATCAACTAAAATAATGAACATTTCTAAAAGACAATCTGAAAAGTAACAGGGAGGTTAGGGTTTTTAGTAAAAACTCTCATAGATATAGAAAAATTCCCAAATATAGTGTAAACCATAAATGGTTGTCTAGATCTCATGGCATATCTACAAGAGAAGGAGGGCCCAATTAAAATTATTGAAGTTTGATGCTTGAAAAATTAATTTTAAAAGAAATTTACTTAAAGAGGTAAATATTAGTAACAACCTTTGATACCATGTTGGAGTTTATATATATGCATTAACATATAACAATAGATTACTAACATGTAAATCAATAACCATGACATTACTAATATAATATCCTATCAATAGACGCATCAATTAATCAATAAAATATGCAAGAATAGAAAGAAAGAAGAGAGGGCATATTTTACATGGTAAAACACCAAGATGGGGAAACATCCAAGGAAGGATAATCTTATTATTCACTAAATTTTCACTCTTACAATATTTGGAACCCCCACATTATCTTCACATCACAACTTTACAATATTTTTTACAACAATTTTCATGTTTTCATTAGGTTTCCTTCACCTCTATTATATATGCTAGAGGGATGGATGTTCGTATACCATAATACATATATGATACACATTATTCCACCTCCCTTAAAAAGAATGGTAATAGGAGAATTTTACTTCATGATGCATGTGGGATAACTCCTTTTTCATAAGATAAAGAGTTATAAAAGACTATTATGCCTTCTTTTCTAGGTAGGAGTCATTGTGTTTACAAAATGCATTCATCTAGGCTTCTACAAAAATAAATGATACCACTAGACACCATATAGACATCAACATAATCTAAACATATTTACACATTCCAACATATATGATCAGGAATGGTTGGTTCTATGTAAGGTAAGCAAATGGAGTACAAAACCTATATGCCATGGTGAGTGGGTATACCTTTAAATATGACGGTGATCCATATGATGGAAATGATGATGTTTGGAAAAATTCCCGCACATCACATGAATCATATAACACAATGTAAATAATGAAAATAATCCAATGGTGTGCATGGTATTGAAAATGGGAACTTATACTTGAGGGAATCGCTGAAAAATGTGTCGAGATGAAATTGTTGTTTAGAAAAAACTAAGGGAACCAAAATGAAGATCACTTGAACCGACCATATCGGTGAAATGATGTGTCAAATAGAGATGTAATATCTTGAAGGAGATAAAGAAAAATGAAGGTCTACCTAAATTTAGGCCAAGGTCCACAAATTCAAAATTCATTGTTATTGTTTGACGTTGGAAGCCCTACAATGATTTGAGCTCACTGAGGGATATTTGATTGTTGTTTTCTTGATCCATGAGTTGTATCTAAGTCCTTATGAGGTTTTTAGAAATTTCATCCTTTTCAAATTTTGTTTTAGGGCCTGATCGAATTGTATGGAATCTTGTTAGGTTTTCTGAGGGCAATGTAGGTATCAAAGGAAAAATCCTGCTATGTTGTGCATCAATTCCTTTAATAGTCATGCCAAGTAAGGGATGCATGATATGTTGGTCACACATATTTTCATCTTACAAGTCATGTGTGGTGTGATTGAATGGTATATATGACCACCTTTATTGATTATGCATCTGGTTGCATGAACAATCATGCATGGAATGACCAAGTTGTTGATTCGACCTCACATATTCATTACATGATTAGTTATCTTTACTAGATGCACATGGTGTGATTGATTGGTTGGAATGGTCATGTGTATTGGTCATGTAGGTGTTTCACTTGAACAACCACATGCAACATAGATGAATAGTTGAAATGTCCACACGCATATATCACATGGGTATTTCATTTGAATAACCACATGTAGCATTGATGATTGGTTGAAATAGATGTGTGTATTGATCATATAGGTGTCCAAGCAAAAGAGTTTTGTCCTCATGCAAATTTTTTTGTTTTTTCTTGAGACTCTCGATAACTAGACTTGTTATCATTAGTTTTGAATATTCCAACAGACTGATGGAGATAGAGTGGTGAGGGTATCACTTTGATGGGATGTGGAGGGTCGAGGTTAATGGGGTTGCAATCTTGTCCAAGGGTCCAATATCGTTTGCTACCACTATACCCCTTGGTGTACTACAGGTCCCGAAACATAACACACATGTAAGATTTTGGGGATTTCAACTTGCGACCTCCCATTTACAACAATTTACAACAATTTACAACTTCTCAACAGTACCACTTACTCTACCCCCCACGGGCTTGTAAAGATGACACATATTTTGATTCAGCCTATGGGTGCAATTTTTTGATGTAGCTCATAAAGCCATTTTTGATGTAGCGAGTGAGACAAATATGTACATTTATGATGACACAGACACATATTTTTTTTTTTAGGTTCCATGGTGGATTGTGTGACTATTGTACTGCATGAATTGTGGTTTGTTTATTTAATGCCCATGTGTCTTTTATATGCATGAATTATGTATTTATCATGTAAATGAGACTAAATTAAACTTTGTTTCTAGATGTGAAATGTATCCAAAATTTCATATGTAATGTAACACTCTGATTTTGACCCCGTTTGCATTAAATCTATATGATGTATATATTGTAATTAATCATGGTGAGGAGATATAGGAAAAAGCCCCACCATCGATTTAACGTTATATGTTTGGCGATTAAAATCGATGCCGATGGTATTTTGTGCTAGCCATGCACATTATAAAGTGGACATCATGTAAATATACATTTTAATTAAAAATACCCACAACCTGCTATGTCAATGCAACAATAATGATAAGGGGCATGATTTACTAAGGATAAGGGGGGGGGGTATTCAAACCTTTGGGCCAATGGGGAAAATCCAAATGTCATAAGGAGAACCCATCAAGCTGTCAAATACCTTTCTTGTCTCATTCACCCAATCATTTATTACTGCCAGAAATTGGTTGGGTTGGTTATTTCATGGGATGGGAAAGGTATGACAACCCAAAATTCGAATTGGAGAAGCCATCAGTTTTTGGGAAACACATTTTGACTCCTTGGGCAAGCAAAAACCCAAAAACGCAGGCCATTCTACCATGCTTTCACATTGGCATGTTTTTCTCACCATTTTTTTCCTTCATGTGAGCTCTCTTAGGCACCCATAACTTCTTGTGTGTGAAATCATTCACATTTTTGGTCTTCCCCATGATTTTGGAGCTCTTGGAATTCACCATTGTTGGGTGTTATAATGTTTAAATTAATCCACTTATTCTTTAATTATCAGCCGGGGTTGGTAAGCCTAGACTTGACACAAAATATATGCGAAGGTAGAGAATGTCGTGTAAATATTTTAACAAACAAAAGATCGAAAGATATTTCAAATTGAAAGACTGAGTCAAACTTCCTAAAAATGCAATTAAGATAACTAAACTGAGATAAAAGATTAAATGACAAATAATCTAGTTCATAACTTTGGACTGAAAAAGATATGATTAGCAACTTATTCAAGCAAAAAATTAAAGTGCAAGGAAGACTTAACTTATAAGCAACTAGAAAATTTAATAGATAAAACTAAATAAGGAAAACTTAAAAAGAAGCAACTAGAAAACTTAATAAAGAAAACTTAAATAAAATAAGCAAGTAGAAAATTTAATAAAGAAATATCTTTAGGTTCTATCCTACAAACACAATCATAAAAGACAACCTAAAAACATACTAAGGAAAACACTAAATATTGCATGCAAACAAATAAATCAATTCAAAAGGAGTAGACACAAAACCATATAACCATAAGATAAAATTAGAGACAAAATTCAAGAATAACTTAAACTACATTAAAAGTAAAAGAAGTAAGAAAAATGATAAAATTTTAATAAATGATTTAAAACAATTAAACTTTAACTGAAATGTTAAACAAAAACTATTATTTAACTATTACAGACAAAGCATAAATCAAACATCAACAAAACAGAACTGAAAACAATCTTAAAACACATAAAAAACACTAAAAAGTAGAACTAAAGACTGAATGACGGACTGAATTGTAGGTCAGAAAAGGGAGGCTGAATAACAGATTGAACAGGTTGTCCGAATGACAGGTTGCATAGTAAAAATGGTAATAACTAACCTAAATGAACTAATCTTCAGCTAAAACCATGCAGATGTAATTCTAACGCATTAGAACAGTAAATAAACCTCTTAACAGTAAATTAAACTTAAACTAATTCCTGAACAAAAGGAATCATTTGCATATTAAACTAATAAATGAACTGGAAATTAACTTGCATAAATTCAAAATAGGAACATAATTGAATCTATTCTAAATTCATGAAAATAGCTTATTCTATATTTTTGAAAACAAAGACTGAAAGTAATGCTGAAAATGAAAATAACTGGAAACAAAATGACTAAAAGCAAATAACTAAAAACAAGCTATGCACACATCTAACTAATTAACTTTCAAAATAAAGCTAAGTTAATGTATTGTAGAAAACAAATAAGATAGCATCTACTATAATCTAATGGAAACAAACTAGAAATTAAACTAGAATAGCTAACAGATAAAAGAAACTAAGCTAAACAAAGAAAATGAACCTCTGGTTGATGAGGGGCCCTCTTAGCAATCAGGGGTGATGCCTAGCTAAATTCTACTTAAACACAATCTTCAACAACAATGCATACAACTCTTTATTCAGATGGTGGAACAACAATACAAAGTTCAAGAGTAAATCACAACAAGAACTCTTCTCCTAACTCTGCTAATTGACTGGTTTTCTAGCTAACTGAGCTCTCTCAAAGAGGCAGCTTTATATAATGATTTACAGCGAAGAGAAAGTTGACCCTTTAGTGGTCGAATGCTCTCTAAATTGAGTCAACTATAATAGAGTTTGACTGATCACAGGCCAACACATAAACATTTTCCTTCTTCAACGCAAATTTGGTTTTTTTCACTGGACAACATGCACACAGTTTCCTTCTCCAGCGCAAACGATTTGCAGAGGTGGCGCATGACTCCTTCTTCAGCGTGAACATGGAATGGTGGAGAGTGAAGGCAGCGTACACCGTGGGTCTTCTAGAACGTAGGTCATTCTATTCTTTAAATGCGCAGACTAGTGGTAATTTGGAGTCAAGCAGAGGAGGCCACGGGCGATCCTTCTAGGGTGTGAGTTGAATGCGATAGTCCATCGCATGGATGGTTGACGTGGTGGAAAGTAAAGGAGAACGTAGGCTGGCGAATAGTCTAGAACACAGCTCCATTACTAGACGCGTGGATAACCAGATCATTGGCAGTTGGTTCACATTTTAAATGGCCAGAATTATTTCTCAGTAGCGCGTAGTATGAGGGGCAATCTAGACGGAGTGCTAAACAGAAGGTTGGGACGTGAGCTTGATATGCTAGGCGTCAATCTAGGGCGAATAGAGTGTCTATCTGCTAGCGTGCTTTAGGACTAGAGTGTACAACAACAAATTTCGACATCTGGCAAACTACCAACGATTTTCATGGAAAGCGTTGAATGACGAGCTGGACGCTGAGCTAGACATGTTGTGCGAAAAGTAGACTGAATGCATTTTTCATATTAAATTGGCCTAAAAAGATTATAAAACCTGTAAACAATTATACAAACTAATTAATACATCAAGTATACTTTAATAATGTTATTTTTAATTGATTAAACCATAATAATAATAATAATAATAATAAAATAATTTTATAAAAACCTTAAAAACATGCATACCTGAAGTTGAATAATAATCTATGTGACATAAAACATACAAAAGATGATGAAATATGTATTTAAATGAATAATTTATCTGCCAAAAATGATAACAAATCCAGGATCAACATTTCCCCAAACTGGAGAAATGCCAGGTCCCACTGAGCAAAAAGAAAGAAAAACAATTTAGGAAGAAGGCGAACTAGTAGCTGCCTTCAACTTAGCAGATGAGAAGGCAATTTAAACTTCACTCTGTTAACCTGTAACTTAAGAAAAATAACATATATTTTATGACACATATTTATATGAAAATTAAAAATGACTTTATTGGATTTTTCAACATTCTTAAATAAATAGTTTTCAAAAATAATTTTATCATTTATAAGGTTTTGAAATTAATTCAACCATGCCAAAGTAAAACTTTGGACAGGTTGAACAAAAACATAAATCACATCTTGAATAGAAAGAAGATTAATCATTTCCATGCATAATTAATTGGATAAAAGGGTAGGATTGTTAAAAATAAAATGATATGCCAAGTAAAAAGTATTTGCTCAAAACAAAATTTGGTTAGCAAATTTAATCATAAGTAGTATAATATCACCATTTTTCAGATCGATATTTGATATTTCATTTTCCTTCATTCGATTCTTTCATATGGTAAGACCATATTGAATTTTGCTGTAAAATATGCTTCAAGCTATAACCAGATTCCACTGTTTATATTCCTGAAAAATAATTATCATTTGTTAGACATAAATAGATTTAAAAAAAAAATCTAATTTTTCAAATCAAATCCCTCTTCCCCCAAACCAAAGAGATGGCATGTCCTCAAGCCATACGGAGAGAAGAAATGATTGTTCTAGAAAAATAGAAAGAATGCGAGCATGCTATTAATTCGGTGTAAGAAAAACTAACTAGTAAATGGAATGGTTCAAAAATGTATATTTATAAAAAAGAAAACAGTGCTGAAAAAGACCATGTAAAATGAGAATAATATAATTAAAAGAAAACCATAGGAAAAACTAGCCATACATGCCTCATTGTAAAGCTATCCTCTCATCATCAAGTATTTCAAGTGTGCCTCGAAGTGTGTGAGATTGACATCTATAGGTCCCATTACTAAGATAATGACATCTTAGAGATATGTGAAATTAGACGGCCGACAAAGTCAACTTAAAGCCATTCTCAAATGACATTATAAACAATTGGCCATAACATAATTGTTTATTTTTTGAATTTTTTTCATCTATTATCACTATTTAACGAACTATGTGTATAGTGGTGTATCAACTAGATCTCATTTACCAGATATTTCCCCGCTACCAGCAGGCTTGTTCAGTACCCCGACGGGTTTATCTTGGTACCATGCAAGCATAGCCTCGCTGCCAGCGAGCTTGTTCAGTACTCCGGTGGGTTTACTTGCATTTTTCAAGCTTCCTTTTATAAGGTTTTTACTTAGCATTGACCCGCTGCCAGCAGGCCTATTCAGTACCTCGACGGGTTTGCCTTCTATAATGATATTAAATATATGGAAGCCGATTGGTACTAGAGCGTGTTAAGTCCTGCTAAACACATAATTCAGTTTTTTCAAAATAAATTTATAAGTAATTTTTTTAATTCATAATGGCCAAACTCATAAAACATGTCAAAAGAGAATAACTGAAAGTTGTTCTTTAACCTAATAGTCCTTTTTCTTTATAAATTAAAGTAATGTTCCCCACAGATAAAAATTCCACTTACTTTCGAGTTTTCACGAAAATACTCAAGAGACAAGTTTTGATAACAAGTATAGGATGAACTAGTAATCCATAGGTGAAAAATAAAGATGTGAAAAATATGATAATGAAAGTGGGTCTTATCAAGCAACTGTTTAAAAGAATAAATCAGAAATATACATGTCTGAATCAAAATACCAAAAACTATATGAATCGTAACATAATTGGTTAAGTATGATATACAAAGGATTGATATATAAATTTATCTGTATAAGCTGTAAATTTCAGAAGTACCCCAAAAAGATTAAAATACCTGATGAGTATTTAACATACTTCCCTTGTCTAAGTAATATTCCATTAGCTGCTCATAGAGACAATACATTTGTAATCATTGCAAAACCACTTGTTAGATTATTCAATTTATTCATAAAGACATAAAAGCGAAAGAGTCATGTATAGACAACCTACTAGAAACGACTCTTATTTATTCAAGGAAACAAGCACATATGTACATATATATAAAAGTGATAATAACCCAAAATATTTCAAGGATCAGGAGGAGGAAGAATAGCTTCCCCTTCAACCAATTCCATTTCATTTTTCTGCAAAACATTTTGTATGAAATCCTATTTATATGTCGGTTGGTGACAGAGCCTAAGTCTATGCCCATTTACTACAAAAGAAATTTCTGAGCCATCAATTGTTTTAATTTTTACTGATCCATTGTCAAAAGCTGTAACTACTTCGTATGGAACCATCCAACAGGTGGCCCATTTCCCTTTAAAATTTTTAAACCGTGAATCGAACAGTAGTGCCCAATATCTAGTATTAAACTGCTTTTGGTTAATAAATTTATCATGCCATGTTTTTCGTTGATTCTGTATTAACATTGTTCTTTGAAGTGCATCTTGCCTAATTTCGTCTAACTCATTAAATTGTAATATTCATTGTTTATGTGCTTCATCCAAATTTATGCCTAATTGTGTTGCCATACGAAAAGTTTTAACTTGAAATTCAATAGGTAAAAGGACTTGTTTTCCATACACCAACTCATAGGGGGTATGTCCAGAAGTGTTTCTCCATGTTATCCTATAGGCCCATAAAGCCCCAGGAAGTCTATCTGCCCAATCCTTATGATGTAAGTGAATGGTCTTAGTTAAGATGGATTCTAATACCTTATTAGTTGATTCTACCCAACCATTAGCCAGAGGGTGATAAGGTGAATATTTGCAATGTCGGATGCCATATTTCATAGTAAGTTCTTTCATTAATTTAGAAGTAAACTGAGTACCTTGATATGTGAAAATTTCTCTAGGTACACCAAACTGGGTGAATATTTCTTCTTATAGAAATTCTACCACTGATTTCTCTGTGGCTCTAAATAAAGCTTTAGCTTCTACCCACTTGGTGATATAGTCCGTACAAACTAAGATATATTTATTTTTACGAGACATGGGAGAAATTGGTCCTACAAAATCAAGAGTCCATTTCTCAAAAGGTTCAATCATGACTTGGGGTTGTAAAGGAATTTTATCGGATGATGTAGGTCTACCCATTCTTTGGCAACTATCGCATTCTTTAACATATTTGGTAGCATCCTTAAAAATTATTGGCCAATGATAACCAGATTGTAAGCCTTTATATGTTGTCCTCTTATCATAAAAATGTCCTCCACATGGTCCATAATGGTATGCATGGAGGATGTATGTCATTTCATCCTCCCGCACACTTCGTTGAATAATAAGATTGGGACCAGTGCAGAAGAGATCATTATCAACCCAAGAATAATTAGAACTTTGAACTATAATATGACGCTTCGCATGTGGAGACAAATGGTTTGATATTTTCCCTGTTGCTAGATAATTGGCAATATCCGCAAACCAAGGGGTTTGAACAGATACAACAAATAGTTCAGGAAAAGTGTCATCAACTGGTTTAGTACCGTATTCATGTTGAATACGGGAAAGGAAATCTGCTACGAGATTTTGTTTACCAGGTCGATCAATGATGGTAATGTTAAATTCTTACAATAAAAGAAGCCACCGGGTCACTCTACCATTGGTAATTGGTTTATTCACTAGAAATATAATGGCGGAGTGATTGGTATGCACAAAAACTTCATAACCTGTGATATAATGACGAAATTTATTAATAGAATAAACTATTGCCAAAAACTCCTTTTCGGTAATGGTATAATTTAATTCGGCAGGGGTTAGATTTTTTCTAATAAATTAGATGGCGTAAGGTGATTGTCCTTCTTTTTGGCTGAGGAATCCTCCTATGGCCGTATTAGAGGCATCGGTAGATATGTGAAAAGGAAGGGACCAATCAGGACCCCTAACTATTGGTGCCACCGATACTTTAGCTTTTAAAATTTCAAAAGCGTTTTGACAGGATTCTTTCCACTAAAATTCTGAGTCCTTTGTAAGTAACTTAAACATTGGTGCAACTATTTTAGTAAATTTTTAATGAAGTGGCGGTAATATCCTGCATGACCAAGGAAGCTTCTTAACTCTTTCTGGTTTTTTGGGGAGGGAAGGCCAAGTATTACTTCGATCTTAGCAGGGTCTACCTTAATTCCTTGGGAAGAAATATGGTGTCCTAAAACTATACCCTCTGTCAGTAACATTTTACACTTTTCATGACTAAGGGCTAGGTTTGTCTCTTGACATCGGATCAGAACTTTCTCTAGGTTTTCAAGAGCTTCCTGAAAGGTGTTACTGTAGGCTGTGAAATCATCCATATATACTTCAACACATTCATGTATAAGATCAGAGAAAATTCCTAAGAATGCTCGCTGAAAAGTGGAAGGTGCATTACATAAGCCAAATGGCAAGACTCGATAAGCAAATGTTCCCCACAGGCATGTAAAAGTGGTCTTATCCTGATCTTCAGGTGCTATTAGGATTTGATTGTATCTACTATACCTGTCAAGAAAGGAAAAGTACTGTTTACCTGACAAAGTATCTAATACTTGATCGATAAAAGGTAAAGGAAAGTAGTCTTTAAGTGTAGCTTTGTTTAACTCTCTAAAATCAACACAATACACCATTTCCCTGTAACTTTATTCGAAACTACTACTGAAGGAGATACCCATTTACTGTCGAAAATAGGATAGATAAAACCAACAGTGATGAGTTTTTGTAATTCTTCTTTTACTATATCCTTTAGAGCATGATTCATCCTCCTCTGTGGCTACCTTATAGGTGATATGCTTGGATCCATATAAATATGGTGAATACAGGTATCAAGGTGTATACCCTTTATATCGGTGTATTCCCATGCGAATGCTCCAGCTTGTTTCTTAAGAACTTTAAGCAGTTTTACTTGTTGGTTTTCACTTAATTCGACGTTTATATGTAAGAATTTTTCAAGGCCAACCTCACAAGGTATGGTATATGGTCATGTATTCTATTCAAATTTGAAGACCCATGGTGTTTCTGCAAACATTGAGAGAGCCATATTCTCTTGAAACTCATCTCCAAAAATTTGATTGAGTTGAGCAAAGGACCGAGGGAAATCTGTACATGTTGTTGAAGAGACAAATTGGTTTAATACGTTCTCAGCGGTTTGCTCCTGAAGTGCTAAAGAAAAATCATTATGAAGGGTGAGATCATCAAATTATTCATCCCCAAAAGAAAAATTTAACCACCATGAATTTTCTGTTATTGGTTGTGCTGAGGGGTATAAAAGAAGTCTTTGTGTGGACAACGCATTAGAAATAGTCATCTCTCCATCCCTACACCCTATAAAAGCATTTGCGATAGCTAGCCATGGTATTCCCAAGATATTAGGATGTCCGTTAGAAGGATCCTTTGATTCTACGACCATAAAGTTGACAGGGTATTCCCATGAAGCTACCGATACAACAATATCATCCAGGACTCCAACAGGTTTTACTGTAGTACGATTTGCTAGTTCTAGGATGGAAGGGGTAGGTCGAAGAAATTGTCCTAACTGTAAAACTTCTAAAACTACGGTGGTCATCATGTTAATAGTGGATCCTAAATCGATTAATGTATTCTCTATGGCAGTGTTGTTTATAATTACAGTCACTACCGGGGTTCCTGGATTTGTATATTTTGCAACCCGGGACCGACCTGTCATACATTCAGACATTTCTCCTATAACATGAATTGTAAGAGGGTCCTTTTTATTCTTTCCTGGGCATTTAATACATAGCTCTTTTATTACCTTAATATAGATAGTTATATCTTTGATAGCTTGTAATAGAGGGATCTTAATACAAATGTTCTTTAATTCATTCAAAATGTTATACTCCGGATGAACTACAAGTTTTTCTATTACTAATCTTTCTGGAAATGGTGGAATTCTTTGCTCCTGAATAGTTTCTTGTGGAGGATGGGTGTGTACTGAAACCTTTGGAATGGTCACATCTTCCAAAATATCACCATTCATGGATTCACTTGAATCTTCTTCTTCTTGTCTTGGTTCCTGAATGATGACCGATGGCTTGGGTTTATTATTCACAAATCTTCCCGATCGTAATTGGATTTCATGTATAGGTATAGTCGAGATAAGGTATGAGGGAAGAGTTTGCCACTCAATGTTATTAATAGCTTGATTTGGTTTATTGTTAGGGTTAGGTATCAGCTGTGCAGGTAACAATGTCGGCCGAGGAGGATTTGCATTCTGAAAGTGATGAGGTTGTTGTGCGATAAAAGGAATTGGAGGTACAAATCCAGGTGGCATTTACTGGAAATTTGTTTGATTCTGAGGATAAGGATGATTAGGTGCCAAAACAGGTTGTGGTTGAGGATATGGTTGTCCTGTCCATCCTTGTGACCAATATTGCTGTTGTAGAAATTGAGGAGGATGGCCAATTCTGCCAGCCATAATTGTTCCTTTGTTGAGGTGGTTGATATGGAGGCTAATAGGGTAGAGGTTGTGGTGAAAAGTTTGGATATGCTGGTTGGTCCCTAGGTTTCCAAGGAGGCCTCCTAGATGTTTCAGCTACATCCCCACTCTTATAGATGGCTTGCAATCCAGGAAAGGATGGGAAGTTATCTGTTGGGTGCTCTTCTGTATAGATCTGACATACAAAGATATTGTTTAATGGACATTCCCTTTGGGGATGTTTAGTTCTACATCTTGGATAAAAGATACTCATTGCTGCTTGTTCTTCATCCTGCCTTTTCTTGGCTTGTAAAGCATCTAGTTGGGAACCCATTGCTCCTAAGATATCAGTCTTAAAATTCTCCAATAGGTTTCCTAACTCTACTCTTGTAACTCTTTTTGAACTAGGAACATTTACTCTTATATTATTACTAAAAGGCTCTCGAAAATTTTTCGCAACTTTTCCCCTAATTCTAGATTAATTTTTACACATCTCACCAATATGTGCAAATTTTTTATGAGAAATATCGCCATCTGCCATGAGTTTAAGACTCTCTAACAAGTCCTCAAAGATTCCCTTAAGGAAAAATGTACGTACTGCATCTTCTCGGAGGTCATTCTATTTAGACTTATGTAATGTATAAACGAAATTCTCGAGATAATCTTCCAAGCTCTCATCTTCAAGTTGCTGGATATTGAATATTTCATATCGAGAGTCCTTAGGTTTGCAGTATTCTTGATATTTTCATAAGAAAGAGGTTTTCATACCATCCCACGTTCTGATAGTGGATTCTCCTAATCCCATGAACTATCTCAAGGCGGAATCCTTGAGTGTGGTGGGAAAGAGTTTTAGTTTGTGAGCATCTTGTAGATAATTGTAACTCCTACAAAGGATATCAAACTCGAATAGGAATGTGTCTGGGTCCTCATTATTTTTTCCATAGAAAGTAGGAAAGGAGGAAGGAGGGATGTTTTTCATAGTTACATCCTGCATTGTATCTAAGATAGGGAACCCAAAGGTAGCCTCAGTTTGATTTTGCCCTTGTCCTTGTTCATTTCTAACTTCATCATGATCTTTGTTTTCTCCCCATATCTCCATATAAGATGGATTCTTAACATAAATATACCTAGGAGGATCCTTTCGAGGTGATAAGGAGGCGTCCCAACGTTCTTTTTTGGGAGAGATCTTCCTTTGATCAACTGTGTTTTTATTGAATCCTAGAGGGATAGTAGGTTCTACTGTAGAAGTTTCAATTTGTGAAATAACTAGATCTACTGAGGTTCCAAAGAGAGATTTTACTTGAGCAAGATCAACAAAGTCAACAAAATTTGTATCTCCTACTAGTGAAAAAGTTGTGTTAAATTTTGGATTTGAAACTAGTGGAGGGCCAGGGGTTTCTACTGGTTGATCTTCTTGAACTTCCTTAGGAACAGGGTCCTTTGGACCTTCTGCCAAGGTTCCTTCTCCTACTATGGCTTCTCCAGTAATATCTTCTAAGGGAGTTTCTTGAGGTTTCAGGGTAGAACTACTTCTTATAGGCGTCTTCCGATACTTTTCTGGTGAGTTAGTAGTTGGGGAATTACGTCCCCTACGGTAGTTAGTAGAGACTTCACTAACTTTTCTGGTCTTGATAAATCTACCCTGAGGATCTCTAATTCTACTCAAGAAATACTTTTAAACTAAAGAAAACCTATGCTACCTATTGTTGCTGGATTTGGGGGCACCTGTTATAACAGATGGGCAGGTTCTTACCTCTCATCTCACCGCTCCCCCACTACCAACCTATTACTAAACTTCATAAATAATTCTACTCTACGTTACAGAACAACTCCTCGACAACGACGCCAAAAGTGTTGGGTGTTATAATGTTGAAATTAATCCACCTATTCTTTAATTATCAACTGGGGTTGGTAAGCTTAGAGATGACACAAAATATATGTGAAGGTAGAGAATGTCGTGTAAATATTTTAACAAAAAAATATAGAAAGATATTTCAAAATGAAAGACTAAGTCAAACTTCCTAAAAATGAAATTAAGATAACTAAACTGAGATAAAAGATTAACTAAACAAATAATCTATTTCATAAATTTGGACTGAAAAAGATATAATCAACAACTTACTTATTCAAATGGAAAATTGAAGTGCAAGGAAGACTTAACTTATAAGCAACTAGAAAACTTAATAGATAAAACTAAATAAAGAAAACTTAAAAAGAAGCAACTAGAAAACTTAAATAAAAGAAGAAAGTAGAAAATTTAATAAAGAAATATCTTTAGGTTCTATTCTACAAACACAATCATAAAAGACAACCTAAAAAAATACTAAGGAAAACAATAAATCTTGCATGCAAACAATAAATCAATTTAAAAGGAATAGACACAAAACCATATAACCATAAGACAAAATCAGAAACAAAATTCAAGAATAACTTAAACTACATTCAAAGTAAAAGAAGTAAGAAAAATGATAAAATTTTAATAAATGATTTAAAACAATTAAACTTTAACTAAAATGTTAAACAAAAACTATTATTTAATTATTACAGACAAAGCATAAGTCAAACATCAACAAAACAGAACTGAAAACAATCTTAAAACACATAAAAAACACTAAAAACATAACTAAAGACTGAATGACAGATTGAACTGTAGGTCTGAAAAGGGAGGCTGAATAACAGACTGAACAAGCTATCCGAATGACAGGATGCATAGTAAAACGGGTAAGAACTAACCTAAATGAACTAATCTTCAGCTGAAGTCATGCAGATGTAATTCTAACGCATTAGAACAATAAATTAACCTATTAACAATAAATTAACCTTAAACTAATTCCTGAACAAAAGGAATCATTTGCATATTAAACTAATAAATGAACTGGAAATTAATTTGCATAAATTCAAAACAGGAACATAATTGAATCTATTCTAAATTCATGAAAACAAATTATTCTATATTCTTGAAAACAAAGACTGAAAGTAATGCTGAAAATGAAAATAACTGGAAACAAAATGACTAAAAGCAAATAACTAAAAACAAGCTATGCGCACATCTAACTAATTAACTTTCAAAATAAAACTAAGTTAATGTATTGCAGAAAACAAATAAGATAGCATCTACTATAATCTAATGGAAACAAACTAGAAATTAAACTTGACTAGCTAAAACAGAAAAGAAACTAAGCTAAACAAAGAAAACGAACCTCTGTTTGATGAGGGGCCCTCTCAGCAATTAGGGGTGATGCCTGGCTAACTTCTAATTAAATGCAATCTTCAACAACAATGCATATAGCTCTTTATTCAGATGGTGGAACAGAAATACAAAGTTCAAGAGTAAATCACAGCAAGAACTCTTCTCCTAACTCTGCTAATTGACTGGTTTTCTAGCTAACTGAGCTCTCTCACAGAGGCTGCTTTATATAATGATTTATAGGGATGAGCAAGTTGACCCTTTAGTGGTCGACTTCTCTCTAAATTTATTCGACTATAATAGAGTTTAACTGATCACAGGCCAACACATAAACATTTTCCTTCTTCAATGCAAATCTGGTTTTTTTCACTGAACAACATGCACATAGGTTCCTTCTCCACCGCAAACGATTTGCATAGGTGGTGCACGAATCCTTCTTCAGCATGAACATGGAATGGTGGTGAGCCAAGGAAGCGTACATGGTGGGTGTTCTAGAACGCAGGTCATTCTATTCTTTAAAAGCGTAGACTGGTGGTAGTTTGGAGTCAAGCAGAGGAGGCCACGAGCGATCCTTCTAGGGCATGAGTTGAATGTGATAGTCCTGCGCATGGATGGTTGACGTGGTGGGAAGTAAAGGAGAACGCATGCTAGAAAATAGTCTATAACACATCTCCATTTCCAGACGCATGGATAACCATATCATTGGCAGTTGGTTCATGTTTTAAATGGCTAGAATTAATTCTCAGCAGCGCGCAGTCTGATGGGCGATCTGGACGGAGTGCTAAATGGAAGGATGGGACGTGACATGGATACACTGGGTGTTGATCTAGGGTGAATAGAGTGTCTATCTTTTAGCATGCTTCAGGACTAGAGTGTACAACAACAAATCTCAACATCTAACAAACTACCAGCAATTTTCATGGAACAGGCTGAATGACGAGCTCTGCGCATCGCACGTCCCCTTCTACTCGCAGCACTTTCACCTGAGCGATGCTCAACCCCGCACCGGTTGCTCGAATTCCTCTCACGTCGCACAACTTCCACTTACTCGCAGCTTCCCAATCCTTACCACATCTCTGCGCACCGCAGAACACCTATCCTCTCCTCAACGCTAAGCCCCCAGCTCGCAGTATCTCGCATCACAGCTCCTCTGCCGATGCGATATCGCTTCTCTGCGATACCTTACCACTGCGACTTTACGCCCTTAATGTTGATTGCGCCGATGTGCGACACTCTACTTTCCAGAAGTCTATTGTGAATAACTGGTAATTAGTGACAGACGTGAAATAGTCCTTAAACAACCTACCACAAT
>LPNX010998857.1:3583-18120 GCA_001517045.1 Pseudotsuga menziesii
GCCTTACGGAGTTGATGAAACTGAAATGCACTGAAGAAATAAACACAAGTCTGGAATTTAAACCAATGAATGTTAGATTGTGCGAGTGTTCTTGGTAAGTTTTAAGGATTTTAATGGTGATCTTGCTTAAGGTGTCTGGAAATCCTAACCGAAAATACCTTCAGTGGCTCCGTTCGAAGAGATGACGGACATGTCTGGAATCACAAGCTAGGTGTTCAATAACTTAACCAGCTAGTGTCCAGATTGGGTTGCCCAGCGCCCACACTTGGAATTTGCCCACTACTTGAGTATTTTATCGAGACAACGCCGGTGCATTGGTTATGAGGTAAAAGTTTTAATTATGTTGCTATTGCGGTCTTAGCAAGTCCGTTCACCGTTCTGAGTACGAGCCCAACTCAAAAGTCGGCAGAGCATACTAGGTGAAGGATTTCAATGAAGTAAGTTAATTAGAGGGAGTGTGAGTTGAAAGATTTTATTAAGTCAATTAATTAAACTCTCCAATAGAGAGCGCTCTTGACCTTGTCTTATGACAAAGGTTCAAGAGTCTTATCTGATCTAAATGCTTAATGCAAGGATGTGCAAAACTAATGATGCTCTTCGATAGAGAGTGCTCTTGACTTGTGTTTCTGCAAGTTCAAGAGTCTTACTTATTGATTAACTTGATTAAACAATATGATGCATAAAAGTAAAGTTAAGATGGTTAATTAAACTCTCCGACAAAGAGCAATCTTGATCCACCTTATGGTGAGATTCAAGAGATTTCTACTTTAAAAAAGTTGATTTACTTATTGAGAGATACAAACTTAAGATATGAAGTAATCAACTTGATTAATGAATCAAAACTGGCTAATCTAACAATTAATAATCTAAGAGAAATGATGCCACATTCAATTGGAATGATCAAACAATACTTTTTAACTCATTTTTTATGAACAACAAATTAATCAAATATGCACTACTTGAGTAAGATTAGATGATTGCACTACACTATTCTACCATTAGCAACAAAAATGGAAAGCATGAAAGTGAGATGATACAGGCTTCCCCCAAATGGGGGAATAAGGGTGTGGGAGCCGTAATCCCACTCGCTTTTTATTAATTTACAATTTTCTGATGATTTGTTCTTTGCCTTTTCTTGGAAGAACAGGGAAAGAAAGGGATGGAAGAAGTGGGGAAATTGTCTTTTTTGTTCTTTTTGCACTTCTTGCTTTCTCTCATGCTTGCTTTTAGCCTTTGGGCTTTTTTTTATTCCTCCTGCAAATAAGTGCTTAAAACAGTTTAAACGTTATGCATGAGTTAAGACTTTAAAGACAAACTACAAACTATATTCTCGAAAAAGAGGGCAAAAACCAGCAATGAAAAAAGAGGAGAAAGAGGGGAGAAAAACCAAGAAAAAGGAGAGATAAAAGGTGAGAAAGAGGGCTGTCTTAAAGGTGAGAAAGAGGGCTGTTCAAAAGCAAAAAGAGGGCTGTAAAACAGTATAAAAGAGGGCAGAGAACAGTCAAAAGAGGGCTGTCCAAAAAGTAGAAAGATAGGGCTGTCCAAAGTGAAGAAAAGGGCCAAAAACTAGGGCAAAAGGAGCCAAAAACTAAGGCAAAAGAGGGCTGTTCAAAGTGAAGAAAAGGGGTTGCAAACTAAAGTGAAAAGAGGGCAGCGAGGAAGAAGTAAAGGCAAGCCAAACAAGGCAAAGGGAAGGAAGCCTAAAGGTTGAAAAAAGTGAACTAGGGCTTCCTAAGTGACTGGTAACCAAACGAAAAATAACTTCTGAAAATTTTATGAGATGGAACTTGAAGTAAACAAAGACTCTTGAAGCCTTCTTCTTGGAAGAATCCAAGTTATTGTAGATCCTGCAGAGAAACCAGTGTTAAAAGAAAAACTTGTGATCTTGAAGATGAGCTAGATGCAATCGAGCTCACGCCCTTCTCCAAGATAGTAGATCCTGTCCAAGATCAAAACACTTCACAAAACCCAGTGAGATCAATCAACTAGCATGCTAATAAATATAAAGACTCATCAACAATAATATAACTGAATATGTCTTGCTCATGAAATCTTTTATAAAATAGCACAATCAACCAACTTAACAACTGTAAATGGAAGATTTTACGTTCTAAACAGTAGACTTCTAAAACTAATTGATTATATCATATATGAGTATTGCAAATAAAATAGATGGACAGAAATCACCTCACAAATTCATTCACCACAAGTACTAAGCTGCATGGACCTCCAAAGTCTTTGATTTTATTCTAGAAGATGAGCATAACCCATTACAAAATCTTACAGAGTAAGTTTACAATCAAAAGATCCACCCGAATAGAGCTAAAGGAGCCTCTATTTATACAATGAATGAAGAACCCAAAACCCTAAAACCAGAAAACCAGACCTAACCGGACTAGCCACCACTGAGAGAGCAGACCTAAAGAAGATGGGTTGAAAATGAGGGGAGGCCTCCACCTAGGCAAGGCACCCCCATCCCAACCCTCAGCACCGAAAACCAAGCCCAGAATCATCCCACACATGTGCGGGCGCCTCTGTTGGAGAGAGAAGGCGTGAGCATGAGGAGAGGCTTGATCTAGTAAGTAAAACCACATCCTAGGTATGGAGGAAGCCACTGCTAGGTTTGGAAAGGTCACTGCTGGTGTAATCTTCAGTCTTCACCTCGATCAAATCATCAAACCAATGAGTGCTCTCCATCTCATCAAATTCGGGAGTTTAGCTGGAGATGACAAACCCGTTAACTGAATATAACTTTCTTGCTCATTGAATGCTGATTGAAGCTGAGTTATGATAACTCCAATCATCATAAATGCCCATTGAGATGTCATTTAGCCTTTTATTTCGCTGAATTTGGATTAATTTGGACAGTTTTAATTTTCTCCAAAATAATCATTTTTTAATAAAAACTCCATTTTTCCCCAAAAATGACTTTTTGAGAAAATGTGCATTATGTGTCCGATTGATGATCTGAAAGTTGGATCTGACTGGCTGGCCGATCAAGAATGATTTTTGGCTTAAGGTTAGAGCCTTCAATCACTGAATTCAGGGTTTGGATGACCGATTTATTACAAACGGGTTTTTTCCATTTAATTTATGGAAAAATTAACCAAAAAACTTAGGGAAATAATTAAAAAATTAAAAATTAAATTTTTTTTTTTTTAACCTGTGTGAAAAAAAAAATTCGAAATTTTTTTAAAGGTCCTATTGACCTAGGACATGACCATGCTCTATTCTAACAATGTCTAGTAGGTTTATAAACACTTAGTTGGGCTCTAATAACCCCCCAAAGCCCAGAATCCAAAATCGGGCATTCCAGCTTTGGAGGAAGTGAGAGAAAACCTCGTCAATTATACTCGGCTATAGGCAAAGCATAATTGTCAAGGGCAAAAAACTCCCTGGAATACCTTAGTTGAGATTCTACGTCTTAGGAGACCGAACCACTCAAAATACCCTACGAGCACATTTTATTACAAACCCTGCCGGGCCATGGTCAAAATTATTCAAATGAAAAAGTGCTAGCCAATATTGGCTAGACATGAAGACGGATCAACAGATACACTGGAATCAAACATTGGACATGTTTGTCAACCGGCAGCTCCTCAGGTAACTCAACTAAGTGCAAAATTAGTGGATAACAATGCTCTAGCCCTATTCTGTGAACTCCGAAAGATGACTGTGAATCTGGGCAAAACCAAGGTCATGATCTTCAATAGGACAAAGAAAACCTCAGACCTTCGTTTCTTATTCAAAGGGGAGGAAGTTGAGATCACCAGTACTTATACTTATTTAGGAGTGCAATTTTCTGGGCCCCACTTCAGTCTACGACTAGCCCTCCAGCCTCGAATCAACAAGGGGTACGGGTCTCTAGCCCTCCTTGAGCGACAACGTTTTTGTCACCACTTCCAAGACATCTCATCCAAGATGGACCTGCTAAACACTTTGATCCGTCCCACTGTTTTATATGGTTCAGAAATCTGGGGCCCCTCTCTACTCGAGTCAGATTGGGCATCGGTTGAAAGAGTTCAGATCCTTCTTCTTCGACGTATCATCAGATGCAAACAGACAGTGCCACAACACATTATTCTCGCTGAATTTGGAGCCCAGCCCTTCCACTTCGAGACAGCTTTCAGAGTGGTCTCCTTCCTGCATCGGATCCGAGGGTTTGCCGACTCATCAAAAGGTTGGGATAGGTACCCTTATCTAGCTTATTGCTCTGCCCAAACTATCGCCCGTGCTACCCACCCAGGCAGGGCCAAGTGCTGGCTATCAAAGGTCTCAAGCCTCCTTGCTTCAGTGGGGATCCAGTTAGATCGTCTTCCACCGTTCCAGTACTCTTTGGATGCTCCGGGTCACCTTCTACATTAGACAAGAGTTGAATAAGATCATCAAAGAGGATATCTACAAGCAGTTTGTTCAGGTCACTTGGATCAATCCTCCGGGAGGATTGCGCCCAAAGATGGCCTTTTATGCTGAACATTTCTTGGAGATCAGAGATGGGCTCATTGTCCGGCGCCAGTATACATCTCGTCACTGGATGCATGCCCTTCGAATCCCTCTCGGATAGTTCAGGGTAGGATCACATAGACTCCAGGTAGAGTCAGAGCATCAAATCGATAGATCAAATAGGATCTGCCAACTGTGTCATCTACAAGAAGTGGAAACTGAGTCACATTTTATCTTCAGATGCCCTATTTACTACGAGATCAGAGGACGCTTCTATTGCCTGTTTAGGGGGTCCCAAACTCTAGCCACTTTCTTCAGATACACCGCCTAGAGATGTCTAGCGCTTTATATTCAGGAGGCTCTCAGGTTTTGAGCGCAGATCCTCCAGCCTCCCACTAGACCCGACACCACGCAGCGGATCACTGCGTTCTTCAGCATACTACCATCTTCTAGGGGCACCAAGAGATCTAATGACCTCGATATCGACCCAGTTCCCAGATCAGTAAGAGTTGAGGGTTCTCGACCCTCGAGATCTCAGTGACAGCTCTGTACCAGACCTCCCCCCAGGAAGCGATCAGGACCCTCTAGACCCCACCGACATCACTCTAGAAGGCGGCCCGCGCCTGCTGGCCCCGACTCGAGACAACATACACTTTCACAGTTCTCTTAGTTTTCCTCGCTCAACCTCGGATGTTAGGAGTACCAAACCTCCCTCAATCTTCTTGGCTCCCGAATCTTGTTCACCTGAGCTCCTTCACCCCTGTGCAGTGCTACACAATTGGAA
Organism: Pseudotsuga menziesii; assembly: GCA_001517045.1. Classification (NCBI taxonomy): domain Eukaryota; kingdom Viridiplantae; phylum Streptophyta; class Pinopsida; order Pinales; family Pinaceae; genus Pseudotsuga; species Pseudotsuga menziesii. Next base: position 8,811 of record LPNX010998857.1, read on the forward strand.
CTGGGGCGAGAGCTCTTCCATGCTTCAACCTAGCTCACTTTGTACATCTTTGCTTCTTTCTATTTTATCACTTATATTGTATTTCCTTTAAGGGAGATCGATTGATCCTCCCACATGCATAAAATATCATTGTAATCGACAGTCCCGTTGACCTACTTTGTGGTCATTAGTGGATATTAATAAAATTATCTTATCTTATCTTATCTTATCTCCCTTTAGGGAACTCAAATCAGGGGTATGAAAAGTGGAAGGGTTTAGAGGCTTAGGACTTTAATCCACTCACATTTACTTTTTGTCTTTTAAAGTTGGAATAAATCACTTGCTTTGCCCCTCCTCCTCTTACTCTGTCACTGCCCTTCGAGGTCTTCAGGGGAACGACGAGGGGTTGAGTGAGTTTAGTTTAATAGGCATCCACTTCCATATTGTTCTTCTCAACTAAAAATGGTTGACCTTGGAAGCTATGGGGGGTGAGAGACCGTTGGGGGTCTCACGGCGTTCGCGTCCTCCCTTGTTGAGCACCGGGCACTTGGGGTTTGGCCTGTGGATCTACGGCTAGACTTGTTTCCACTTTGTTGAGAGCCCAACACTCCCTCTTTGATTTCCCAACACTCCCTCTTTGATTTGAAGGATACAAAATTGGGGTAGTCACACCACCGGTTTGAAAACATAACCAAAGAGCTAAACCTTAAATAAAATTTACTAAAACAAACCAAGAGACATTTCAAAACGTCCCACCAACATTTTCTTAATGTTTCTAGTTCAAGTTGCCTTGTTGGTCAAGGTTCCCTTTTCTAAGCAATTTTCAAATACTTGCATTGTTGTTCAAGGCTTTGTTTTACAAGCACTTTTACATTTCAGTTTACTGCAAGCACCTTCTTTCAAGCATCTAATCTCATTGGGTGGAATCTTTAAATCTATTGGGTAATAATCACACTGTTAATAACTTGTAGATCTTGCATACATAATTTGATTCTTTTTCTTCAAGCATTTTGGGTAGTTGTTAATAGTTCCATTTATTCATCTGTCTATAAGCATTTGATTTAACTATGAAATATTGTTCATATTGTATAATCCTACTTCTATTGTAAATCTTGTTTAGTTTAGAAAACACTTAAACTAGGGATAAATCAATCTAGTTTAATTTCTATGAAGCTGTAACTCATTTATTTTGACTCCATTTGTTAATAGGCATTGGTCTTGCTATATCTCAGGATCTGCTTGTCATTGAAAGAAATATCTGCATTTGCATGCTGCTTGTCATTCTTGGGATAGTATAAAGTCTTAGCCTTACAACCTTAATAAAAGATCCCTTTAACTAATAGTTAATAAACTTAGGAATAACTTCCTGTAGGGACTACCCCCCTTGGCTTTGTTGGGATTTGGCCTAAACAGAGGAGTTGGTAGACTGTGGTGACAGTGGTCCACAACTCTAACTTGCCCCCAAGGACACACAAAGCGGGTTGGAGACTTTCCCGTGTCATAAAGTGTGTATTAGGCGGCAACAGGTCCACATCCAGGTGATTCAAAGGCTATAAAAGAAGATCAACTTCATTTCATTTGACACACACTTGCTCATGATCATCTAGCTGCTCCCATTGAAGATTTTCCGGAGGTAAAATAATCCGGACATCTGGCTGAGCCAATATAAAATCATCTGGACATCCACTGACTGAAAACTGTTGGAGGACTTTACGGGATGCTGAAACACATCATCTGTCAAAATTCCAAGCCATTTCTTTGACCCAAGAGGCCAAATCGATTTTTTCGGTGATTTTTCTAGTTCATTTTTGCTGGTACAATCTCTAGAAAATGATAAATCCACCGTAACTCTGTCCAGGGTGCAAACTGGCGCGAACTGACTACTTTGGATGAATCTGGAGACATAAAAGAATGGTATAAGTGACTACTCATACCCTGTGGAAGACCACTCTATTCTAGGAGAACCAATCATACTGCTATCTGGAATAAAATTTGATCATTTGGCAATAATTAAGTGATAATAATCACCTATCAAGAGCACTGGGGCCAAACTCTCAAAACTGAAACCACAGTATTGGTCCTGGGCATGTCTGGAACAAATATAGACCAAATTGTTTTTTGAGTCACTGCCTTGGGAACCGTGATTGACTTGGTCAACAGGGTTGACCAGGTCAAAGTACCCAAACTGAAGGTGAAAAACTGTATCCATATGATCTTGTGAACATCCAAGGTAAGAAATGCTCCAATAATATATATCAAAACCAAACTTGAATCGGTTATTGATAATCATGGTGACAAATAATAATAATAATAATAGTAATATGTACTTGTGCTTTTGAAGAATCTCGGAACTTTATGGAAGTCTACTTGTTCATGCCATACTTACAAAGGGTAAACAATGTGCTGTAGATGGGTGAGGATGGAGGAACAAGGTTAAGGCAAAAGGGAATGACTTTTAACTGACTTCGACTCAGTGATCTATCTGAATGGTAAATAATATACTCAACCAAGGTGACATATGTATGACGGATAGCAATAGGGGATGGGAGTGTCTCATAGATGGATAAAGTACTTGGATATGCTTCTCTCAAACTCTAACAAGCTTTCATTTGCACTTTAATCGCAACATAGGTCAACCTTCAAAGGAAGGTGCCCTGGAAACTTTCTGGGCTCCAGTACTGCCAAAGACGCAGCCTTTGTAAGCTAATCTCACCCTGATGCCCTATGGGGGCACGAGCCGAACACTATACAAGGAGTGAGTGCTCATCCTTTGACCATTAACCTTTTCAATACACTTTACATTTCACAAGATAGTAGCCAGCCTACAAGAGTAGGTGCCCTGGAAAGCCTTCTGGGCTCCAGTAAATGATTAAGGCCTAGACCCGCTACCAGCGAACAGTCCATAGCCTCGACGAGTTTGCCTCTCCCTGCAGCCCCTGTGGAGGGCAAATTGAGCCTTACATTATACAATGAATGAGTGCTCAAACGCTTGGCCATTGACTACCTTTTAAACATTTATAACTTTTGCATCCTTAAGATATAGATTTTATGCTTTCTGATGCTTTAGTGTTTAGCAACATTGTTATGCTGGATCACTTGTTTTGAGCACTAAAGGACACCTACCCTATGAACTCAACCACACTGGCCAAGCCACATACTTCATAGCCAGAGACACATAGCAACATGGAGTCTATCATACATAGGGGTGACAATGGGGAAAGGATCTTTAATCTCACAAGTCTCAATCAGTCTAAGTCATGGGACAAAATCAAAGGTGGATGAACAAGATGGATGGGGACAAGTGACATGGAACCAACCTAGCACCAAGGTTTATAATTTGTACAAGCATGGCATGAGCAACAGTCTTCACATCAAATTCCTTGATTAGTCATAACACAAGTTGAAGCAACAATAGATATAAGCATAGGTGACCATAATCATCCTAACATGATAAGCATAGGTATCTGACATACATCATAGAGCAAAATCAAACCAAGGAAGTATATACCTGATCTCACCAAATATACTTGTCTCCAACTGATAAGCCCCTCTATAACTGTGTCTACCAACTCTGATCTATTGCTCTGCTACAATGAACTAGATCATCACCAAAAGCATCTCGATGGACCTCTGAATCTTAGTCCTAGCAAGGAAAATCCGATGAACAAAGCTTTGGAATAACTAAAGTTTTAAAGATCCATGCTAATACAATAATACCCCATGTGAAAAATAGCCCGGAAAAGAAAAAGAGACAAATTTGTATGCTGCATCATGATATCCCAGCTGCAAAATGTATATGTGATAACAGGGGAAATTTGTTCAAGGACTAGGATGTGGAACCAGTTCAGCACTAGGGGAACTCAACCTTGAGTTGAGTAGCCATTCTGTTGAATAGGGACATCTGGTCGAGGACCAGAACGTGGAACTAGTCCAACACTGGGGGAACTCAGCCTAGAGTTGAGTCGTCATTCTTTGAATGGAAGCACCTAGTCAGTTACCAGGAAGATGAACCGGTCTAGTACTGGGGGACTCAGCCTAGGGTTGAGGACCATTCTTTGGGAGAATGGAGGCGCATGGTCAGTTACCAAGTATTTGAGCTTGGGTCAAATTATGCAGCCTATGGCTGAGGCACCTGGTCAGTTACAAGGGCATCACTATAAGTCCTTGACCGGGTTTGGGCATGTGAGACACTCCTACCCTCAATCTGTGGGCTTTGTGATCTTCTCCAAGGCTTAGCTACCCTTGGTTAAGACACCTAGTACCCGATCTTGGTGGCACAAGGAGTGTGAGATCAAAGCATTAATAGTTCTCTCTATTGATGATGATGTACTTTGAGTGGGGATGAAGGACCCCTATGACCACTTGTTTTGACCAGTGTTACATGGGGACTCGACCCCCAGGGTCGAGGGCGCGCCCCCCTTGCTCCCTACGCCACGGGGACTCGAGGGCTCCGAGGGAAACGTTTCCCAGTGTCCCCAAAATTAGGAAACTCTCGAAAACTCATAAGGGGGCGCGCCCCCCTATTCTGCACCACGCTCCGGTGAAGGGGGGCTCCCACACGCCTCGTCCTGAAACTGGGGGGCTCCTAGAGACCCCAACGATTTTCCCAATTTCAGTTTAAAAAAACAAAATTTTAATTTTAATTGTTGTTTAGTCTCTATGACATTTTGATTAAATCAGGGAGATGGTGTGGCACCCAACGAAGGAGGAGATAGAAGATTGGCTAGATGCTAAAACATTGGCGTTTGCGCAAGAAGAAAGTGCAGGAACCTGGTTTAGAGCAGAAAGATGGTTAGATGATTATATATACTCTGATATTCATGAGATCTTCTTTGCAGAGTTCCCAGTTTTACTGCATGATTGGTTGGTAGGATTGGCATCTAGACGGACCAACTGCCAGACAAGGGAGATTACCGAGTGGAGCGACCAATTGGTTCAGGAGGTAACCAGTGTAAGTAACGCTGTCTCAAGAGTTGTTGATTTTTGGGTTGATAGTATATTGCAAGGGTATATTACTGAGTTTGCCATAGATACCGTAACTTCATATAGTGAAGCTGAACGAGATTTCTTCCAAGGACCACAAAAGAGATACTTGTTGAGCATAAATACATGGATAAAACTACTTGCTTATGAGAAAGGTCTCTTGCACTTAGATAGTTGAGTCGTGTGTCTAGGAAGGGGCTATGTCGCTAACAAGCAGGTAAGAACATGGCGAGGAGCACGTGGAGATGTTCCCAGGAAGAACAGAACCTGAACTCGAGGTTGGAGTCCTAAGGAGTGGGAGAAGATTCAGATCAGGAAAGAGAAGGAAAACCGAAAGGGGCCGATGGAATCCTAGTTTGTTCGAAGAAAGTGAACACGAACTTCGGTCGTACGAAGACGAAGGGTCTTGCGACGAAGAGGAGGACTATAGCCCGATCTCGGAAGGACCTAAAGATCCGGATAACTCTAACGAGACCTCAGGGTTAGAGCACAATTATAAAACACCAACTATATCGTCGGAGACGAGATCTAGAGTCTCATCCCCTGGAAGGACCTTTAAGTCGGACAACACTAGTCCTGAAACTAGTACGCTAGAAGGTACAACTAAGTTGAACCCTGCCCTAGAGAACCTAAACGCCAACCCAATGGCTGCGACAGACGTTCGGTTACCTACATTTAATGGGGACGGAATAGAGGACCCAGAACAAAATTGGTTTCTTTGTGAAGTTGTCTGGATGGTATGCTTAGTACATAACCCCGATATAAAGAAAGGACAAATGATTACGACTTTAAGGGGTCACGCCTTGGATTGGTTCATGAAATTTTGTGCCGCTCCAGCCGGAACACCACAGAAGACCCTCGAATAAATCCGAGCTGCAATGATTTCAGAGTTCAGAAAACCCAAATCAGAGTCCCAATGTATTACTGAGATTAAGGAGATTAAAGAAGCTCTAGCAGAAACTGTGTGGGATTTTGACCAAAGATTCAAGACGCTGATGGCTAAAGTAAGTTTCCAAATGTCTAATGTACAGCATAAGGAGTGGTTTATTGCTGCTCTACTACCACATATCCGAGGGTCGTTGATGCAGCAGAAGATTGAGTCATAGACAGAAGCATTGGAGCTGGCGATGAAGCTAGAGGCCTCGCCTATTGCTGACAGTGCCGCTGGAATGGTCCAGATTCAGTCACAGCTAGCCAACCTCACACTACAACTCCAGGATATCAAGAAGGGCAAAGAAGGACAAGAGGACTTATGGTGCACAAAATGTAGAACGAACGGACATACCAAGGATAACTATCCGACCTTCATGAATTATGTCGCATCTGGTGCACCTAACCCATTAAATGGGCAAGGGTTACCCTGGAGTCGTAGATGCCAGTCGAGGTCACCGAGATGAGGAATGTGTGTATTTGCAGAAGGTTGTACTTACCCCTGCAAACTTATTTTGTAAATTTTGTAGATCAGTAGGACAAGATGAAAAAGGCTGTAGAGCATATTAGCTCTTGAAAGAGAAAACAATTGATACATACTTAATGAAAAACGAAGGGTTCCCTCAGGTCAAACAGGCGCAAGCCTCGTACCAACCTGCACAGTTCCTAGCTAATCAGTACCAACAGTCGTATGCACTTCAGTAGCCGTATGTGCAGCAAAACCCCTATCAGCAAAACTACCAGCAGAACTAGTACCCGCAGCAGCAACTACACCCTCAGGGAAGGGGTGGTGGAAACTTTAGAGGACGAGGTGGCAGAGGAGGATTTGGTAGGGGGAGAGGTCCAGTTACATGCTATAACTGTGGACAAGTAGGTCACTTTGCCAAAGATTGTTTGGAGCCTGCCAGGACATGCTCATATTGTAAAGGGCAGGACCATAATGTTGAACAATGCCCTCAGCTGATCGCAAAGTGGCAAGCACGAACTGTTGTTGCACCCAACCCCCCACCAAACCCGAACCCGAATGCAAATGCGAATGTTCAGATGATCATGGCTGAACCACGAGATCTGAACATTGCTGCCATAACAAGAGAAGGTGTGACGACTAGACTAGAGCAAGAGACCCCACAAGAACAAACGCAGCTGCAAGTGAGGCCGACGACGCAGAAAAAAGAATCACCGATCGGCCCAAAGCAGAAGGAAGTATTCTGGGACGTGCAGTCGGACTTCATAAGCCCTGAGGTACCATCAACTTCAACAGAAGTCAAGGACATGCCCGAACGATTCCAACATCGGGTCCAGAGGAAAGCTTCCACTGAGGTTAGTAAGCTGAGGCCTCTTCTATCAAGTTGTTTGATGCTAATCCAAGATAAAGATGCTATTGCAGAGTTACAAGCAATAATAGACGAGATCCCTATAGTACCACACATTGAGAAGAAGGTTAACCAAGTGCGACGAAAATGTAAGACTGGCCGCGAATTGAGAATGAATGCGCAGATAGGTGATTATGACATGGACTATATCATCTTGGATCTGGGGTCGAATGTTAATATCCTAACGTGCCAGACTTGGGAAAGCATGGGTAAGCCTCACTTGGACTGGTCTCTGATCCAGCTACGTCTTGCCAATCAGCCAAAGGTACTACCCATTGAATGATTGAGCAATGTCATTATCGATGTGGAAGGATTGCGCACATATGCAAACTTTGAGGTCATCAACATTGTAGATGACACAAATCCTTACCCTGCACTACTCGGGATAGATTGGGCTATAGAGAATTAGACAATTATAAATTTCAAGAAAAGGATCATCTCCTTTGAAGATGAGGAGATGAGAGTAGTATCGCCCATTGATCCATTTGAGGGACAAAGATATGTTGAACCTATTTATAGTGACGGGCAGGTCGACTATCTCGATCAAATCTACAATGTTACAGCTATGCACAAAGATCATATCAGTCCGACGGCAGATGGAAACCTAAGCTGGAAGTGTGCGAGTTCATGTACATCTGATTCAGGGGAGGCTTTAGAGAATTGGCAAAATAGGTTACATGAAGTCTCCATGAGAAGGTGTGCAAGAGGCATAAGGTCTGTGCGACGGGTAGAGACTCAGTCAAAAGAGTTACCCACCTACAAGAGTTTCATCTACGCTTTGGATACGCTGACCAAGACCTGCGATAACTCTGAGCAGCTGCAACAAAGAACCCAATAGGTCGCGCATACAGTTTTAAAGACTGACAAACACCCTAAAATTCATAGCACAATCCAACAGGACAGGGGGGGTATAGTTGAGAAAATCAACGACGTTGATGATCACCAACACAGCGTAGCTACTCAGCAAGACGAACTACCCAAGGACGCAGACAATAGCTCAACTGACCCCAGCAGGCCAAAAACAGTAAAACGAAGTAAAGATCGCAGAGTAACACAAAAGGACCCACGGGACGAAGCAGTTGTACAAATTGCAGATCTCCTGAAGAAATACCAAACCCTCGTCCCTCTAAATGACACAGAAAAAAAAGGAATGGTGGAAGACTTAGAGAGGATTAACCTACCTTTGCGATTGCAGACTAGACCAAATCAGCAATAGCTGCCGGCACGGCATTGTCAATATATCTACCATCGCACCAACTATGGGTATGGGCATAGCACAACTTCAGAAAAGTCGATGGTACACACGTCGTGAGTTTGGTAAACGGCAGTTACCTGAAACCTTACTCTGACACGTGAAAAAAAAGAAAAAAGAGCAACCAAAGAGACGTAAACTATTTTGTTGCAGATTGTGACAAAATCAGCAGAAAGCACGAGCAATAAATTGCCTAGCGGTCACATCACCACATATACCCAAGCGGGCAACCTAAAGTGTGCAAGTGGCAAGACAGCTAGGCGCCGAAGAAGGAAAAAAGTAGGAATGACAAGTTGGCTAGCATTAACCACCGAATCCATACCAAAGATTTGTACGACTGGGTCACTTGCATGGCATTAAATCCACCCAGTACGAGAAGCAAGGTGGTGTACTGTTAGCTCTCGACAACCGTTGTAACACTAATTGCCATTACTGGTCTGACAAGTACAGCTCGAAAGGTCAGCTACAGAAATTAATGGAGGAAGCATTGGAAAAGGAAAAATGCAAGCATGATTAGACCTTCAGCTACTGTCAAATAAATGATTAAACGCCATTGTCTGCTTGTTATCCAACTTTTTGTACCATAAGTTGGGTTACCTGAGGAGCCACCGGTTTACAGACTTGTTCAAAGTCTGATTCCAGTGTATCAGTCGATCCGTCTGCTTGTCTAGCCAATATTGGCTAATCACCTTTTTATTTGAATAATTTTGACCATGGCCCCGCAGGGTTTGTAATAAAATGTGCTAGTAGGATATTTTTGAGTGGTTCGGTCTCCTGAGACGTAGAATCTCAA
>LPNX010998857.1:38713-57290 GCA_001517045.1 Pseudotsuga menziesii
ATCTGAACCAGAGTGAATTCACGAATTTTAAAAAGGAAATCTTGGACTCCTTGAATGAATATCAGCAGAAGACCATGTCAATGAAGGTGTTGCTTCAAAAGCTTAAAGTCAAGGACAAAGAGTTGCGAGATCAAATGAAAAACAAGGATGCTGAAATTGAACAATTAAAGACCAAATTGATCAGCCAAAAGGAAGAATCAGAAAAGCCTGCTCAAGAGCTTGAAGAAACTAGAGAGGTCAATCATGATCTGAAGACTCAGCTGGAGGAAGCCAAGAGGACAGAAGAAATCTTGAAGAGACAGCTAGAAGAAAAGGATGAAACAGTTTAGAAGCTGGAAATGGAGGTAGTTGGTCTCAGGGAGAAAGGTAAGAAACATGAAGCCTTGGTCAAGCTCCAGGACAGTTCAATTGTCCTAGATAAGATCTTGGATTGCCAAAGATCTTATCTAGGACAATTGAACTGTCCTGGAGCTTGACCAAGGATTCATGTTTCTTACCTTTCTCCCTGAGACCAAATCCTCACTGCTTGCACTTGTAACCATCTTTCACGTTCTTGCAACTCTAAACCAATGCACTCCCTGCAACAATGTGTTGCACAGGTTTAATATCTCCTCTTCTAGGTGCTCTGAATGAGATCGCTGCAGCTTGGACCGCAGTTCTTCAATCTTTTTTTTTGTCACTTTAACAAAGCAGCATCAGTCATGACCTCTTGTTGACGGACTGTAGATTGTTTCAGCGGGCTGTATATTCTTTATTGCAGGTCATTCTCCTCTCTAGCAGGCTGTACCACTCATTTCCAAGCTGTTTCATCAGTTCCAATAATATTCTTTATGCATAGCAGACTGTACACTTGCTGTAGATGACTTCAAAGAATAATACAATGTGTATCCTGGCACCTTGGGTAAGAAACACGAACTGTAGAGCATGAACATGACAAAATAATGCAAGATCGTCCTGAAACTAATTATTGCTACCAAGCCTTGCGCCCTAGCTTCTGTAAGTGCTTCGTGTATCCTGGCACATTACTTCCTCAATTTCTTACCAGTATTCCCGAGCCTTAGCAAACCGAGGAATCTTGCAAGGATAAAACGCCAATTGATCTTCAGTACTCAAGCACTTTCAAGCCATCTCTTTGAAGCTTTGATCTTCACAGCGGCCTCTGCAACTCCACGTGATAATGAAATACACCTGAGTCGGTGTTGCTCCACAGCTCCACGCAGCGTAGCCGATTCTCTCGAGCGGCTACCTAATTTCTCCTCGCTGTCCACTTGGATTCCGGTTCTCCTCACCACGATTGACTGACAGGTGGAACTTAATAACTAGTGTCTTCACCGAGAAATCGAACTCTGCCATTAATCATCCGCCAGTCACTTGGATTTGCTTGCTGCGTGTTTGTTGAGACCCGAGTAAAGGTTTATGCCCAACAAAATTTTCAAAGTTTGAACCTGGCCACGAGTAGGATCGTATTCAGCTCAATCATCAGACGCATATGCATCGCTTCAGTCACACCGGAAGAAACACAGAGAACAGTAAGGTTGGCCTATCGATCAATCAACCTCCCGATCCCTTCCCTGCGCCTCTGTAAACATTAAAATTCTTGTCTAAATTCGGAAAGACCATCATAGCGTCGGGGCAGACAAAAAGCTTTATGAGCAACGATCATCATAAATGCATTCCTGTATACAAGTGGAATGACCCGCAAAATTCTCGGCTTTAGAGCGAAGCGAGGCACCAAACAACCCCACAGCGCTCCCCGGAAACATAGAAAATGAGTCGACGTCGCGGTTTCGATTCCCGAGGGGTGAAAGATCCTCCCACTTGAATGAAGGCCGCCACGATGCCTGAGACGTAACGACTTTGGCCTTATCGTTGTTCCCAGCACCTACGCATTTTGTAGCGATTTCTTGGTGAGCAACCCTGTAGCTCCTCAAGCAGTGCTTCTCTGTGGCTTCGATTCGTTGCAGCAGAGCGTAGAACTCTTCAAATCCATCAACATATGTATCGGCGCCGGCCGCGCATGGCCCCTTGGTATTCTCCTCTGCTAAAGCTGAAGATGATTCTAGAGGACGCTTACTCGTCGTAGTCTCCACCCAATCAACAAGTGATTCAAGTGATAAAATATAGGTTCATGATAGTCCTTTAGCCATGCCGCAACAGCAGCATGAGTCCCATATTTTGAGTCTGCAGCCAGCCACACAAAATCTTTGGCACACCAAATAGTTCTGTTGAATAAGCGGAATAGTGAATATCCCAGACTTAAAGAAAATGCATCTCACAGCGAGATCGGGACTGAGAAATTGAGATCAACGATCCCACTACAGTCCTCAAAACAGTACTTACAAAATGCAACAAATTCGTCAGGGATAATAATGCATCTCACAGCGAGATCGAGACTGCCCCCTTCTTCGAACCAGCTGAAAATTTCCACGCATACACCAAAGATTTTCACGCATACTCCAAGATTTCCTCAGCTGCCTCAGAGAAAGAACATAGAGCTCACTTCCTTTTTCCCCAAAAAGAAGATACGTGAGGGTATTTATATGAAAAAGGAAAATGAACATTTCCTTCTTTTAAGGAATATATCTTTTTTTTTTTATTTTTTTATTTTTTTTTTTAAATAATTACCACTCAACGGTCAACCTTCAAAGACACCCCTCCTTACCGCATCTCACATCATTTAATATATATATTGATATTAAAAAAAGTCACCCATCCTCACCTTATGCAATAAAAAACTTTCTTCAACGTGGCAGCAAATGACCATAATATGGGTCATTTTGGTAACCATAAGATTCAAAGGCTTCTATATCTTTGTAGCTTCATCTTCAACAAATGACCACATAATGGGTCATTTGTGCCTATCACCATAACACCATGTCTTCATCATGTCTTCACCATGTCTTCATCATCACAAGAGTAAAGATCTCAGATGTGAATCACACCGTCATACTTGTGGGAACCCATACTCAAGTCTCCACATCATCTAGCTTGTCCACTGCAAGGTATTGGTGGTATCATATGTTGGCATCAATGACAAATCAATCAACAAATACATGTCACCAAGATGAGTATAAGAGTAATGATAACCATAACACAACATAATAAAAGCCGAGTCATAATCATGCATATAATCCATTTGAAACATCATCTGTCCAATGAAAAAGCATTGATATAAAACTGGGCAACAATAACTGCTCTGTAATGACTAAATGGCTACATCGGTCCTCAAATCTGAGTGTCCTGAGACTGAGTCCTGACATGGGAGAATACAATAGTCCACAAATACAATAATGATCCGTCAAAACTGCTCATCTCAGCATCTCATATGTAAGAGATCTGGCTGAAAATTGTACTGAGTTTGAAAAATAGAATATGGTAGCCTGGCTACTATATATGTGATAACAAGCTTTCAGCCTGTCGGGTGTATCTAGAAATAGAAAGAAGAAAGATGATGATAATCAATCAGTGGCTTCAACCCATTGACAAGCCTTCGGCGACGTCATCCTTGGCTATTAGGAGACCAGAAGAGTAGCGGCCCTGTCGGTGGCACCAGAGCGGGCTCCTGTGGAGACCAGAGACCCAGCGCATTTTGACAAGCTTTGAGGGAACCGGTCCACAGTCTCTGCAGTCTTTCACAAATTTTGCAGGCTTGGAAGATGGCCACGACATCGCCCTCTTCAAGTGGGATCTCCGGCCCTTGGCAAGCTGCGTAGGGTCCAACAGGCAAGAGTCGGCTTGAACTCTCTATTGCTTAGGTGAAAGTTGTCAAAGTTTGGCAACTCCCTCACCTCCACCACCCAGGATAGCAAGACTTGTCTAGCTTTCAATATGGACAAGTCTTCAAAGTTCATATATATGGCAAAGAGGGTGGTGAAAACAACGTTATAGAAGAGAGAAACTCGAGGAAGAACAGCAAGAGAAGAAGCCGTAGTGACCCGCAGCAACGGTGCATCAACTCCCTGGAGCATGAGAATGGCGAAAGGACCAACACTGCATGGATTGTTGTTTCGGAATGGGACACTAATCATCGTTGCTGAATTTCGAGCCGGACTATGATAAGATGATGAGAGAGTCCTAGAGCAAAGACAACATTCCTCTTCGTAGGGATCTTGGTCTCAACAGGAAGCGCATCAGCTTACATTGCTAGCTCAAGCGAACTCTGCAATTAAATCCTTCACTTCTCATCCTCTAAAAGGATGCCGCGAAACCAGCCATGTTGGTGTCCTTCTCTCCGCTACAGTAAAGATAGCGATTTGCAAACAGACTTGGAGAGTTCGGATCGCAATGCCGGGGTCACGTTGATAAGGACAATGCCAGGATTGAAGATAAAGGTAAAAGGTCCTGCAATTCAATAAAATGCAAGGGCCTTGCCGCCATCTCTGGTAGCAGTAAACCTTCTGTGATTGATTCTGCAGATTTACTTCAACAGATTCCAAATGTTGAAAGGGGCCAGATTAAAGACAGTAGGAGGCAAGAAACACAAGAGCCGGTCACAAAGTTGCCTTAAAAATAAAATAAATAAATAAAAAAGAGAGCAAGGAGCGGACTACGCAAGTTCAAATGTAGCCGAAAAAAAAAAAAATCTATTATTGTTCCAAAAAAGATACCGCGCAGATCGGGCCGCTCACATATCCCTTGCTTAGTGGCTTGGGACGAGCCACAGGTGAGTGTTGGGGGCCTGTTGGCTCGGGAAAGGGGCATAAGAAGGAACTTTGCGTGCGTAGCCAATAAAGATGCGTGTGCGCGTGATAGAAGCAAAGGAAGAGCGCCTAAGGATGAAAAGGGCCAGCGAAGACAGAACGAAAAAGTGCGCGGCAGCGGAAAGGCAAGCGCGGACGCACGAAAAGGGGAAAACGGCGAAAGGCGACAGATATGGGATCCAGATCATGGCCATATCAGACGGCGTAAGCCTGCAGCTACGCACGTATGAGAAGATATTTGTAAGTTAGGCCGATAGTGCCTCGTGTCAAGTCATGATCACCACAGTTGTAACCAGAGGGGCAGCTGATGGTGGCAGCTAACAGACTGTCGGGATGCAGTTGGCCTTGCGTTGCCATGTAAATTAGTATAAATAGGAAGGATGCAAGGGTAAAAGGGTTGGTTAGTCTTATTTCCTGTTTTCGAGTTATTTGGTTAGTGTTGCAGAGCACGGTTGATTAGTTAGTCTGTGAGGTTTTCATTGATCTTTGTTCAGTTTCCAGTAGATTCTGATTTAGCGGTAATCCATGGAGGGGGATGTCGATTATGTTGTAATGTCTTGGCGATCAGAAGAGGAGTAGAATCGGGAAGAGTATGGTAGAATTAGAGGGGTTGTTAAGCCGCGGATCTGGCTGCAGTAGGAGCGAATCGCTAGAAGTAGGAGTAGAGTAGATGAGCAAACCAGAGAGCATGAGAACTATGAGTCTGAGCTTAAAGACATATCTCAAGATCAGTCTGCATCTCACAGACTGCAAGGTTCTATATCCTTTCTCATGACAGATGAAGAGCACCTTGGTGGTTTTTCCCATATGGGTTTCCACGTTATTTCTTGTGTCCAAATGAATGATTGATGTGGTGAATGTTTATGTGATTAATTAATAGATGCTTCTGCATAATGTTAAGTGGTTCAGTTCTGTTAGTTCCTTGCAATTGGTAAATAGATGAACAGAATGCCTAGTTGACTTGAACTTGAATAATTGTATATCATTCTATATACTTCTTGTTATGAATCCCAACTTAAGTCACAGAGCCCATTAACACGAGTCAGTTGCGCCGCACGAGTTGCGCCAGCTGCGAGGGAGACAGGAAAGTCAGGCCACGCGCGATGACATATAGTTGTGCTCATATGCGCAGAACCGACTCCTCCATCCAGTTGTCGTGCTGCCTTCGTTGAGCTCCTTGGTTGCGAACCAAGGGACTATACTTCCTCGACAATCGCGGAAACATGGTTCTGGCGGTTACCCATCTATGAGATATCTTGGGTGAGACTGCGCCTGCTTCGCAGCTGTCGCCGATGGGACTTACTCTATCAGGTCGGTATCTCGGGTAGTTGTTGGATTGACGGGCTGCGCAGAACCTGGGTCGCGCAAGTGGGGAAAAGTGGCCAACAAGTCTTTAGCAATTTATTATTTTACTATTTTAGCATGCAATATCATTGATTCAATTTTTCAGTTACAATGACTAAAATTAGAAATATGAATTTCAAGATTCAAATGACAAATTTGAAAACTATCATGATGAATTGTATAATGTGTTTGTATTATTAATTTGTTATATTCTGATTTACATTGCACAATGATAAACTTAGTATTTACTATTTATTATTTACTTTTAGTAATTTACATGGGATGAATCATTGAATTGTTACTGCTGGGATTTAATCATTTATAATATTAAACCCACACGTCCCCAATGTACGTTTCTCCGCTCCCGCGTCTCGGAAACTTGGGGGAACATTGGTTTTGACCACAGGGCACTTGAAGAAGGCTAAAGGTAAAAGTCAAAATACATAAGGACCCTTGGACCCCTAAGGAGTCAAAGTGAAAGTACAAAAAGATCTTTAGTACCACTAAAGGTAAAAGTAAAAAAGAAAAAAGAATAAAATATTATTATTTTGTTCTTTTCAGTTTCGGTCCACATGCAGGTGATTCAAAGGCTATAAAAGAAGATCAACTTCATTTCATTTGACACACTTTCTCATGATCATCTAGCTGCTCCCATTGAAGATTTTCATTGGTTCTTAAAGGAGAGAAGATCCTTGATGTTGGTTTATGCCTTAGTATGGAGGTTTCTAGCTAGGGAATCTCCATCTACATCAGCTACAACCTAATCCTAAGCAGTTAGGGTATCTTTTTCATCTTGTTACAGCCAAACCCTAAATTAGTTAGGGCATCTTGCATCTTCAATTCTAAAGAAGAAACCCTACAACTAGGGTATTCATCTTTCACTTCACGACCTAGCAAAATTAGGGAATCACTGCTATTGTTCATGGGAAGCAGCTAACCCTCACGGGCAACCATTGAATTAATCCAGGAGGCTTCCTCTCTCTCCAAGTAAACACAGAATTGATCTAGATAGCCGTTTGCAGGCTCGAGCATAGTGTCTCCAGTCATGGGCAGTCTGTTTATTACTCAGGCAGACTGCTAATTCTTTCCTAGCAGCTCAACAAGACTACTAACAAACTGCTCATACTTCCGTTTAGCAAAACAGTGACTCGGGCAGCCTCCCTCCAGCTCGGGCAGTACTAACAGCCACCTCAGTCTTCACGGGCAACATTAAACCCTTGCTCTAGTAGTCTCGGGCATGTTAACCACTTCACGGGCAGGCTGTACAAACTTTCGGGCGGCAAGGGAAAGTTCGAGCAGCTCGGATTTTGGCTTGGGCAGGTACAGAAGACTCCAGGCAACCTCCTTCCCATTTCAGACAACAAAACAGGCTCACATCACTCAGGTAGCTCACAGAACTTACGAGAATCCTGCTAACAATTCCGGGCAAAGTAATCTCAACCTCGGGAAGCCTATCAACACATCCTGGTAGGCTTGGGCAGCCTGTTTTAACATCCAGGCAGTCAGTTGGGCATCCAGGCAGGTTACGGGTAGTCACAGAATATTCCAGGCAGCACAAAAGGCATCCGAGCAGTCATACAAGAATTCGGGCAGCCTAATCTCGGGCAACAAGAAAGGAATTAGGGCAGCAAGCCCTAATTTGGAATTTTTGTAAAAATTACTCTTGTGACATTTTTTATTAAGCTCATTAGGGTTTGACAATTATTGAGGAAATTTCTTTCTGCACTCAGTCATCTCATTTAAGAGATGAATTACTACTGCTTTTGGGGTTTTTGTCCTTTAAATGTTTCCTCGTGAAAAACATCTTGTGTTCATTGTGTGTGATGTGTTAATCTATCTACTACACTTGTTATTGTTATCTATGCTACAGTCTGCAAATTTTTAAGAATTCATGCTAATGCTAAAATTCAACATGGTATCAGAGCTTAGCATGTGAAAACCCAGTAAGAGGCAAATTACTGTTGTGTTCCTAGACCTTGGGATATTTTTTGCAGACTTAGATAACTACTTCTGTAGCAGAGATGATGACCAATCCTTTCAAACCAGAAGAGAAGCTTAACGGTTCAGGAAACTACAACTCTTGGAAGGCTAGGCTCACAGCCATCCTGGAGGAAAATGACCTTGATGACTTGGTGTTCAACACCATAGAAGAACCAACATCTAATGCTGGTAGGATTGCTTTGAAGAAGAAACAAGCAAAGGCTAGAAGGATCATCTATGACTCAGTCAAGGAAACCTTGATGCCCAGCATCCCATCATTGAAGACTGCCAAAGAATGCTTTAACACCTTGACGAACTTGTATGAAAAGAAGGCTCCTAGTCAGAAGAGTGTTTTGAAGAAAAGGCTTCTAACACTGAAGATGAACAGGGATGAAGGAGTTGGACCTTTCTTCACAAAGATTGCACATGTAAGAGACCAACTTACTGCTATTGGTATTATTGTCGATCATGATGACCTTATGCAAACTATAGTCGATGGTCTCCAAAACTCTTGGGAAACGTTGCTGGCATCAGTAAGTGGACGTGAAAATCAGCCCAACTTTGATAGAATTTGGCATGATTGCTTGGAAGAAGAAGGAAGAGTGACATGCAAGGCAACTAGCATTAAGGAAGGAAACCTTGCTCTTACAGCTAAGACAAGGAAGTTCCAAGAAGCCCTCCCCTCAGAAAAAGAAGGGAAAGAAACCACAAGGTAAGCACATTGATGTTTCAAAGGTGGAATGCTATAATTGTCATAAGATTGGGAACTTTGCTAAGGATTGCAGGCATCCCAAGAGGAAGTTCAAAAGAAGTTTCCAAGCTTCTACTACAGAAATAGAAGAAGAAGAAGAAGAACCCAAGAAGCCCAAGAAGAAGAAGAATATCAAAACTACCAAAGAAGATGAACCTAGAAGGGAATATTACCTGATCTCTGCTCTTTCTGTATCCATCACTGACAGTGCTAACTCTTGGTTAGTAGATAATGGTGACTCTAGACATATGGCAGGTAATTGTGGAGCACTCACCAGCTACAGAAAGAATAAGTTCACTACTCAAGTGGAACTTGGAGATGACTCCACTTACAAGATTGAAGGAGTTGGCTCAACCTCACTTCAACTTGATTCAAGTATGGTCTTGCATATTGATGATGTCTTATATGTTCCTAGTTTGAAGAAAAACCTCCTCTCTATTGTTGGCTTAGAGGACAAGGGCTACAGAGTCCTCTTCATGGACAAGAAGGTCCTACTATGGGCAAAGGATGAGAAGCTAAGCTCAGCAACACCGATTGGAGTTTGAGAGGGAGGCCTTTATAAAGCTTCCAGAAACTCTACACAAGCCTTGGTTCATCACACTGTTGATTCATGTGAGCTGTGCCATCGGAGGTTTGGACACCTCCACTATACAGCTCTTCCAGGCCTTCACAAGATGGTTACAGGTATGCCATAGGTTTCTCCCAAACATGATGGAATATTGGATTTGATTCACTCTGACATTTGTGGGCCCATGTCTTCACCCTCCTTGAGTGGGTGCTTATATTATGATGATCATTCTCGGAAATCATGGATTTACCTTCTCAAAGTCAAAAGTGAAACATTTGACAAGTTCAAAGAGCTCAAAGCTCTGATTGAAAATCAGAAAGGCAGACACTTTCGTATCCTGAGGTTAGATAACAGAGAAAAATACGAGTCTAAAGAGTTTGATGACTTTTTCCAAGAAGCAAGAATCAAAAGGGAAGATGTATTTTGTCAAACACAAGAGCCTTCAAAGGAAGATGAAGGACCTCCTTCTGAGATCCCAGTTTCAGAAGTTCAGAGGGAGGAAGAGGAATTTGAGAATCAAATTCTGGATGTACTTGAAGAACCTGAAAGTCCACCAGAAGAACTGCTTGAAGTCCCTCCTTCCAAAAGGAGACCTTCCTGGTATCGAGAAACGGTACAAGAAGCTAAGAAGCATAAAGCTCCTCCCGGGACTTTCAGAGAAAGCATAAGGCCACAGAAGTACTCAAGTCTTTTGAGCCATCTCGTCAGTGTTGAACCTTCCACAGCAAGTCAACAGGTATGGATTGATGCTGTGATTGAAGAGTACAGTTCAATTATGAGAAATGATGTGTGGGAAGTTGTTCCTAGACCGACAGGAAAGTTAGTGGTAACATCAAGATGGTTCTACAAAATCAAGCCTGTTGCTAATAGCAGCATTGAGAAGGACAAGGCCAGACTTGTAGCTCAGTGTAAGAGGGAGTTTTCCTTTGAACTTGAAATAAAGGATCTTGGTCTGATGCATCATTTTATTGACCTAGCGGTCTGGAAAAAGCCAGGCGAGATCTTCCTAACACAAGGGAAGTATGCAGTGGACATCTTGCAGAGATTTGGGATGCAGGACTGCAAGTCCATGAGCGTGCCCATGACTACCAACTTGAAGAAGTTGCAAGACTCAGCCACCAGTTCACAAGATGTGGACTCTACTCTGTATTGACGGCTCATTGGATCCTTGATGTATCTCATACACACGAGACTAGATATTTGTTACAGAGTGAATGCTCTGAGTCAGTTCATGTCCGATCCAAAGCACATACACTGGGTAGCAGCCAAACATGTATTCAGATATGTGTGAGGTACTATCACTTATGGGCTCGGGTATACTTCCAGTAGTGGAGTATTGTTAGTAGGATATGCTGACTCAGATTGGGCTGGCAATGCAGTAGATCGAAAAAGTACTTCAGGTTACTGCATTAGTATGGGATCTACAATGATCTCTTGGTGCAACAGGAAACAAGGTTCCATAGCACAAAGTATAGTTGAAGCTGAGTATATTACTGCAAGTGATGCCTACAAGGAAGCAGTTTGGCTTGGGAAACTACTATCTGAACTAATTGGTGGAAATCTTGACTCATGAATCATCCATTGTGATAATCAGAGTTGCATTAAGCTTTCAGAGAATCCGGTATTTCATGATAGATTGAAACCAGTGTTCCAAACATCGTCGATATATCGACAACATCGCAATATGTCACGATGTTAACTCACTGGCGATATATCGACAATATATCGACAATATATCGCCCCGATTTTTTCCCCGATTTTTTCACGATTTTTCTCGATTTTTTCACAATAGTTGCTGATTTTTTCGTGATATTTGCCGATTTTTTCGAATGTATAATGATTTTTTGTATTTTTGTATTTTTTAATATTTTTGTATTTTTATTTTGCTGATATATTGCCGATGTTTGCAGACATTTGCGCCGATAAATCCGATAATTTCTTTTTGGACCCTCAGCGATATATTCGCCGACACGATATTTGTAACATTGATCTAAACACATTGAAATGAAGTATCATTTCATCAGAGACCTAATACAAGGAGGCACTCTGAAGTTGCAGTACATTCGTACAGATGAACAGATCGCAGATATCCTGACCAAGCCTCTGACAACAACAAAGTTTGTGTACTTTATTGACAGGCTTGGCATGGCAGAGAATACCTCTCTCGCTGAGAGGGAGTGTTGATTTTTCCTTAGCAACATTAAGAGCCATTCTCTTAGGAGAATGGAGACATCTGTTCAAGGACCAGGATGTGGAACCAGTGCAGCACTTGGGGAACTCATCCTTGAGTTGAGTAGCCATTTTGTTGAACGGGGACATTTGGTCAAGGACCAGGACGTGGAACCAATCCAACACTGGGGGAACTCAACCTTGAGCTGAGTAGCCATTCTATTGAATGGGGACAGTTGCCCACCTATATCGACTAGGTGGCAACGTCATGTACGTTGCAGATGTACATATTTCACAATTTGCACCATGAAAAAATCCTAGGGATTTTTCACTCAGCAGGGCAATTCTGCCCCTTTTGTACATGAAATGTCCGCTCCCCTGCGTGGAATAATTAATGTAACTTTATATGTCAACATGGGTCATTCCTCTAAGGATGTCACCATGGACTTTATTATTAGGGAAGTCCCTTCACCGAGTTTTTTTTCCCCTTCTAGTTGATTTTGTCATTTAACAATTTTAATTGGTTGGGTTTTTCACTCACCAAACCTCCAAAGTAGTGAATTGGCGTTCTGATAATCAATCCCATGAGATGGCTAAGGTTTCAAGTTGTTGTCCATGACCATGTTAGCCATATCTTGTAGTCTTGCAGAATTTCGTTAGGATTTTAATTTTATTTTTTTATTTTTTCCTAATTAATTAACTTTACCATTTGGTGGTTAATTAATTAAGTCTTGAAATGTAATAATGTAATCTCTTGAACCTTGAATTTTTGCAATAGAGGCTATGAATGCAAATGAAAATGCTATGACACCCCCTAATCCATTGGTTCAAGTCCCATGTCATTCTGGCAAGGGGTTAGGAAGTTAAACCAATTTTGGTTAAGATAAGGTTTTTTTTCTAGGGTGAAAAATTAAATTATTTGATTTTGAAGGAAAAAAATAAAATAAGGCCATGGTAATTAAGTTTGAGGGGTGGCCAAGCATGGTCAATTTTTATTTAAATAACCCCCTCTCATGGTCAAAATAAATTTTTGAAGATCTCCTAAGTGGGGCGCCCCTCTAGTAAAAAATTAAAAGATAAATATTAAAAATTAAAAATTAAAAATTAAAAGATTTAAAATAAAATATTAAATAAAATATTAAAAATTAAAAATTAAAAATAAAAGATTAAAAAATAAAAGACAAAAAATCAAAATAATAAAATCAAAATTTGAGTCAAAGGAGGCCCCACTTGAGTCATGGAAACCCTAGATCTAAGAGTTAGGCTTCATTGTGACATGGATCTATCTTTTTTACCATTGATTTGAAGAGGCACCCTTGCTTATGATTGGTGGATGGCTTACAAAGTCAACAAACGTGCATATTGTCCACTTTTGTTTGCTGATTTCTTTTTTTGTGTGTTTTTAGGCCTTTTTTCAATTCTGGAATTTCTTGAAAAATATTAAAAAAAATTGGAAAATTTTCGAAAAAATCATTTTTTTATTTTTTTGTGTTTTTCTTGAAAAGCGTGCCATTTTAAGCTTTTTTTTTAGTGATTTTTAAAATATTTTGCTAAATTTCAATTCTAGAAATTAGCCTGAAAATTTTCAAAAAAAATATTTTTTGACTTTTTCCGAAAAAACATGCAATTTTGTACTTGTCGATTTTTACTGATTTTCTGCAATTTTTTTGCTGATTTCCAGATTTTGAAAATTAGCCTAAAATGTTAAAAAATCTTTAATTTTAAATTCTCAAAAAATCTCAAGTCGTTTTTCGTCAAAAATCGTGCATTTTACATCAAAATCAGTGAGCTTGCCTTGGCCTTTCCAAGTTTGGATTTTGGGTCTCATTCCATTGTTTTGGTCTTTCGTTTCATCTCATAAGGCACTTGTCTTCTCATCTACTTAGTCTTTTCGAATCACAAGTTAAAATTTGGTTTTCTAACACTCTTACTAGTCCTTGTTTTGAGCTCTTATCCACAAGTAAACTAAAAGCAAAACCAAGCAAGAAAGAGCAAGCAGAACTAGATCCAAAGACAAGGATCCAAAACCAAAAAGAAGTCATTCTCCTTTGTACAAACTCAACAGCTTTTCATTTTTACTTAAGTTAGTTCTCAAAAGTCCCAAGGCATTTGTACTTCATTAATAAAACAAGGTTAAGTGGGATAAGGCCTCCCATACTTGGTTTTTCTTCCCTATTTTGAGGAAGAGTGTCTTTCTTCTTAACTTAGATTTATTTCAGGTACTTAGAGTAGTTTCATTTTTTGCAAAGTAGATAGTAATTGTTAGTTTAGTCATCTCATCTTGTGTTTATTTGAACTACATCATTTTTATGTTCTTATTTCAAGCCGCTTGTTTTTTAACAAATAACTAAAGTCTCTTGAACTTGCCATAACACAAGTCAAGAGCACTCTCTATCGGAGAGCATTCCCATTGCATTTCCTTGTGTTGTCCGCTGATTGCACACCAGCAGTAGAAATCTTCCGAAAGTGGGAGAGGTGTGACTTTGGAGGCAAGCACAGAGCCAGATATTGTCACCTACTCCTAGCTCCTCCTTTATGCTAACTCCTAACGAAACCAAGGGGGGTAGTCCCTAACAAAGAGTTTATATGGCTCAATGTTTTAAGTTAAGTTTTAATGTTCAGATGGGTGTTGTTTAGGAGTTATTATGATGAAAGATGTTTATCATTATTAATTTTGAACACAAGACAAAGCAATCCACGTTGTTGTACTGGATTAACAGATGAACAGTATATCAAGAACTTGTAAACAAAGATGCATTCACAGATAAAGATTTTTATAAGGCAAGGACAAATGATCCAGATTTAATAATCATGCATAAAATAATAGACCAGTGCCTTATGGAGTCGAAGCTCTGCAATGTTTAAAGAAATAACAACAAGTCCTGAAATAAAGCTAGTGAATGTTATGCGAGTGCTCTTGGTACCTTTTAAATGTTTTTAGTGGTCTTGCTTATTATGGCTTTGAAACGAAGAAGGTATCACAGATTGACAAGGAAAGTGTTCAAAGTCACTCTGTTCTAGACATGTCAGCCCGTCCAGTATCTCAGGCTGGTATCCAGGAGTGACTAGCTAGCTAGGAAGCTTAGACAACGGGGAGTTTCGGCGCCCTTACTGAGAATGGACTTGAAACTTTCTACAACGCCGATGCCTTGGTTAAGTGGTGAAATTTTAATTTGTGTTGTTATTGCGGTCTTAGCAAGTCCATTCACCGTTCTGAGTACGAGCCCAACTCGAAAGTCAACAAAGCATACTAGGTGAAGGATGTCAACGAAGTAAATTAATTAAGGGCGAATATGAGTTGAAAGATTTTATTAAATAAATTAATTAAAACCCTACGACAGAGAGTGCTCTTGACTTTGTCTTCTGACAAAAGTTCAAGAGTCTTAGCTAAACTATATGCTTGATGCAAGGAGATGCAGTGGGAATGCTCTCCAATAGAGAGTGCTCTTGACTTGGATTTCGACAAGTTTAAGAGACTTAGCAATTAATTAATTAACTTGCAAAAAAGTAAAATGACTAAACTACTCAAGAATCTCTTTCAGGTTTTGAGGCCTTAATCGGGAAAGCATGGGGGTAAGTAGAAAAACCGAAATAAACAACAACTCTCCGATAGAAAACACTCTTGATCCACAAAGTGAGATTGAAGAGATTTCTACTTTAAAGCAGTTGAAATACTTTTGAAAGATGAGATTTTTAAATGACAAAGTACACAAATTCACAATGAATCAAAGCAAGCTAATCTAGCAATTAGTGTTCTAAGCAAGAAAATGAAACTAATCTAAGTAAAGCAAATATAATTTAAGAACACAAAAGAAAAGAACACCACAAACCTCCCGAAATGGGGGAGGTTGGGAGTGGGGGCTTAAAAACCCCACTCAAAAAAGAGAAATTTTATCAAGTGTTACAATTTGCCTTGGGATTTTAACCCTTGAAAATGACTTTTAAAATAAAGCTAGAAGACTAAAAATGAAGCTTTTTTAATAGATTTTATACGAAAAAGGAGAGTGATTTATCTTTTTGTTGAGAACCTTTTCTTCAAACCTGCAAAATGGGAAAAAGGAAGAAGATATAAAAGGACCAAACATTAGAGGAAATTTGGGGTCTAAAATGGGCCTTATAAGAAAACGTGCCAAAATAAGTTTTTGTGAGTTGGAATTCAAGAACCAATAGAATTTCAATAAAATAAGTCAACCATAATGGTTGAATTGACATATTTGTCATTAAAAAAAACTACTTTTTTTGTTCGTATTTTTGACATATCTCATTGTGTTTTTACTCAAATTTCGATTGGGAGAGCTCGTTGGATGCGGAATTTGATTCCGCATCCAACGAGTACCCACACTGCATACTTTTGACGGACCCTGCTACCCCAAAAACAAGAAATACTTGAAAAAACGTGATGATGACATCATCATCATGTTTTTTTAGGTATTTCTTGTTTTTGGGGTAGCGGGGTCCGTCAAAAGTATATGTCATCATCACGTTTTTTCAGGTATTTCTTGTTTTTGGGGTAGCGGGGTCCGTCAAAAGTATGCAGTGTGGGTACTCGTTGGATGCGGAATCAAATTCCGCATCCAACGAACTCTCTCGATCGAAATTTGAGTAAAAACACAGGGAGATATGTCGAAAATACGAACACAAAAAGTAGTTTTTTTCTTTCTTCCTCCAAAATTAATCAATATTATTTTATTATTTTAACTATTATTTTATTATTTTCCTTAGGAGGCCCATTTTAGACCCCAAAATTCCTCTAATGAAGAGGGCAAAAGAGGACTAAAACAAATGAGGAAACAAGGGAAAAAGGGGGAAGCAAACAACAGATAGTTGGCTGCAAAAAAGGGGGAAATGGGGCAGCGAACTAAGCAATAAGAGGGCTGCAAAAAATTGTAAAAACAGGGCAGCAACTTAGGAGAAAAGTGGCTGCAAAAAATTTGAAAAAAGAGGACAGTGAAGAAATCGAAGAAGACAATCAAACAACAAGGTGGAAGGAGGCCAAATCCAACCTAGAAGATTAGGACAAAAAGTCAACAAGACAATCAACCAAAAGTGGGATCAACCTCCGAACAAGGCGACCATTAGAAGCACTAGTCCCGAAACTGTCCAGTCTAGCTAGATGTATGCAAGGATGCTAATGGGGAAAGAGAAGTAGACACAAAATTATGTGGCACTTCGGATCAAATCCCAAGTTTACTTTGTCAAGTCAAAACTAACATATACATAGAAATATGACGAAAGAAGAGAGATATTTAGATCCAACTTAAGAAAAGTAACCGAAAAGAATTGCTTTTGTTTGATGGATGAGGCAAAGAAACTTATGCTTCTCGACTTTTTTGAAAGAAAATGACTTCTTGTAGAACCTGCAGAATGAATGTTAACCATAAAAGAGCCCTTGTATATCGGACAATACCTGAAAGCAACACAACTTCAAGAGAAAAACATGGATTATACAATATAGTGCTAGATTATTAGCCTTCAACAATTATATAATCAAATGCTTAAGAATCAAGAGAGAAGGGAGCAAAGAAAGGTATCACCTTACAAGGTGAATCATGGCAAACAAAGAGCTTCCGCATTGACCTCCAAAGTCATCAACTTTATTAAATCTTAAGAAAAATATTACAATGAAAATTCTCCAGAGCTTCTATGCCAAAAATTCCCATCTTGAAGAAGGAGGCAATGCCATCCTTATATAACAAAACTAAGCTAACCTACAACCCTAAATCAAATCGGCAATGAGGAGAGCCAATAACAATCAAGATCCAATCAACTCCATGTTACAACATGCTGGAGTACGAATCCCTTCAATAGGCAGGTCAAGTTGCAATGAATGGGATGGGGAGGTGGCCTCCACCCTAGCAAGGCGCCCCCCATCAACCTCTTGGAAATATCACCACCCAATACGGCAGCTCCAAGTGTCCACGTGAACCAAAGAGAAACTCTATGTGAGCTTTGAAAGAGATACGGCTTTGAATGAAGGGAGCCGTGAGTGAGTTGAAGTGACAGAAAACTGATGGTTGGAGGAAAGATGAGCCATGTAGTGGCCATAAATTAAGGAGATTCACCTCCAAATCAGCCCGAACTCCAATCTAATGCTGACGATAACGGCATGCTTGGCGTGAAGGAATAAACAATATTTTGAAATATATTAAACGCAATACACCAACCCCCGGTTTATTTATGAGTGATGTGGATATAAAGGAGATCCACTCCTTTGCTAGCTCACGACTTACCTTCATTTGATGTCACCTCCTTATGAAATAATTCGTATGCATATGCCATGTTTTAAAACATTAACATTCAACGTAGAGGGGCCCATCCACCCTACTCACATAAAGCACATCCTCCAAATTTGCTAGCGTGAGGTTCCACCACTCACGTCACCCTCCTCTCATTAAATCCAACTTTGATTTTTAAACCAAAGTTTATATGCCATGCACCTTAAAGAAGAAACGCATGACTATGCCATGTCATCTCCATTATTTTAAAAATCAATTTTGACTTTGATTTTGACTTTTTGAGTATTTGACTTTGGTGCATTCTGTCCAATTTTATTATTTAAATACTATTATGGTGCTCAATTAGCCGAATGATGCTGAAAGTGGCCCATGGGATTAAGATGCTGCTCCGAGCTTGAAAATTAGCCCAACCATGCCGAAAATGGACTCTGGATCACTCTTTTATTAAATTTTGAAATTTTCCTTTTAAACCATTAAAAAATGGCTTAAAAAAATGGAAAAAAAAATATTTTTCTCAGAATCCAACAAAACTTTAGGGGGACCTAGTACATGTTCATACGACTCAATCGGAATGCCTAGCATGACAAAAAAAAATGACACGAAGGCTCTAATAACCTCCGAAGGCCGAAACACCAAGACAACTACCCCAGCTTTGGAGGAGCGTGTTGAAAAAACTGAGTTTTACTGCTTGCTAGTTTAAATGAACAATTTGTGTTTTTCACTTCAACCGGTTTTGCATAGGCTTGAAGCTACTTAAAAATTTTGCCGAACAATTTTAAACACACAGTAAAATCAAATACTAACAGGCTGAAACAAATAACATGCACAC
>LPNX010998860.1:0-17385 GCA_001517045.1 Pseudotsuga menziesii
GAGTTAAGTAGATTTTAGGTCTCACTTTGAATTAGGGGATAGATTGTGTGCACGTGAGATTATGAATCCAAAATAGTTACTAAATGACAATAACAATATAGAAAAACGTTGAAAAACTTAAAAGATTTATTTTTTATTTTTTATTTTTTATTTTTTTGAAATAAATGCTAAAAATTTAAACAATGCTGTAAGCAAAGGACAGAAATGGCTGCAGGTCTGCAAGTGGTACAGGTGGCTGTGCAAGTGCAGGAAAAATGGAGGCAAAGTGGCTGGGTTTCGGCGCGAAAACAAGGTCAAAAACAGTTCGCGGACCGCGGGTATGGGGCGGACTCGCGCGGTCGGACCGCGGGTTTGAAGGCAATGGGCGCGCGCAGATCGCGGGTTTAGTGGAAACAGGCGCGATCTAGGTCGCGGGTTTCGGGCTGACAGCGGTGGTCGGAGCGCGACTGTGTAATGAACAGGCGCGGTCGGATCGCGACTGTGGGCGGAAAAAGCGCGGTCGGGACGCAGGCAAAAAGGCTAACAGCGGCGGGCTGGTCGCGGGTTAAGGCCTGAAATGCGCGATCGGGCCGCGGCTGCGGAAGAAAAAGGTGCGGTTTCCGGCGGCCGAAAACGGCAAACAAAAGTACAGTACGAAAAAATAAAAATAAAAGTAAAGAAAAGACAGCGGAGTCGCCAAAACTGTAGCTAGGGTTTTCACCCTAGCTTGTGCTAATGAGCACCTACTAAGGAATCTGGATTCCTTAGTAGCAGTTCAATAATGTAAACAAAAATAAACTAAGCTAAAGCAGTAAAAAGTAAATAACGTAAAGCAAAAACAGTAAGGAAATATGTAATGATGATTTTATTTATGTTACCTCCAATGAGGAGGTTGATGGAGTCCGTTGTGCTGGTCCGATGTCGGTGGCTCCGAGCTCCAAGCTACTTCCTTTCCTTTTTCCGGTGGTGGAAATGGGCCAAAAAGTTCTCAATGGTGAGATTGGCTTGATGGTAAGCTAGGGTTTCGAGAATAATTTCGGCAGAGGCAGGATGCTTTTGACTGTGGATTTTGAAATGAGGGGTCTCCACCACTTATTTATAGTTTTTTAGTGGTGGAGTGCTGGCCCGTGGTTTTGGAAACCATATGGTTTAGGGCAGCTTGTTTAGGGTTTTTTCCTCCTTTTCCTCATTATTTTATATTTTTTCTTCCCTTTTGGGGATTTTGCTATTTTTAGAGGAATTTTGGACATTTTTGGAGGAAAAAGGGGTTTTTTGGCCTTTTAGAGGCATTTTAGGCCTTTTGGAGGCTTTTTATATGAATTTCTGGCCTTTTAGAGGCATTTTAGGCGTTTTGGAGGCTTTTAGTGGGATTTTCAGGGAAATATGGTAGGCAAATGGACAAATGAGCCATGTAGTGGGGTAGATGAGGTAGTTAACCATTTTTGGGTGTTAACACCCCCCAGTCGAGACTAAGTTGCATGTCACGTAATATATCCCCCACTTCATGAAGGGGCCCATTGAGATGATGGGAAATAATGGAGTAGGACATGACTACATATTTCTAGTGTAAAGCTAACAAGGATGACAGTGCTTCATGGCTTTGACACAATCTTTAAAGATCGTGGGCCAGAAATAACTGGCACATAAGATCTTCTAGGCCATTGCTAACCCAAATAAATGACCCCCACATGCTCCACTATGGGCATCATTTAGGACAATCTCTGCTTCTTCATGGGTAAGACATTGATGCAAAATAGAATCTACCCCTCTACGATATAAAGTATCTCCAATAATGAGGTAGTTCTTAGCATATACGCGAGGTTTACGCCATTCTTCCCGCGAGAAGGCTGCAGGGTACTTCAAAGTCTAGAGATAGATAAGTATATCTCCATACTAGGGGTCAGAGGTGGAAATAAAAAAAATATGATCATCTAGAAATGAGTCTTCTTCAATGGCTACATCTTCCTCTACTAGAAATTCTGCAATGAGCTCAGCAAAAACTAAGGATTTTTTGGATTTGGCGGATTGAAAATCCAAGTAAAACTCTTGGAGAATGACTATCCATTTGTTGAATTTGCCTCCAACTATTACTTGAGAAAAAACTCTTCCTCTACTAGAAATTCTGCAATGAGCTCAGCAAAAACTAAGGATTTTTTGGATTTGGCGGATTGAAAATCCAAGTCAAACTCTTGGAGAATGACTATCCATTTGTTGAATTTGCCTCCAACTATTAGTTGAGACAAAACACATTGAAAAGGATTAACATCCTCCACTACCGTCATGGTCCTCAGTAAGATGTAGTGACGCAACCTCTGAACATCATACACAGCTACTAAGGCCAACTTCTTGACATGGGAATACCTAAGTTTAGGTCCGGCTAAAGCACGACTGAGATAGTAAATGACATGCTCTTGGAGCTTATCATCCTCCTGGACTAGTACTACCCCTATGGTCGACTCAGATGTGGCTAGATACAATATAAAATCACTAGAGTAATTTGGTGGACGCAATAATGGTGCTGACAACAAAGATTTTTTTAATGCCTTTAATGCAAGTTGTGCAATTTCATCCCATACAAATGGGGTGTCCTGTTTCAATATGTGCATGAAAACTTTAGTAATCTTGGCATAATTTACAATAAAACGTCGAAGGAAATTGGACTTCCCTTGTAGGCTCTGAAGCTACCTGATAGAATGAGGAGGAGGAAGATTTAAGATGGCCTCAACTTTCAAAGGATCCACCTGAATGCCTTTGTTAGAAACAATGAATCCAAGCAACCTCCCTGACTCGACACAGAAAAAACACTTGTGGGGATTCAAGTGAATTTTATAGTATCTGCATCGTTCAAAAATCAAACGCAAGTGATCTGGGTGATCGATCCTCTTACAAGATTGTGCTAGCATATCATCAAGGTAGGGTTTGACAATGGCTTTAATGTCGTGAAAGGAAAAATTCATTTCCCCCTGAAAGGTTTCCCCAACATTTTTCAATCCAAAGGGCATTTTCTTGTATGTGAAGGTACCCCAAGGACAAATAAAATCTATTTTATGTTGGTCTTCTGGTTTGATTTGGATTTGATTATATCTGGAGAAACCATCCATAAATGGAAAGACTTCACTTCCCATGCAAGCATCAATAATTTGATCTATAAATGGCATGGGATAGTTGTCCTTAGGACAAGCTTTGTTTAGATCTTGAAATTCAGTACAAACATTTATAGTCCCTTTCTTTTTGTCAACAGGATCAAGGTTTGATACCCATTCTGTCAAAGCTATGGGATAAATGAAACTGGCTTTTAGCAGTTTCTCAACTTCAACCTTCACTGCCACCACTTTATGCGGGTTGACAGGTCTCAAATTTTGTCAAACGAGTCTAGCATTAGGGTATGTTCAGATTTTGTGCTCAACTATTGATGGATCAATGCTTGGCATCTCCTCATATGACCAGGAAAAAATGTCACGGAATTCCTTAAACAAGGTTGTATAGATTGCAATCTCCTCCGGAGAGCAGTTTGTGCTGATGTGTACATTTTCCACAATGTTAGGATTTACAGAGATGTTGATATGGATAGTAGCGGAAATGTTTGGCATATTCCCCTTAGAAAACATTCCTTCCCTTGGTAAGGGATTAATAGGCTTATCAAGATCACCTGCCAGTCTCATATGGAACTCCTGGTTCTCTATCTCACTTAATTTTGAAAGAAAAAAGGATCGATGGTGAAGATTTTCATAGATCTTATCTCGTCCACACATAGCTTCCGGAATGGCTTCATCTGAAGGTAAAACCATATCTAAACAATCTCTAGAGTGCAAAGAGTTCTCTATCCAAGCATGCAAGTAGGCTTCTTCCAGTTCCTTTGACACTGTGAGAGGGACTAAAATGGTATCATCAGTGGTATGGACGATAGCTTGATAAGCCACTTCCACTGCAGATAAGAGCACTTCAAGTTCATGGTGGGAAGAAAGATCCCAAGGATTAGTCCTATCAACAACTGTAGCTATGGACTTCCCCACACTTGTAGAACCTATATAATTATTTGGAGCTGGAAAATCAAACGTGCCCATCAATAATGCATACATTCTAGCCCCTAAGCTCTCTGAAGTCTAACCTGATCAACCAATGGTATGGCAGATTCGTTAGTTTCCATGCAGCCTTTTTGAGTAAAATTGAGTTGGTCAACAGTAACCAACTTCCCTTCATGTGGAAACACTACCACCCAAAAAATGACCGATGCAATAGCAGACATGGCGTAAGTCCAACTTCTCCCAAAGAGCAAGTTATAATCCAAAGGTGCATCAATCACCTCTACCTCAACAGACACCACTTTCCCTACTCACTTAATTTCGAAAGCCAGTAGGATACCATGTGGATGGAATGACCTTCCGTCAAAAGCAGTAAGTAGAGTGTTCTATGGAACCAGCTCTTAGGATCCAAGAGCTTTCCAACAAGATAGGCACATAGCACATGTAGAAGCACCCTTGTCAACAACTTCCCTTCCAATGGTATTTCCACCATGGATGACATCTATCGATAAGGATACATGATATGGTATGCGAATTTTGACATCAGAAAAAATAAATTTCTCCATGAGACTCGATGAGTCCATACTGCCTAAGGTTACTAAGAGTGCATCCCGTTGGACGGGACAACTTTGTAACACCTCTAAAGCTAACATTGCACAAGGATTTTGGGCTAAGTCTTCAACTATAGAGTGGTTGGCTGTAGCCCTAGCATTAGGATTATGCAAGGTTTTCTTAAAGACACCTTTTGGTATCTTGGGCATAATTTTGGCAGGTTTCTCAATTGTGAGAGAGTTAGAAGTTTCACCTATTGACTTACCCTTCTCCGAGGTCTCTTTTTCATTGTTCTTGTTCCTGGTCTATATTAAAGTCTCGGATCAAACCATGTTGATATAATTGGGTTCAGGAGCATTTGGGGTGCCCCCTACTGCATTTGAAGCTAAGGGAGAATATGTCCTTCGGGAAAAGGATCCTTCAGGACAGTCGGTTGTTGGCCTTTTAACAGCTTTTGAAATTGTTCCATAAGGGGACATAGATGGGTCAGGTGATCATCATGCACAACTTACATGGGAATTTCACCTTCTTCTTTTCTTTCTTTCCCCCATCAACATCGTTTGTGGGTTTTTGCTTGTTTTGGTCTCCCTCACCCTTTTTTCCTCTCTTCTTTTTCCCACCGGGCTACTGATTTCCCTTCTGAGAGGTTTGTGCAAAAACATTTGCATTTTGGGGTGAGGGGGCAGCCTTTGCTGCCTCCACCATAGAATGTTTGATGGGTAGCTGATGGATCTGTTTAGCCAAAGATTCTATAGTGGGAGAATTCACGGAACCAACCACACCATCGGCATGGGGTCCAGGCTTAGGTTTCTCTACATTATGTGTTGGCCTCGGTGCCTTAGGGATAATCTCATATAAGATCCCAGAATGAGAATATATCAAATCTAGTTGTTGGGCCCTAAGGATATATTCTTCCTCATTCGTCACTCCCTAAGTAGATACATCCTTAGATATATATAAGGCAATATGGATTTAAGGAACCATTCTAATAAGAACTCGGGAGGAATAGTGGCTTTGATAAGGCTCTTCCGTCTTCTCCACTCTTGGATGTGATCCAAAATATGAGTGGCTTTGTCCTGTCGGAAGGTAGATAACAAGTTTGTCCCAAAATCATAATGGACAGGAAGATGGAAGTGACTAAGGAATGCATTAGCCAAGTCCCAAAAACTGCTAAACGCAGCAGAAGGAAATTCAATGTACCATTTTGTTGCAGTACTGGTCAAAGTTCTTTGGAATAGCCTCAACCAAACTGAATCCTCATTTAGTGAGTTGGAAGAGCACCATAAATGGAAAGCAGTGGCATGAGCTCCAGGATCATCACCAACTTTGCCTTCAAATTTTGGGATATCTGAGGGCAGCTTGGTAGGAACGGGTGGCCAGGAGGGGTCATGTCTCATCGAGTCATTCATAAGTTTCGACAAATCTGGCAAGTTTAACGTTGCCAGGAAAGGAATATTGGGTCTAACCAGAGCACTAAAAGTACCAGTTTGGGGATTAGAGGGACTTTCTCCCATATTCCCATATGTGAAGGTGGGGTTTCCCCCTGCTGCCGATTGTGAAGTGGATGGGTTGCTTTGGAAAGGATTCCATCCAAAATCCAGTGGATTGTTTATGTGCGGTGCATTATAAGAGGTTCTAGCTACCCCAATTGAATCTAGGGTTTGGAATGCAGGAGCAAGTATCCCTTCGTTAAAAAGAAAAAAAAGAGAGCTCGTGAATGGAGCTGAAACTGGGGTTTGAAAACCTTGACCATAAGGATTAGTGTTTCCAAACTGTACCCCTACATATGAGGGTGTTGGGCCTACGTATGGAGTGGACGGGGGAATGTGCGCCCTGTTCCAAGGAAAACCTTGGAAAAAAGTTGAGGATCCTATAGGACCACTCTGGGCAGTGTGTGCGAAGGAAGTAGGAACCGTAGGTACACTAGAAATCCCAGTGACCATACCAACAGAAGCACATGCTAAACTTGTGGGAGCCGGTGGTTGAACCACTTGGCTAGTTTGATTTAATAGTGTAGTAGGTATACTTGTTCCAGGGGCACATACCGGGAGAGGTAGCACTCCTTCAACCGAAGCAGCTGAGGTGGAAGTAAAAGAAATTTCTCCTATAGTAGACATTATTCTTCCCACAGGGACACCAATCATAGGTGGATTGAAATGACGAAACTGAACGATCATTGGATCGTTTAAGTCAGTTAGAGGTGAATTAAAATTCCTTGCAAACTCATCATCCTGCAAGTATTCTATCTCAAATGTGTTTAAATTAAAATGGTTTGCCCTAAGTTCTGGTTCTCCTGAAACTTCACTAACTCCTATCGGTTTGAAAGAAACGTCTGTTTCCAATCTCTGCCTTTTAGGGGGGGGTGGAGGTTCCAATGTGATAAGCAGAGGAAGGTTTTGCAACCTTCGTGACCTTCTGATGGATTGGTCCTCCACAATTGTAAATTTGACTCTTCACACCCTAAGGTCGGCTAAAAACACAGACAAACCACAAAGCAATCACTACAAAAATTTCCTAAAGTCTCAACAATCACAAGGGGTATAAGATATGCTTTCCCAAAGAAAGTTGAGAGACAGTTTCTTGGCGTTCTTGAAGAGGTTCTTACGCATAAGTGGAGGAATCACCCACCACCCTCCTACACTTTCAACAAGGGTTACCTTCCAAGCCCGTCCAAGGTGAACTAGAAATAGCCTTCCGGTTTACCTATGTATAAACCCTAGATGTCCAAGAGACTAGAGGCTACCTTAACTATATCAACAGTCTGGGGGGACAGTCGCAAGCCTGATTCATACACATGAGAAGGGTAGAAAATATCGAAACTCTATCTAGAACAGAGTCCCCAGATGCGTAAAAACCTTGGTCTACAATTCGACAAGGAATCAAAGGGTTATCTCCTCAGTCCAATGCCTCCACGCGGCCTCGTGCTTAACTCCCATTTGAGAGGAGCTTCCCAGATACTATCAACATAGAGAAGGATTTACCTATTGATTGGCCAACTACGTCTGAATTTAAGTACATATGGGGAGTTTACACTTCCTATCCCACAAGTCTAGCCTAAGCTAGTAGGTGTATGACCCTATAAAACAAAAATTACTAATAAATTTTAAATTATAGCGTTCATTTTAAGGGTTTTTTTTAATCAGATGGTAAGTGGCGTGAATGAATATGATATTATTGACTCGATAAGAAAAGTAAAATAGGTGTATAAATGAATTCCAAAGCAAATTATCACTACTTAAAGCAAGCTTCTTTTTCTTTTTTTGTTTGTAAATATGAACTAATGAAAATGCAACTAGGAAAGAGAAAGTAAAACTACCATATGCAATTCAAATGCAAATGTTTCAAATGCTTTTCTTTTCACTTTTCAAATTCCTCAAAGATTACTATGCACCTAAATGCAAAAATTCTTGAGTATGCTTGAATAATCAAACTATATAAAGTAAGCAAAAATGAAGTATAGCAGACTTATAAGAAGCAAAGATCAACCACCTAAGGAAGAGTTGGGAAACACCTAGCTTGGGAAGACACAATGAATGAAAATCACTGAAATCAATCAAAGGCAAGTGACAAACCAACACTACTTGGAAATAGCATGGGATGTACGGTATCTAGAACCCTGATCATTGATTCAGACACACAGCACTTGAACCTATCACCCAACAGGAAAATCCACTTCAAATTGCTAAAAGAAAGACAATCCAACCAACAAAAACTCAAGGGCTTATTGAAAATCACGAAGTATGGTTAACAGGGCTATCAAACCTACAGTGAAATGCTAGTACTAAATACCACAAAGCAAGACAATGTCCAAATAAGTACAAGGACAAGCAACCCTACCCAAAAATTTTGTTTCTAAGGTATGTACGTGACTTTCTAGTGGAGAAACCCACGTAATGTACGTGACTTTTCAATATAGCAACCTGCATACACAGACCTCTATACGTGAATGCGTAACACAGCAACTCGCGTACAAGAGTAAATTTTTTTTTTAAAAAGAAAAATTATAAAGGTATTTAAAACACCACTACAAATCCAAACCAAGACCAAAAACCACACACTAAATCAAAGCAAAGACTGGGCAAGGATCTACAGGACTAACCCACAGTGGGTTGGACTCCCCAGCAGAGTCGCCAGTTCTGTTGTTTAGGATTAAACACCCTTGTAACCTAGGGTTTGGGGTTACCAACTTACTACTAACCTTGCAGACAATCAGCTTTAATAGAGTACATAAAGGAAATAGGAAGAAATTCTTGACTCGCCCGATTACCGACGGTTGATCCAAGCTTGATCTTCTTCCACTCTGCTTCTGTCCAAAGATTCTAGGGATGCACCTCCTTCACCTGCAAAGAGAAAATTCTCCAAGTACAATCTTATACTTGTATATATGAGATGTTAGATAAACAATATATCTAGTGCATAATCGAATATATTCATCAACCATGATACATGAAAGAGACTCAACACAATGTTGGAAGAATAATTCTCTTTATTAACAATCAGTGAATGAGATAAGAGTACAACCCAGCTTCTAAGACAAGGACTCCTCTGCAACCAAAGGACTCTAAGTTCTTCTGCTCCAAGACTTCTGAATATATAGCACCAGCATAACTTTTCTCTCCAAACTTGATTGATTAATTCCCTCCCCAAGGCCTCTATTTATACTTTGGGAAATAAAGTGATTTTGAAGGTTAAGGAGGTTGAAACAGTTAGGATAGTTAATGATTAGGACCCAATTAATATCCATTAATCATGATTTATATTTTTTAATGTCGAATCAAGATGTACGCGAATATTGATATAAGCGACCCACGTATGACATGCGAGTTGCTTAAAGGAAACCTACGTATGCTGATGTACACGGGTTGCCATGGAGATAGTTGCATATAGTACACAAGTTGTTAATGGAAATAGTAGCATATGTATGTGAGTTGCAATGAGGATAGTCACATACGCAACTCAACACTTCGAAAAAAAAATATGTCAAGCTGGTTCAAAGGTAAATGCATCCCATGTCATGCCCGACTATAGTGTTTTGGAAAAATTCAATCCTAAGATGTCCTTTTGTGTACCAACATAAGGAATGTCGGCACTCGGAGGGAGAAGTTCCATTTGGGTTGATAACAACAACAAATACCTTCTTCGAGGTCCTTGGAAAAACATTCTTTCCACCTCACTATATGAGGTTATTGTCTCAACTACAAAATCAGTAATATATCCTTGCAAAATACTATCGACCCAAAAATAAACAAATCTAGAGATGGGGTTACTTACATTGGTTAACTCATGGATCAACTGAGCACTCCACTTGACTACTTCCCATCTCTAGAATTTTGTCTGTCGAGTCGCCAATATTGACAAACACTCATGCAACAAAATTGGAAGCTCTACAAAGAATATCTGATGAATATAAGTGTATATGTATCAATCTAACTAGGTTTTTGTGTTCAACTGCGATCTTGTGC
The DNA here is from genome assembly GCA_001517045.1 of Pseudotsuga menziesii. Lineage (NCBI taxonomy): Eukaryota > Viridiplantae > Streptophyta > Pinopsida > Pinales > Pinaceae > Pseudotsuga > Pseudotsuga menziesii. The sequence goes on from LPNX010998860.1 coordinate 10,016, forward strand.
TCTCCTCTTGTGCAAATACTAACATCTTAGAATCCATCCAACCCTCGATTTCCTTCTTTTTTGGATGCCACAACATTTCCCTCAACTCAAATGATTAAGGGTCCCACAAATAGAACCATTTGTTGGCCTACTTTTCATCACTCTCGCAAACTAGGTTCAGCACACCCACAAAACCAACAAAACACCCAAAGATATCAGCCCGACAGAGAAATCCCATTCAGCAACACCTATGAGAAAGGCGCAGTCTCACCCGAGATATCTTAATGTGTAACTAATAGAACCATGTTTCCGCAGTCAACGAGGGATTACAGTCCCTTGGCGCACAACCAAGGTGCTCGACAGAGTTGGAAGGATGGATTCTTTTACAAGCTCGACAATGGCGTAATAGCTTAACAACTTAATAATATTTGAACATGAAATAATACAGAATACTTAGGCAATGCTTTAGTCATTCATTCATTCACTTCTTTTATCTGTATTGTGACATTCATTCAAGCAATAACCATATAAAATGCAAGATAATCAAACATTCAATAATAAACATTCAACATTTAACATTCATGCGACACAAGAGATAACGTGGAAACCCATTTGGGTAAAAACCACAAAAGCACTCTTCATTTGGCATGAGAAATATATGGCACCTTTTGGTATGCGACTTGACTATAGACTGTTTGAGATATGTCTTTCTAGCTCAGACTCTTCTTTCTCTCATGATCTTTTCTCTTATGATTTTCTTCTAACTACTCCTACTGATCTGCATACAGCATGGATTGACTCTTCTAATCTACTATCTATGCACTTAGTGCAAAATGACCCTTACAAAATGGTATGTGCACACAACTACAGATCCGCAGGTCAACAACCTTCTCCTACTATCAGAATTCTATCTGATTCCTTCAAATACTTCTAACTATTCTCCGAACCCTTATACAGAATGGGTTCCTACTATTTATAGTTTCTACAAGATTGCGTAGGGTCGACTGAGTACAAATCATTTATTAGAGTCATAAATAGCCACAAAACATCTTTCATACATTAATTATAGGCCATACCTATCCACAAGAATGTCCTTTATTACATTTATTATAGACCATAACTAGTCGCAAAAAGCATCCTTTAGTCTTCTGTAGACTCGAGCACCTACGGTATTCCTGACCTGACGCTTTTACTTCATCGCACTACTCCTTGTCAAAGCTTCCTCTCTTCTGCACTTCCTTCCCCTCCTTTACCTCTTCATCCTTGTCAGGTGCTTTCTTTTCCTCTTGCACTTCTCCTTTATCCTTGTCCATATCTTCATCTGTGCTTTATTTCCTCATGCCCCTTCCTTGCCCAACATGTATGACAATTATTTTTACTTTTTATTACTTAGATAATAAAATCAAAATCATAAAAAATATTCATTTTCTTTCTTGTTGTCAGTTATTGTTGTAAGTCGAGGTTGAAAGACACTTTGCACCATTGAACTATAACCTATGATCCAGTTGATCTAGGGTAGGTTATTTTGCACGTAGCAGGAGAGAAATACCCACTACAATTTTGGCGACTCCACTCGGTTGATCCTTTAGGATATTTGTTTTTGCAGGTGTTCCTACTGGTTTGTTACCTTTTTCTACCTTCAGCCATCACAGATCTAGCCCCCTCACCGCATATCCGAACTATTCTTGCATCAGTGTCGGCCCCCTAGCCCAAGTCAATAGCCTTTTTTGAAAAAATTCTTAGTTCCAACCGGATCACACTTATTCAAAAAAAAAGCTGCAACTAGGTCACACCTTTTTTACTAATAAGTTTGACCTAGGTCGTGCCTTCTACCTCGATAAGTGCGACCTGGATCATAACTCCATTTCACATTTTTCTAGGCTACCAGAGCAACACCGATCGATACTATGACCCAGTTTTGTGCAATTTCTCACTCATAAACCCCTGTTTTGTGTGAACCAGGCCGTTCTACTGATTTCATGTTCTGATCGCAATTGTTTCACAGTCCAGTGTGACCCCGTTTGCACCTATTTAGCCGACAGGTCCGACCTATATTTTTTCAGTCCTTTTCAGTGTTTGGGATCCTTGTTCCAAGCCCATCTGTCTGTGTTTTACCCCTTCTCAACCCATTTCTATCTAGATCCAATCCATTACAGCCCCTTGGTTCATTTTGTGGTCCTATTTGTCTTGTATGTGAGCCCTTGAGTCGAGATTCGTAGTTGAGACCCTTTGCGTGTTTCCTGTAGCCTGATCAGTTCTTTATGCGCTCATTTACTTGTGTACATTTTATTTTCTGGAAGAATTAGTTATTTTGCATGCTATTTATTGACATTTACTGTTATATATTTGCATTGCATGTCTCAGTTGTGAGATCATTAGGGTTTATATTTTACACACCACTTGTGCACAGATCTCACACCCTAAAGTAAAATGTTTGGTTCATGACCCCAAGCTAGCCTAAAAAATTAAATTAACTCAACCAACATTGTAACCTCATTTTAGGACCAAAACAATCTTGTAGCTAAGTTAGGACATTGGGGATAGGCATCCAAATAACACCCCTTTGTCACTCACATTTGAGACATAGTTGTTGTACATTAGGGGACCAAAATCCTCTTGTATTTGTTGACGTAGTCACGACTAGTCTATCAGAGTGCCCCCCAATATCTAGGAGTAAAGCCACAATGAAGGGGTTCCAAAAGTCAGGGAAGAATACCGCACTCCATTCTGCACTAAAGGCTAACCCTTCATAGTCCTCCTCATGCATGCCGTAGTATATCAGACGTCAAGGGCTAAAGGGGTGAAGTTCCAGTAAACCACTCCGGACGTGTCATGAGCGAGGTAGCTTAGTTGTCATTATATCTAGGTATATTTTACTCGAGTTCCCTCTCAATAGGGGGATTCTCTTAGCCTATTGTTCTTCTGTTTGTAACATCCCTAACCCTCCGACTGGTGAAGAGGACGCTACCATGGCGTTAACCATCCAGGCTACCAACCCCATGAACATGTGAATTCATAAAAATGCTGAAACAGAATGCATTGAAGTAGAACATGCACAGATGCAATTGTTTATCATACACAGCGAAAGCAACATTCTTTCATACAAGCATTCATTTGACATGTTCATCATAATAATTAACAGTAAATACGATTGCAGAAGTAAAATGGACAAGATCACTTATCTTATGAAGACCGCGTTTCGCAACCAACTACGTCACTGCAATGTTCCACCCAACCAAAGGCCAGCGTTCTCCTTAATCTCTCAACAACGCTACCACCCCCAAGTTGGGCATGATTCTCCAAGGAATAAGGAACAAGCAGGCTGACACATAGCCAAGGATACACAAAACATAGCCAAGCCAACACAGTTGGGTTTATCAGGCCATCAAGGAGTTGGGAAAGGCTAAATGCTAAGCTGGTGAGCTCATTACAGAGCCAGGAACACCTACACCAGAACTAGCCTGACTTCTAAGACACCCACACACACCCAACACAAGGAATCAATCCCTTCTCTGCTGCGTAGTCCCTTAGGGCCTGCATTCCCCTCCAGTGCTATTCAGGGGTTGTGGAGAAGAAAGCCAGCCCTCTAGCTCTGTCTGTGTGGTTTTGAAACACACCAGGTTTATCAAGCAACCCAAGCCCCCATCCCTACTCCCAACACAGTCTGAAGACCAACCATTGTACACGTGCAATCAATCAGCTATTACAACTTAACAGGGAAAACGACTCCCAAGCGAATTTCAACAGGCCCTGAATGTATCAGTGCACACAATTCACAAAATGGGGAAATCGGCAATCCATCCTGGACAACGAAAAGACTTACACAAGCCACATTGGGGAAAAAGATACAGACTCTCAACCTGTGCGTGAGGGAAATTTGCACCAGACCCCAAAATACAGAGGGAAAAACATATGCACGGGCCACAAATTGGTAAGGGAAAACATACACACATTCCCTGAGTGCAAAAAATGGATCTCCACAGGAAAACCGTGGATGATAGTGACCAAACGGCTCCCAGCTTATTGCGTGAATACCAACAACGTAGAACCCAGTGCGTGAGAGAAAACTCACACCAAATCCCAAATACAGATCAAAACACACTCGACTCCTCTGTGTGAAAATGCGACTGACAGTGGAGGTGGCTCCTCCCTCCCGGCTGTGTGAGACCAAAACAGAAAAAATACCTGTGCGGGAGAGGATGAAAAAACAACGGAGAGGATGCATAGTAGTCGAGAGTGCCTGAGTGTTTCTCCACCGTCATGGAGAGGATGCAGTAGTGAGTCCGCTGGAGTGGTGGTGGTGGTTTTCTTTTTCCATTGTGAATTCAACCGCGGGTGGAGTGTGCATGTGGGAAAGGACTGACAGTCCTACCACACTCCACTCCCAGCCATAACTGCCCCAACTAATAGCAGCAGTTATTAATGGTGGTGGTTGGATAAAACAAGGAAAGATGACACATGGATTTTTCCCCCATTGGCCAAGGTTTGACATTCCCCCACCCTTATCCTTGTGAAAATCATGCCCCTTCTCAATTTAGTTGCCATGAACATAGATGGTTGGGTTATTTAATTAAAGATGCATATTTACATGATAACAAAACTTAATAGGTATGTCGCATGCCCCGATATACCATCGGTGACAAGTTCAACCTGAAACATAGCATAACCCATCGATGGTGGGGCCTTGGCCTTTAGCTCCACACCATGATTATTACAATATATATATCATGTACATTTAATGCAATGGGGTAAAAACCGGGGTGTTACATTCCCCTCCCACTTCAATAGCACTGTCCTCAGTGCTTTACAAAATTGAACAAAATGCTACACTGGTATCGCCTCACTGTTTCGCAGAATTGTACAAAAATGAATGTGCCAGTCACATGGCATCCTCCAGCTCCCATGTAGCCTCTTCAGGTCCGTAGTGCTCCCATTGCACCTTTACCTTCCCCATGGCCTGGTTCCGGAGCATTGTGAACTTCCTGTTGAGGATGCGCATTGGATCGGTTCGGAACTCTCCCTCAGGTTCCACCTAAATCACATCCCAATTTATCACATGGTTAGGATCATGTACATATCTCTTAAGCAAAGAAACATGAAAAACATTATGAGCTCTAGTGCTAGCAGGCAATGCAAGTCTCTATGCGACTGGCCCTATTCTTTCAAGCACTTCAAATGGCCCACAGTATCTTGGTGACAACTTGGCACAACTTCCAAGATTCAAGGAACTCTTCCTTGCCCTCACTCAGAGGTAAACATGGTCCCCAGTACTGAACTCCCTGTTCACCCTATGCTTATCTGCATAGCTTTTATGTCTGTCCTGTGCTGCTTTCAGATTCTGCCTGATCTTTACAACCTCTTGCTCCATTTCCTTGAGAAATTCTAGTCCAAGCACAATCCTGTTCACTGGATTATCCCAAGTCCTACACCTTCTTCCATACAAATTTTCATACAAACTCATCCCCAAGGATGCCTGCTGTCCATTGTTATAAGAAAACTCTACCAAGTGCAAGTAATCTTCCCAATTGGTTGGTTTGTCCATCACGTACATGCGAAGCATGTCTTCAAGCACCCGATTAACTCTCTCTGTCTGCCCATCTGTCTGAGGATGGTATGCAGTGCTAAAGTTTAGCTTTGTACCCAAGTCTGCAAACAACCCCTTCCAAAAATTGGAAGTGAACTTGACATCTCTATCAGAGACTATTGCCTTCGGCAATCCATGCAATCTAAAAATCTCCTTCATGAAGATCTTTGCAATGTCATCAGTCTTATGAGTAGACTTAACCAGTATAAAATGTGTTTCCTTTATCAACTTGTATACCACAACCATGATGGAATCATGTTGTCTCCAAGTCGTCGGCAATCCTGTAATAAAATCCATGGAAATAACTTCCCATTTCCATTCCGGAACTGAAAAAGGATGCAACAAACCTAATGGGTGTTGATGCTCAACCTTTACCTATTGACATTTCATACACCTTGAAATGTACTCAGCCATATCCCTTTTCATTCTTGGCCAAAAGTACTGCTTTCTAGCTATAGCAATTGTCTTCTAATATCCTGGGTGACCAGAATACGAAGCTTGATGGATTTCATCCATAACAACTCTCCTCAAATATGCTACATCTGGAATATAAATTCTTCCTTTATAAGTAAGAAGTTCATCTTCTTCGAGTTTATATCCCTCATACCTCTTCTCAAGACTTTGCTGCTGCAACTTGTCTCTTACCTGCTCATACAATTCATCTCCAGCAACATGACTAACAATCTATTGCCTCAAATCTGATTGGTAAATACTAAGAGATGTTACATGCATTTCCTATACCTTCCTGCTGAGTGCATCAGCTACCTTATTTTCCTTTCCCTTTATGTGCTTGATTTCAAAATCAAACTCACATAAAAATTCCAGCCATCTTGCTTGCCTAGCATTCAGAGTAGGTTGATCAGATAGATACTTTAGTCCACAGTGATCTGTTCTGAGCTCAAATCTCCTGCCCATCAAGTAATGTCTCCACATATTGAGAGCATGTACTATGGCTGCAAGCTCTAGATCATGAGTGGCATAGTTCTTCTCATGTTCCTTAAGCTTTCTTGACTCATAACATATCACGTGGTTGTCTTGCATAAGGACTCCTCCAAGCCCTTGTCTGCATGCATCGGTACACACCACAAAATCTTTCTCTAGATCTGCAACTTTCAATACTAGTGCACTGGTGAGAAGACTCTTCAATTGCTGGAAGCTTTCTTCACACCTCAATGTCCATTCAAACTTCATCCCCTTCTTTTGCAAAGAAGTGATGGCATGTGAAACTTTGGAGAATCCCTCAATGAATCTCCTGTAGTATCTTGCAAGTCCCATAAAAGATCTGACATCTGTCACATTTCTTGGAGTAGGCCAATTCATAATGGCTTCAATCTTTTCAGGATCCACAGATATACCCTCCTCTGAGATAATGAGACCCAAATACTGAATTCTATCTCTATAGAAGTCACACTTGCTCAGTTTCGCATACAACTGATTCTCCCTAAGCAATTGCAATGTCAATCTCAAATGATTTTCATGCTCTTTCTCATTCTTAGAATAAACAAGAATGTCATGAAGGAAAACAAGAACAAACTTGTCCAAATACCTGCTGAAGACACTATCGATAAGGAACATAAATGTAGCTGGTGCATTCGTAAGACAAAATGATACCACTGCAAACTCATAATGCCCATACCTTGTCCTGAAGGCTATCTTATGAATGTCTTCATCCTTGATTCTCACCTGATGGTAACCAGACCTCAACTCAATCTTGGAAAATACCTTTGCTCCTCTCATTTGATCAAAGAGGTCATCAATCCTAGGCAAAGGATATTTATTCTTCACAGTAACCTTGTTCAACTATCTG
>LPNX010998860.1:17583-28691 GCA_001517045.1 Pseudotsuga menziesii
GAGCCCTACAATCTCATCAGAAAACACATCCCTGAATTCCTGTAACACCTGATAGTCCTCCAACCTTAGAGTTTCATCTCTTGATGTATCCAAAATATGAGCTGCATACAACTGGAAACCCTTCCTACAGAACTTCTTTAACTGCATTGCTGAAACCTGCCATACTGAAATCACCTTTGGAATACCTTTCACAACTACTAGGTTCCCTTCTTCATTCATGCATTCGAAAGTCTTATTGTAGCAATCAAGCTTCACCCTGTGAGCTTCTAACCAATCCATTCGAATGAGAACATCATAGGAACCAAGTGGTAGAACATTCAGATCTACACAAGTGACCAATCCATCCATGACCAATGGACATTTCTCTACCACTTCACTGACCTTTCTCTTAGTTCCAGTGGCTAGCTGAACTAACCAAGACTTCCTATGCTTTACTTTCTTAAAAGCACAAATCTCCACTACTCTAGGAGTAATGTAACTATGAGTAGAACTAGGGTCATTCAAAATAGAAACAGATTGCTCAACAATATTACCTACTACTTCAACCACAGTTGACTGGTGATTTGCTTGGCAGTCCTCCAGTGCTGCATAGATCCTAGGGACTTCCCTTGCTACTTGACGCACTGTTTCTGGTTCTTGAATGTTGTAAGCTGGCCTTGCACTCTCATTCTCGAGTGGACAATTTCTGTGCATGTGGGGTCCTCCACATTTCCAACATTGAAGTGGTCCTCTATTCTATTGTGGATCCTTAGGTTTTCCTCCTATCACTCCAACCGGTTTACTCGCAGCTTGAGATGGCTGCTTCTATTGATTCCTAAAGCTAGAAGGTTTGAAACCTTTCTTTCTTTGGTCAAACTTCTCATTCTTCTTGTCCTTCCATGCCTTATGGTGATCCGATTTACCTTTTCTTTGCTCATAACAATACTTAGCCTTCCTTATTGCTTCTTCAAGAGTTCTAGGTTCTTAAAACTCAATTCTATCTTTGTAAGACTGAGGTAATCCACTCAAAAAACACTGGACCTTCACTTTTTCATCTCTGATGTACCGGACATACCTCAACAGCTCCAAAAACTTATTTGCATATTCTTCCATGGTCTGCTGTCCCAATCTCAGCTCATGGAACTCCTTAATCTTGTCATCATAATACCTGTTAGAGAGGTATTTCTGCTTGAAATACTTCTTGAACTGTTTCCACTTAAGTCTCCTTTCACTGATCCTCTTTACTTGCTTGAAGTGTTCCCACCAAATGGATGCCCTTCCATTCATATTGAATATGGCAACTCTTGCCTCCATGTTCCCTGAATAATCATGCACTTGAAAGTACGTCTTTATCCCAAGAAGCCAAGCTTTAGCTTCTTGTCTAGTCTTTACCTCACCATCAAATGTAGGAGGTTTAGCCTTCTTAAATTCATCCCGAGAGCGATCCCTATGGTGTCTCTTTCTTTTCCTTTTATGAGAAGAAGGACTTGAATCCCCGCTAGATTCTTCAGAGTCAGATGATCCACTAGAATTCCTTCTCCTTCTCCTAGTACTGCTCTTACTGCCTTTTGGTCTTGCTGTACCTCGTCCAGAGTCTATCTTTCTATGTAAGTCTGTCAAAATCTGCAACATTGCAGCATTCAACTGATGCTGCTCTTCTTGGGTTTTGATCAAGCTTCTCATGGTGGCTACAACATCTGATGGTGTCTCTTGGAATCTCCTTCCATTATATTCTATGTCATCATATTTGTTATGGACATTTTCTACTGTGGCATCTTGGGCACGCTCGTAAGAATCCTGAGCATCATATCTGTCATGGGTTCTCATAACTGAACCACAGCTTATTTACCAAACTACACTACCTGGAATACTTCCCTTGAAGGTGACTATGATTCTGCAAACATGTTAGTAACACAACTGTTAGATGCATAACATTGATTTAAATCAGAATTACTTACCTTCTTCTGGAAAAATCATAAAATAACAAAATTTCCCAAAACATAGAATTTTCTCCCTAAAAGAACGTATGTCTGAGGGGGACAACGGGGGTCAAGGGGGCTTTCCCCCTTGTGGCTTCCATGTGCCACTGCAGGGCAGGTCGAGGGAAGCATCGTCATTTTTTTTTTGTAAATCTTGATTTTCGTGCAATTTGGTGCATAAGATCGTTGCAACTTTCTCCTTTTCAGCCCCTAAAAATCCACTGAAAAATAGCTGAAAATCCCAATGAATAACAGTTGAAATTTGCTAGGAAATCCCACGGGAAATTCAAAATTTCCTTGTATAGGATTGGGCCTCATGCCGACTATCAGTTCGACGTTTCAGCGGTCGGCACAACTAACTTCTCTGTTGTTCATCGGCGATTGGATCCACTAAGCCCTACCACGTCGGCGATCGAATCGTCTAACCTTCGGAAGGATAGTCCATTAGACAATGACAACGGCAAATGTTCAATTCTCTAACTTCACCCGACGTAGCTCATTGGCAACTGAATTGGCAACTGAATTAACAAAGGGATGCAGACTCAAGCACAAGTTCTAGCAACAATGGACTATAGTTTCTTCTCTCTCAATTCTCTCATATGCCTTCAATGTACCAAAGAGTTCCTTATATAGATTTTCAAAGGGGTAATGAAAGGTCGAATCCCAGCAATCTCAAGGCATATGGAAGACCAGGAGTCAAGTGAGTCAGATCCATGCAAGGAAAACTCCAAAAGGATTTGGATTATGCACACATCTCGATGTACACAGTTTTAGGTGTCAAACCCACGTATATACGCGATTAGGGGTTTAAAAGTCACGTGTATTAATTTTCACATGTTTTTAGGGATGGTCAAGGAAACATCAAAGGACAAAAAATGCTCCAAGGGGTCTAAGGATTCTGCAGAGGGACAGGGAAAGGCCATACAAGTGTGATTCATTTGGAGTGGTAAAATCAGCTATAGCAAACCCTAACTCCTCATTCTTTGTCAAGGGTTTTGGTCTTTGCGCTGTCTGCTTTATTGCGGCCATGAGGGGTCACTTGTGCTTGTCTCCAGTTCCATTGCTTATGTGTAGATGAGTGTTGCCACTCTAGTGTAAGGGTTGCGAAGTTCACAGCTCGCATTTGGTGTTTTTCTTCCTTCATACAATACAGTGTCGTGAGGGTAGTGAAGCTCTGTCAGTAGTTTTTAGTGTTGTTTCCTTTCGTGGCCATTGCCAAAGCTTACTCCTGCTCGTGGTGTAGAACGTATTGTGAGCTCCGTCACCTTTGTCACTGGTGAACATGAGGGTTGTGCTTCTCATGATGTCACAATCAATTCCTCCTCGGCTCCGGAATATTTCACCTTCAGGTAAAGAGTTTATTTTATAGCTGTTATAAATTTCCAGCCACAGTTTTATTTACATATTAGTCGGTTTCTATCTAAAACCCTCTGGTTTCTTACAGGTTGCAGTTCACCCTTACGCTTGGAAGAACCCTCTCCATGTTTGGATTTATATCAATACCTATGGGTAAGCCCGGTTACAATGTGGCAACTCCCTGCTTGTACAAATTAAGGAAAAAGGGTTTCAGTTGGAGAAGAAATACGACCTCGGTTCCTTCGATGTTTAAAATGTTTAGCTCAGTTGTTGTTTAGTATTTTTTGTTATTAAACCCTTTCTTGTAGCAGGGTTTCTCCAGCCTTGATGCCATGACTTGTATTTCACTTTTCTTGACTATTTGATAGGTTTACAGCCTTATGGCTCAGTAATGACATACTCTGTTCTTATTATGTGGAGATTCTCCTGTCTTCTTGGTTTAATGGTTCTTTGTTTTAAATACTATAATAAAATATACATTGTCCCATAAATGTTATTACAGTAATGAAGTTTTATAAATTGTTTGTTGGTTTTGTCCTTTAAACCCCTGCCACGATGCTGGGTGTAACCGACCTGAGTGTATCGATACAATAAAACCTCGATCTTAACATAGCTTGACTTCATAGCTCATCATTGAAATGATATGTATTGACTCTGTACATTATACTATCATTGTGGTCATTATTTAAATTATTAGCACAATTTGGTTCCTAACAGTGCAGTGGAGACTATACAACTCAACCCACTGTGGACTGGATAAATTTATGGATACGTGGAACATCCACCACTATGCAATGCTTGATTTAAAAGTCTCCAATGCAACCCTAACTCCTCATTCTTTGTCGAGGGTTTTGGTCTTTGCTCTATCTGGTTTACTGCGGCGATGAGGGCTCGCTTGTGCTCATCTCCTACTCCATTGTCTATGTGTAGATGAGTGTTGCTACTCTAGTGTAAGGGTTGAGAAGTTCATAGCTCGTATTTGGTGTTTTTCTTCCTGCATACAATACCCTGTTGTGAGGCTAGGTAAGCTCTGTCAGTAGTTTTTAGTGTTGTTTCCTTTCGTGGCCATTTCCAAATCTTACTCCTCCTCATGGTGTAGAATGTATTGTGAGCCCCGTCACTTTTGTCACTGGTGAACACGAGGGTTGTGCTTCTCGTGGTGTGGAATCAATTCCTCCTCGGCTCCCGAATCTTTCACCTTTAGGTAAAGATTTTATTTTATAACTGTTATAATTTTCCAGGTTCAGTTTTATTTATAGATTAGTCGGTTTCTAACTAAAACCCTCTGGTTGCTTGCAAGTTGCAGTTCAACCTTACACTTGGAAGAACCCTCTCCATGTTTGGATTTACAGCAATACCTACGAGTAAGCCCCAGTTACAATGTGGCAACTCCCTTCTTATACAGATTAGGGAAAAAGGGTTTCAATTGGAGAAGAAATACGACCTCGGTTCCTTCGGTGTTTAAAATGTTTATCTTAGTTGTTGTTTAGTATTTTTGGTTATTAAACCCTTGCTTGTAGCAGGGTTGCTTCGGCCTTGATGTCATGACGTGTATTTCACTTTTCTCAACTATTTGGCAGGTTTACAGCCTTATGGCTCAGTAATGATATACTCTGTTCTTATTATGTGGAGATTCTCCTGTCTTCTTCGTTTAATGGTTCTCTGTTTTGAATACTATAATAAAATATACATTCTCCCATAAATGTTATTATAGTAATGAAGTCTTATAAATTGTTTGTTGGTTTTGTCCTTCAAACCCTTGCCATGATGTTGGGTGTAATCGGCCGGAGATGGGTAAAATAAACTTGTTATGTCTTAAGCCTTTCGGCCTGACAGAGTAATATATTTGGTTTAAAAATGATTTAAAAAGAAATCGAGCTCTGTCTCGTTTATACATCAGTTATATAACCTGTTAAATTATGACTCTGTGTAATTTGAGTCTTCCCTTCCTCGACTGTTAGTAATGATTACTATTTGTTTTAATATTTTTCTTGTAAATAAATTAAGATAATGTGAAGACTATAAGTTCAGTCGTAAGGTAAATTTTTATATGTTTAAGCTTTTCAATTAGGATATATTATTAGGGTTTACTGTAAAAGGACCTTAGATAAATATATTCTTAAAATTTATCATTTGTGTTGGTTTATGTTTACCTATTTTACGTTGTTACAATAGTATTAATAATGTTTATCCTGTTTAAATATTTCTTTTTCTTTAAATAAAAGATTTTATACAAATACTGTAAGTTCTTTTTATAAAACTGTACTCAGTCTAGTGCATACTTTAGTATTCTAGTTTTTAAATTTTAATTTATTTATTCTGTTTTGAAGAAATACTTTTATAAAAAGAATGGAAGTAGAATTAGGGTTTGACCCTTAAACCCAAACATATTTAGACCTTGTTGGAAAATAATTATTCTTGGAATAGGTGAATTCTTAGCTTCATTCTATTTACTGTTTACATTTAAATTTTCATTTGTTTATTGCTCTATTAATTAGTAAAGATTCAGGGCTATGTAATGTTTTAAACATTAACTCTGAACTTTGATTATTTCTTCCTTTAATAGTATTTATAACATAATCCTATTCTAGTATATGTGAAATAATAGTTTTAAGCTAAATGATATAAGGGTGGTTGAAACCTTGTTTAGATACTTACTGTATCTCCCATAATTTTTATTGTAACAGTATATTTCTTTACTATAATTCTATTTTAGCACCACTGTTTCTTTTCCAACATAGATATGCTCATAAAAACAGTAAACATAACTAACTAGAATACTGTTCTCTTTAATAATAACTTACACAGTATTAATTACTCTGCTATCTACAAAATGCAGAACCATATCTATTATATTCATTCTCTTATCATTTTCTTTCATCTACTGTAAATATTCTATCTGTGCTGGAGTACAGCCTGGTTTTCCAGGTGTGGAAAAACACAGACTAGAAATTATTTTCCATTCTAACACATCACTTTCCAAATTTATTTCTTCAATAAATTAAAAAGACTACTAAATTCTAACATTTACAAACTGAATATTTAACATTCATATAACAGTCAGGCTTAGATTTATCTATCTAACACAGTAAAACAAAAATAATGTAGAACCTATTTAGGACAGATGAAAATAGCATTAGGAGGTCGTTCCTCCCTACCAATCTCCTAGAGAGCGCTCAAACAATGCTTCCTCAGGACCCCCGACCCTGTTCCTAGTCTTCTTGGTTGAGAACTGGTGGAGAATGCAAATAGTAGGCTAGTCCAATATCTCAATAAAACACTCTGCTCTCAGTAGTAAGATCTTTCAGCTTAACAACTACACTAGATCAATCAGCAGTTATCCCCTCAAACACTTTCCACAACTCCCTTCCATTGAATTTCTCTGAAGTACATTCATTCATCTGAATGATCACTTCTCTGTAATGAGCATCCTCAGCTCTCTTCAATGGGAATTTTTATAAAGATTTCCTAGGTCTTTTGGGTCATTTTTAAGTAAGTGAGCCACCTACTCTGATTCCACTTTCTTGGGGAATCATGACCCCAAATGTAGGGAGGTTGCCACTTGCAACAGTTGGAAGTGGTTTGAGGATGCTACCACATGTCAGTTTTCTCTCCACCTAGTCTCCTCCACCAATTTGACCAGTAAATACTCTTTTAACAGCTCTCCTAAGCTGTTGTCTCCTCCTTTATTTATTTATAAATAAAATATTCAGAATTACATTAAATATCCTTGACTCTGCTGAGTCATCATTTACAACTTAGCATAAAATTTAACATATTTTCCTCAAATAATACCAAATAATATAAAATTGTTTTTGCAAAATTGGGGCATGTGACAAGTTCTTTGGCAAACTTCAATCCTAATATGTCCTTTTGTGTACCAACATAAAGAATGTTGGCACTCAGATGGAGAAGTGCCATTTGGGTTGATAACAGATGGCCCCTAATGTGTGAGGTCAAAAGGAAGCAATGGAAGAAATACATTATAATCATTATCTTGGAGAACTCAGAGGTCCAATGGAGCAAAGAAAGTTGTTGTAAAGGATACCTGAAACAAATACATAGTAATGTCATATACAAAGTGATATCTAAGGATGCCATGTTCAATATACTGGAACACTAGCTCCTTTACAATATTTGAGTACATCATATGATACGGGTTCAAGACCACGTATATTACAAAGGTGGATCGAAGCCACAATATACAATAATGATCAGGGATGATTTTAAGGAACCATACTTATTTAAAAGCATATAAATGTTGGCAAATATTTACCAATTCTTAAAACGCCAACTATAAAATGATTGGCGATATTTTTCAAAAAATAATTTAATTTCCAAATATTTTATATCGTTTATATAATAATTTGGCAATTTTTAGGGTGAAATTTTTTTACCCCATCAAAATTGGGCAAAAAAGGGCTTCAAAAAATGCAAAATGGCGAATCTTTTTTGGGAGAAAAACATGGAAAAATAGCCCACTGGGCTAAAATTCGCCCCTAAAATTATCCCTGATAATGATGAGTCTTCAAAGATCTGGAAACTGTGTAAGTGAACACAACATAATCTTGCACAACTTAGGCCATAGATATGAACCTAAGGTCTTCATCAAAAATCCAAAAGGACCAGTACAATCCAGGCCATGTGAATAGATGTGTTGAAGTCAAACATCGATAGGATTCAATAGATTGTCAACCAATAGGTGATAATTGACAACTGAAGCAAAGGAATTCACCAATAATGAAAGTGAATCCTAAGGTACTATCATTAAAAACTCTAGGTCTTCATCGTCAGGAAGTGCTGATGAGAAACCATACTATGATGAGGAAGGAAATAGATCCTCCAACAGATCACAAGAGTGACTAGGAACAAGATAAAGGAAGGGATACACAAGTAATAATAGATAGGAGAATGATAGAATCAGGATACAGATCAGATGCAGGGATAAATCCTTGAACAGTGAGTACGACACAGAGATGACCCAAGTCAAATTTTAACTTTGTGGATAATACAACTAGACTTATCTGTCATGTAGGAGATATGATCAGATTCCCCAAGTATAACGAACAAGAGGAGGAGTAAGAAACTCGAGGTGATAGCGGAACTGAAAGTGAACACTGAGACATGAGTATCGGAAAATACATAGAGTGTTATGTTCAAGGATGACATGTTTCCACCAACTGATACTAAAAAGAAAACTTCTTCCTCATCTTTCCTGTTAAATTTTAATGAATCCAAGAAATTCAACTCAAGTCTCTCTTCATTTTTTGACAAGCTTGAAGAGAAGAGGAAATAATGCTTGAGAGTGTCACTAATTCATGGATTTTTAGAGAGTGTGAAAACTCTGAAGAAGACTCTAGGGGGGGTCCTTTTTCATCCAATTTAGTCTCCTGAGGCCGAAAAAGTGTAAAACATACCACACAAGAACTCTCTTAACTTCCATAGAAGAAAAGGTGAACCGTTTTTGTACTTAGTTAGGGAGGTCTGAAAAAGGTTAAATTACCACCTACCCATCACTCCTTTGAGAGTAGCATTTAGCTTGAGTTTTACAAGTGTGAAGGAAAGCAAGATCACTCAGAAAGATCCATTTGAGTACGAGGAATGGGGAATACAACAATAAACCGATGTTTTGTTCTTGGTGTTTAACAAGCATGACAAAGACATAAAGTACACTCAAAATATTTTTCATGTTTGGGTCTAGAGCACGAAAAAGAGAAAACTGAGCTCATACCGGGTGTTGCTTTTCCGTAAATTTAGTCCCTCAGGTCCGGAAAAGTGATAAACCTATACTTGAGAATACTCTTCTCAATTCCGCAGAATAGAGAGTGATCCTTTCTCATATTATTCCACATAGTCTGAGAAAGAGATAACCTACCACCAATGTGGATGCCCATTCACATATTCTTAATGAGCATGAATGGACAAGTTTACTTGGCAATCAAGTCTATTTTTAGGAGTTAGACCTAGGCCTAAAGAAACTCCATAAGGGTGGGGAGTCTTATAAAAGGATAGCTTGTAAAAAGAGACCAAAATGAGGCTCAATTTGGCGTGAAAAATAGCTAAGGAGACTCCCCTGAACCTATTGACAAATACAACATGAGTATCAAAATACAATAAGTGGGTTCTAATCGAGCATACTCATGTGAGGAAAGTCCTATCCATGGAAGTACAATTGTATAAACGAGGTACTAATGGTTAAAATACCATAGTCCGTGGTCAAAGTGGTAATTCTAGGGTTAAGAGGGATTAGGTGTGAATGTAAAAATGCATGTCAATGACCAAAATCCTATCCTATATGAGCAAAAAACAACTTCAAACAACCTTAGACCTGTCACATTGAAGAAAAGACATGGTATTAGTTTGATTTTTATAAAAAATATGAACTATAGGTAAAACCCCACTTTTAAAATAATATTTCTATAAATAGTTAAAAATAGAAATCAAAAACTCACCATTTGACTTTTTGCCCAAAATAGACAAGTTTTACCTCTGCCTTTGATTACTCGTTGCAGACAACTCGGTGGACAATTCTCAAAACCGCAAGTGCCAAGTAAAACTACACTCCAGGATCTTTCATTTGATCCAAGCAAATTTCAATTTTTGGCTAAAATTTGATGTTTTCCATCGTCCTCAAAGTAGCCACACTGTGTACGCAGGTATGATATATCAACAGTCACGTACATGCATTCTGTACGCAGGTTGCTTGAAAGCAAGTTGCGTACAATACATGACTTTTCCAAAGGACAGTCGCATACACTACACAAGGTAGGAAAAAGCTATGTAGGGCCAAATTATTTTTTTTCTATGAATTTAATGTTTGATAAATGGTTTATTATCAGATTGAAGCATGGTGCTTGAGTGGAGGGAGAGGGAGCATGAAGACATGGACCAAGAAGCTCTACGGGATGTCCCCACAGTAAATGCTTTGCGGCAAAGTGGGTTGCTTAAATTATTCCATACCTCACCTATGTGATCCAATGTCCGCCTACTAGAGTTTATGATAAACTATTGGGATCATGGTCTTGGTATGTTTGACCTACAAGGTGAGTTTCTAGAGATTACCTCAGAAGATGTCTACTTTATCTCTAGTTTGTCACGATGGGGAGCTCCAATTAACTTGGAAGGTACTAGTAGAGGCGGTGACCTTCTAAGTGTGCAGAACTACATAGATACATATTGTGCGCTTGGTACTTAAAAGAGGGGTAGCTGCATCCCTATTGTTCATATTCGTAGCTTGCTATTACCAGTGTTGGCGAGTACTATAGTGAGGGTTCCAAGGTCATCATCACTTCACGTTGCAACTCGAAACCAAATGAGACTTGCAGTGGACTGTATACAGGGAGCCCTATATGACTGGTGTTCGGGAGTAATCCCGATAATGAGGAAGCAACTCTCTGACTGTAAAAGAGGCCGACGAAAAAACTTCAGTTATTCTAGCATATTGGTGTCCTTTTTCTTTGAGAGGATGCCTAGTTTGAGTCCTGCAGTAACACTACCAGTTCATTCTCCCCGTCAGCCTAGACTGAATAGGTGGGGAGAAATCTTCCTCCGCTAGGGAGGCAGTGGATCGATTCAGAGTGTATACGATGATGACTTCTACTTATGGTGGGAGAGACAACTACCAGCACTGGAATAGTTTCCATATGCTGGGATAGATTTTCGAGGTTACACTGACCTTGTCCTCCCTCCTGGAGGAGCGTGGGGAGTGTCAAGTATTTTTGTTTTCAAGTTTTTAAATTTTTATGAATTTTAGTCATAAAGATATATACATATCTATAAGCGTTTTTAATCCTT
>LPNX010998860.1:30761-48897 GCA_001517045.1 Pseudotsuga menziesii
TGGCTAAAGCACGACTGAGATAGTAAATGACATGCTCTTGGAGCTTATCATCCTCCTGGACTAGTACTACCCCTATGGTCGACTCAGATGTGGCTAGATACAATATAAAATCACTAGAGTAATTTGGTGGACGCAATAATGGTGCTGACAACAAAGATTTTTTTAATGCCTTGAATGCAAGTTGTGCAATTTCATCCCATACAAATGGGGTGTCCTGTTTCAATATGTGCATGAAACCTTTAGTAATCTTGGCATAATTTACAATAAAACGTCGAAGGAAATTGGACTTCCCTTGTAGGCTCTGAAGCTACCTGATAGAATGAGGAGGAGGAAGATTTAAGATGGCCTCAACTTTCAAAGGATCCACCTGAATGCCTTTGTTAGAAACAATGAATCCAAGCAGCCTCCCTGACTCGACACAGAAAAAACACTTGTGGGGATTCAAGTGAATTTTATAGTATCTGCATCGTTCAAAAATCAAACGCAAGTGATCTGGGTGATCGATCCTCTTACAAGATTGTGCTGGCATATCATCAAGGTAGGGTTTGACAATGGCTTTAATGTCATGAAAGGAAAAATTCATTTCCCCCTGAAAGGTTTCCCCAACATTTTTCAATCCAAAGGGCATTTTCTTGTATGTGAAGGTACCCCAAGGACAAATAAAATCTATTTTATGTTGGTCTTCTGGTTTGATTTGGATTTGATTATATCTGGAGAAACCATCCATAAATGGAAAGACTTCACTTCCCATGCAAGCATCAATAATTTGATCTATAAATGGCATGGGATAGTTGTCCTTAGGACAGGCTTTGTTTAGATCTTGAAATTCAGTACAAACATGTATAGTCCCTTTCTTTTTGTCAACAGGATCAAGGTTTGATACCCATTCTGTCAAAGCTATGGGATAAATGAAACCGGCTTTTAGTAGTTTCTCAACTTCATCCTTCACTGCCACCACTTTATGCGGGTTGACAGGTCTCAACTTTTGTCAAACGAGTCTAGCATTAGGGTATGTTCAGATTTTGTGCTCAACTATTGATGGATCAATGCTTGGCATCTCCTCATATGACCAGGAAAAAATGTCACGGAATTCCTTAAACAAGGTTGTATAGATCACAATCTCCTCCGGAGAGTAGTTTGTGCTGATGTGTACATTTTCCACAATGTTAGGATTTACAGAGATGTTGATATGGATAGTAGTGGAAATGTTTGTCATATTCCCCTTAGAAAACATTCCTTCCCTTGGTAAGGGATTAATAGGCTTATCAAGATCACCTGCCAGTCTCATATGGAACTCCTGGTTCTCTATCCTACTTAATTTTGAAAGAAAAAAGGATCGATGGTGAAGATTTTCATAGATCTTATCTCGTCCACACATAGCTTCCAAAATGGCTTCATCTGAAGGTAAAACCATATCTAAACAATCTCTATAGTGCAAAGAGTTCTCTATCCAAGCATGCAAGTAGGCTTCTTCCAGTTCCTTTGACACTGTGAGAGGGACTAAAATGGTATCATCAGTGGTATGGACGATAGCTTGATAAGCCACTTCCACTGCAGATAAGAGCACTTCAGGTTCATGGTGGGAAGGAAGATCCCAAGGATTAGTCCTATCAACAACCGTAGCTATGGACTTCCCCACACTTGTAGAACCTATATAATTAATTGGAGCTGGAAAATCAAACGTGCCCATCAATAATGCATACATTCTAGCCCCTAAGCTCTCTGAAGTCTAACCTGATCAACCAATGGTATGGCGGACTCGTTAGTTTCCATGCGGCCTTTTTGAGTAAAATTGAGTTGGTCAACAGTAACCCACTTCCCTTCATGTGGAAACACTACCACCCAAAAAATGACCGATGCAATAGCAGACATGGCGTAAGTCCAACTTCTCCCAAAGAGCAAGTTATAATCCAAAGGTGCATCAATCACCTCTACCTCAACAGACACCACTTTCCCTACTCACTTAATTTCGAAAGCCAGTAGGATACCATGTGGATGGAATGACCTTCCGTCAAAAGCAGTAAGTAGGGTGTTCTATCGAACCAGCTCTTAGGATCCAAGAGCTTTCCAACAAGATAGGGACATAACACATGTAGAAGCACCCTCGTCAACAACTTCCCTTCCAATGGTATTTCCACCATGGATGACATCTATCGATAAGGATACATGATATGGTAGGCGAATTTTGACATCAGAAAAATTAAATTTCTCCATGAGACTCGATGAGTCCATACTGCCTAAGGTTACTAAGAGTGCATCCCGTTGGACGGGACAACTTTGTAACACCTCTAAAGCTAACATTGCACAAGGATTTTGGGCTAAGTCTTCAACTATAGAGTAGTTGGCTACATCCCTAGCATTAGGATTATGCAAGGTTTTCTTAAAGACACCTTTTGGTATCTTGGGCATAATTTTGGCAGGTTTCTCAATTGTGAGAGAGTTAGAAGTTTCACCTATTGACTTACCCTTCTCCGAGGTCTCTTTTTCATTGTTCTTGTTCCTGGTCTATAGTAAAGTCTCGGATCAAACCATGTTGATATAATTGGGTTCAGGAGCATTTGGGGTGCCCCCTACTACATTTGAAGCTAAGGCAGAATATGTCCTTCGAGAAAAGGATCCTTCAGGACAGTCGGTTGTTGGCCTTTTAACAGCTTTTGAAATTGTTCCATAAGGGGACATAGATGGGTCAGGTGATCATCATGCACAACTTACATGGGAATTTCACCTTCTTCTTTTCTTTCTTGCCCCCATCAACATCGTTTGTGGGTTTTTGCTTGTTTTGGTCTCCCTCACCCTTTTTTCCTCTCTTCTTTTTCCCACCGGGCTACTGATTTCCCTTCTGAGAGGTTTGTGCAAAAACATTTGCATTTTGGGGTGAGGGGGCAGCCTTTGCTACCTCCACCATAGAATGTTTGATGGGTAGCTGATGGATCTGTTTAGCCAAAGATTCTATAGTGGGAGAATTCACGGAACCAACCACACCATCGGCATGGGGTCCAGGCTTAGGTTTCTCTACATTATATGTTGGCCTCGGTGCCTTAGGGATAATCTCATATAAGATCCCAGAATGAGAATATATCAAATCTAGTTGTTGGGCCCTAAGTATATCTTCTTCCTCATTCGTCACTCCCGAAGTAGATACATCCTTAGATATATATAAGGCAATATGGATTTAAGGAACCATTCTAATAAGAACTCGGGAGGAATAGTGGCTTTGATAAGGCTCTTCCGTCTTCTCCACTCTTGGATGTGATCAAAAATATGAGTGCCTTTGTCCTGTCAGAAGGTAGATAACAAGTTTGTCCCAAAATCATAATGGACAGGAAGATGGAAGTGACTAAGGAATGCATTAGCCAAGTCCCAAAAACTGCTAAACGCAGCAGAAGGAAATTCAATGTACCATTTTGTTGCAGTACTGGTCAAATTTATTTGGAATAGCCTCAACCAAACTGAATCCTCATTCAGTGAGTTGGAAGAGCACCATAAATGGAAAGAAGTGGCATGAGCTCCAGGATCATCACCAACTTTGCCTTCGAATTTTGGGATATCTGAGGGCAGCTTGGTAGGGACGGGTGGCCAGGAGGGGTCATGTCTCATCGAGTCATTCATAAGTTTCGACAAATCTGGCAAGTTTAACGTTGGCAGGAAAGGAATATTGGGTCTAACCAGAGCACTAAAAGTACCAGTTTGGGGATTAGAGGGACTTGCTCCCATATTCCCATATGTGAAGGTGGGGTTTCCCCCTGCTGCCGGTTGTGAAGTGGATGGGTTGCTTTGGAAAGGATTCCATCCAAAAGCCAGTGGATTGTTTATGTGCGGTGCATTATAAGAGGTTCTAGCTACCCCAATTGAAGCTAGGGTTTGGAATGCAGGAGCAAGTATCCCTTCGTTAAAAAGCAAAAAAAGAGAGCTCATGAATGGAGCTGAAACTGGAGTTTAAAAACCTTGACCATAAGGATTAGTGTTTCCAAACTGTACCCCTACATATGAGGGTGTTGGGCCTACGTATGGAGTGGATGGGGGAATGTGCGCCCTGTTCCAAGGAAAACCTTCGAAAAAAGTTGAGGATCCTATAGGACCACTCTGGATAGTGTGTACGAAGGAAGTAGGAACCGTAGGTACACTAGAAATCCCAGTGACCATACCAACAGAAGCACATGCTAAACTTGTGGGAGCCGGTGGTTGAACCACTCGGCTAGCTGGAGTTAACAGTGTAGTAGGTATACTTGTTCCAGGGGCACATACCGGGAGAGGTAGCACTCCTTCAACTGAAGCAGCTGAGGTGGAAGTAAAAGAAATTTCTCCTATAGTATACATTATTCTTCCCACAGGGACACCAATCATAGGTGGATTGAAATGACTAAACTGAACGATCATTGGATCGTTTAAGTCAGTTAGAGGTGAATTAAAATTCCTTGCAAACTCATCATCCTGCAAGTATTCTATCTCAAATGTGTTTAAATTAAAAATGTTTTCCCTAAGCTCTGGTTCTCCTGAAACTTCACTAACTCCTATCGGTTTGAAAGAAACGTCTGTTTCCAATCTCTGCCTTTTAGGGGGGAGTGGAGGTTCCAATGTGATAAGCAGAGGAAGGTTTTGCAACCTTCGTGACCTTCTGATGGATTGGTCCTCCACAATTGTAAATTTGACTCTTCACACCCTAAGGTCGGCTAAAAACACAGACAAACCACAAAGCAATCACTACAAAAATTTCCTAAAGTCTCAACAATCACAAGGGGTATAAGATATGCTTTCCCAAAGAAAGTTGAGAGATAGTTTCTTGGCGTTCTTGAAGAGGTTCTTAGGCATAAGTGTAGGAATCACCCACCACCCTCCTACACTTTCAACAAGGGTTACCTTCCAAGCCCGTCCAAGGTGAACTAGAAATAGCCTTTCGGTTTACCTATGTATAAACCCTAGATGTCCAAGAGACTAGAGGCTACCTTAACTATATCAACAGTCTGGGGGGACAGTCGCAAGCCTGATTCATACACATGAGAAGGGTAGAAAAGATTGAAACTCTATCTAGAACAGAGTCCCCAGATGCGTAAAAACTTTGGTCTACATTTCGACAAGGAATCAAAGGGTTATCTCCTCAGTCCAATGCCTCCACGCGGCCTCGTGCTTAACTCCCATTTGAGAGGAGCTTCCCAGATACTATCAACACAGAGAAGGATTTACCTATTGATTGGCCAACTACGTCTGAATTTAAGTACATATGGGGAGTTTACACTTCCTATCCCACAAGTCTAGCCTAAGCTAGTAGGTGTATGACCCTATAAAACAAAAATTACTAATAAATTTTAAATTATAGCGTTCATTTTAAGGGTTTTTTTTAATCAGATGGTAAGTGGCGTGAATGAATATGATATTATTGACTCGATAAGAAAAGTAAAATAGGTGTATAAATGAATTCCAAAGCAAATTATCACTACTTAAAGCAAGCTTCTTTTTCTTTTTTTGTTTGTAAATATGAACTAATGAAAATGCAACTAGGAAAGAGAAAGTAAAACTACCATATGCAATTCAAATGCAAATGTTTCAAATGCTTTTCTTTTCACTTTTCAAATTCCTCAAAGATTACTATGCACCTAAATGCAAAAATTCTTGAGTATGCTTGAATAATCAAACTATATAAAGTAAGCAAAAATGAAGTATAGCAGACTTATAAGAACCAAATATCAACCACCTAAGGAAGAGTTGGGAAACACGTAGCTTGGGAAGACACAATGAATGAAAATCACTGAAATCAATCAAAGGCAAGTGACAAACCAACACTAATTGGAAATAGCATGGGATGTACGGTATCTAGAACCCTGATCATTGATTCAAACACACAGCACTTGAACCTATCACCCAACAGGAAAATCCACTTCAAATTTCTAAAAGAAAGACAATCCAACCAACAAAAACTCAAGGGCTTATTGAAAATCACGAAGTATGGTTAACAGGGCTATCAAACCTACAGTGAAATGCTAGTACTAAATACCACAAAGCAAGACAAAGTCCAAATAAGTACAAGGACAAGCAACCCTACCCAAAAATTTTGTTTCTAAGGTATGTACGTGACTTTCTAGTCGAGAAACCCACGTAATGTACGCGACTTTTCAATATAGCAACCTGCATACACAGACCTCTGTACGTGAATGCGTAACACAACAACTCGCGTACAAGAGTAAATTTTTTTTTTTAAAAAGAAAAATTATAAAGGTATTTAAAACATCACTACAAATCCAAACCAAGACCAAAAACCACACACTAAATCAAAGCAAAGACTGGGCAAGGATCTACAGGACTAACCCACAGTGGGTTGGACTCCCCAGCAGAGTCGCCAGTTCTGTTGTTTAGGATTAAACACCCTTGTAACCTAGGGTTTGGGGTTACCAACTTACTACTAACCTTGCAGACAATCAGCTTTAATAGAGTACATAAAGGAAATAGGAAGAAATTCTTGACTCGCCCGATTACCGACGGTTGATCCAAGCTTGATCTTCTTCCACTCTGCTTCTGTCCAAAGATTCTAGGGATGCACCTCCTTCACCTGCAAAGAGAAAATTCTCCAAGTACAATCTTATACTTGTATATATGAGATGTTAGATAAACAATATATCTAGTGCATAATCGAATATATTCATCAACCATGATACATGAAAGAGACTCAACACAATGTTGGAAGAATAATTCTCTTTGTTAACAATCAGTGAATGAGATAAGAGTACAACCCAGCTTCTAAGACAAGGACTCCTCTGCAACCAAAGGACTCTGAGTTCTTCTGCTCCAAGACTTCTGAATATATAGCACCAGCATAACTTTTCTCTCCAAACTTGATTGATTAATTCCCTCCCCAAGGCCTCTATTTATACTTTGGGAAATAAAGTGATTTTGAAGGTTAAGGAGGTTGAAACAGTTAGGATAGTTAATGATTAGGACCCAATTAATATCCATTAATCATGATTTATATTTTTTAATGTCGAATCAAGATGTACGCGAATATTGATATAAGCGACCCATGTATGACATGCGAGTTGCTTAAAGGAAATCTACGTATGCTGATGTACACGGGTTGCAATGGAGATAGTTGCATATAGTACACAAGTTGTTAATGGAAATAGTAGCATATGTATGTGAGTTGCAATGAGGATAGTCACATACCCAACTCAACACTTAGAAAAAAAATATGTCAAGTTGGTTCAAAGGTAAATGCATCCCATGTCATGCCCATCTATAGTGTTTTGGAAAACTTCAATCCTAAGATGTCCTTTTGTGTACCAACATAAGGAATGTCGGCACTCAGAGGGAGAAGTTCCATTTGGGTTGATAACAACAACAAATACCTTCTTCGGGGTCCTTGGAAAAACATTCTTTCCACCTCACTATATGAGGTTATTGTCTCAACTACAAAATCAGTAATATATCCTTGCAAAATACTATCGACCCAAAAATAAACAACTCTAGAGATGGGGTTACTTACATTGGTTAACTCGTGGATCAACTGAGCACTCCACTTGACTACTTCCCATCTCTGGAATTTTGTCTGTCGAGTCGCCAATATTGACAAACACTCATGCAACAAAATTGGAAGCTCTACAAAGAATATCTGATGAATATAAGTGTATATGTATCAATCTAACTAGGTTTTTGTGTTCAACTGCGATCTTGTGCTCTCCTCTTGTGCAAATACTAACATCTTAGAATCCATCCAACCCTCGATTTCCTTCTTTTTTGGATGCCACAACATTTCCCTCAACTCAAATGATTAAGGGTCCCACAAATAGAACCATTTGTTGGCCTACTTTTCCTCACTCTCGCAAACTAGGTTCAGCATACCCACAAAACCAACAAAACACCCAAATATATCAGCCCAATAGAGAAATCCCATTCAGCAACACCTATGAGACAGGCGCAGTCTCACCCGAGATATCTTAATGTGTAACTAATAGAACCATGTTTCCGCAGTCAGCGAGGGATTACAGTCCCTTGGCGCACAACCAAGGTGCTCGACAGAGTTGGAAGGATGGATTCTTTTACAAGCTCGACAATGGCATAATAGCTTAACAACTTAATAATATTTGAACATGAAATAATACAGAATACTTAGGCAATGCTTTAGTCATTCATTCATTCACTTCTTTTATCTGTATTGTGACATTCATTCAAGCAATAACCATATAAAATGCAAGATAATCAAACATTCAATAATAAACATTCAACATTTAACATTCATGCGACACAAGAGATAACGTGGAAACCCATTTGGGTAAAAACCACAAAAGCACTCTTCATTTGGCATGAGAAATATATGGCACCTTTTAGTATGCGACTTGACTATAGACTGTTTGAGATATGTCTTTCTAGCTCAGACTCTTCTTTCTCTCATGATCTTTTCTCTTATGATTTTCTTCTAACTACTCCTACTGATCTGCAGACAGCCTGGATTGACTCTTCTAATCTACTATCTATGCACTTAGTTGCAAAATGACCCTTACAAAATGGTATGTGCACACAACTACAGATCCACAGGTCAACAACCTTCTCCTACTATCAGAATTCTATCTGATTCCTTCAAATACTTCTAACTATTCTCCGAACCCTTATACAGAATGGGTTCCTACTATTTATAGTTTCTACAAGATTGCGTAGGGTCGACTGAGTACAAATCATTTATTAGAGTCATAAATATCCACAAAACATCTTTCATACATTAATTATAGGCCATACCTATCCACAAGAATGTCCTTTATTACATTTATTATAGACCATAACTAGTCGCAAAAAGCATCCTTTAGTCTTCTGTAGACTCGAGCACCTACGGTCTTCCTGACCTGACGCTTTTACTTCTTCGGACTACTCCTTGTCAAAGCTTCCTCTCTTCTGCACTTCCTTCCCCTCCTTTACCTCTTCATCCTTGTCAGGTGCTTTCTTTTCCTCTTGCACTTCTCCTTTATCCTTGTCCATATCTTCATCTGTGCTTTATTTCCTCATGCCCCTTCCTTGCCCAACATGTATGACAATTATTTTTACTTTTTATTACTTAGATAATAAAATCAAAATCATAAAAAATATTCATTTTCTTTCTTGTTGTCAGTTATTGTTGTAAGTCGAGGTTGAAAGACACTTTGCACCATTGAACTATAACCTATGATCCAGTTGATCTAGGGTAGGTTATTTTGCACGTAGCAGGAGAGAAATACCCACTACAATTTTGGCGACTCCACTCGGTTGATCCTTTAGGATATTTGTTTTTGCAGGTGTTCCTAATGGTTTGTTACCTTTTTCTACCTTCAGCCATCAAAGATCTGGCCCTCTCGCCGCATATCCGAACTATTCTTGCATCAGTGTCGGCCCCCTAGCCCAAGTCAATAGCCTTTTTTGAAAAAATTCTTAGTTCCACCTGGATCACACTTATTCAAAAAAAAAGCTGCAACTAGGTCACACCTTTTTTACTAATAAGTTTGACCTAGGTCGTGCCTTCTACCTCGATAAGTGCGACCTGGATCATAACTCCATTTCACACTTTTCTAGGCTACCAGAGCAACACCGATCGATAATATGACCCAGTTTTGTGCAATTTCTCACTCATAAACCCCTGTTTTGTGTGAACCAGGCCATTCTACTGATTTCATGTTCTGATCACAATTGTTTCACAGTCCAGTGTGACCCCGTTTGCACCTATTTAGCCGACAGGTCCGACCTATATTTTTTCAGTCCTTTTCAATGTTTGATATCCTTGTTCCAAGCCCATCTGTCTGTGTTTTACCCCTTCTCAACCCATTTCTATCTAGATCCAATCCATTACAGCCCCTTGGTTCATTTTGTGGTCCTATTTGTCTTGTATGTGAGCCCTTGAGTCGAGATTCGTAGTTGAGACCCCTATAGCCTGATCAGTTCTTTATGTGCTCATTTACTTGTGTACATTTTATTTTCTAGAAGAATTAGTTATTTTGCATGCTATTTATTGACATTTACTGTTATTTATTTGCATTGCATGTCTCAGTTGTGAGATCATTCGGGTTTATATTTTACACACCACTTGTGCACAGATCTCACACCCTAAAGTAAAATGTTTGGTTCATGACCCCAAGCTAGCCTAAAAAATTAAATTAACTCAACCAACATTGTAACCTCATTTTAGGACCAAAACAATCTTGTAGCTAAGTTAGGACATTGGGGATAGGCATCCAAATAACACCCCTTTGTCACTCACATTTGAGACATAGTTGTTGTACATTAGGGGACCAAAATCCTCTTGTATTTGTTGACGTAGTCACGACTAGTCTATCAGAGTGCCCCCGAATATCTGGGAGTAAAGCCACAATGAAGGGGTTCCAAAAGTCAGGGAAGAATACCGCACTCCATTCTGCACTAAAGGCTAACCCTTCATAGTCCTCCTCATGCATGCCGTAGTATATCAGACGTCAAGGGCTAAAGGGCTGAAGTTCCAGTAAACCACTGCGGACGTGTCATGAGCGAGGTAGCTTAGTTGTCATTATATCTAGGTATATTTTACTTGACTTCCCTCTCAATAGGGGGATTCTCTTAGCCTATTGTTCTTCTGTTTGTAACATCCCTAACCCTCCGACTAGTGAAGAGGACGCTACCATGGCGTTAACCATCCAGGCTACCAACCCCATGAACATGTGAATTCATAAAAATGCTGAAACATAATGCATTGAAGTAGAACATGCACAGATGCAATTGTTTATCATACACAGCAAAAGCAACATTCTTTCATACAAGCATTCATTTGAGATGTTCATCATAATAATTAACAGTAAATACGATTGCAGAAGTAAAATGGATAAGATCACTTATCTTATGAAGAACTCGTTTCGCAACCAACTACGTCGCTGCAATGTTCCACCCAACCAAAGGCCAGCGTTCTCCTTAATCTTTCAACAACGCTACCACCCCCAAGTTGGGCATGATTCTCCAAGGAATAAGGAACAAGCAGGCTGACACATAGCCAAGGATACACAAAACACAGCCAAGCCAACACAGTTGGGTTTATTAGGCCATCAAGGAGTTGGGAAAGGCTAAATGCTAAGCTGGTGAGCTCATTACAGAGCCAGGAACACCTACACCAGAACTAGCCTGACTTCTAAGACACCCACACACACCCAACACAAGGAATCAGTCCCTTCTCTGCTGCGTAGTCCCTTAGGGCCTGCATTCCCTTCCAGTGCTATTCAGGGGTTGTGGAGAAGAAAGCCATCCCTCTAGCTCTGTCTGTGTGGTTTTGAAACACACCAGGTTTATCAAGCAACCCAAGCCCCCATCCCTGCTCCCAACACAGTCTGAAGACCAACCATTGTACATGTGCAATCAATCAGCTGTTACAACTTAACAGGGAAAACGACTCCCAAGCGAATTTCAACAGGCCCTAAACGTATCAGTGCACACAATTCACAAAATGGGGAAATCAGCAATCCGTCCTGGACAACGAAAAGACTTACACAAGCCACACTGGGGAAAAAGATACAGACTCTCAACCTGTGCGTGAGGGAAACTTGCACCAGACCCCAAAATACATAGGGAAAAACATATGCACGGGCCACAAAATGGTAAGGGAAAACATACACACATTCCCTGAGTGCAAAAAATGGATCTCCACAGGAAAATCGTGGATGATAATGACCAAACGGCTCCCAGCTTGCTGCGTGAATACCAACAACGTAGAACCCAGTGTGTGAGAGAAAACTCACACCAAATCCCAAATACAGATCAAAACACACTCGACTCCTCTGTGTGAAAATGCGACTGACAGTGGAGGTGGCTCCTCCCTCCCGGCTGCGTGAGACCAAAACAGAAAAAATACCTGTGCGGGAGAGGATGCATAGTAGTCGAGAGTGCGTGAGTGTTTCTACACCGTCATGGAGAGAATGCAGTAGTGAGTCCGCTGGAGTGGTGATGGTGGTTTTCTTTTGCCATTGTGAAGTCAACCGCGGGTGGAGTGTGCGTGTGGGAAAGGACTGACAGTCCTACCACACTCCACTCCCAGCCATAACTGCCCCAACTAACAGCAGCAGTTATTAATGGTGGTGGTTGGATAAAACAAGGAAAGATGACACATGGATTTTTCCCCCATTGGCCAAGGTTTGACATTCCCCCACCCTTATCCTTGTGAAAATCATGCCCCTTCTCAATTTAGTTGCCATGAACATAGATGGTTGGGTTATTTAATTAAAGATGCATATTTACATGATAACAAAACTTAATAGGTATGCTGCATGCCCCGATATACCATCGGTGACAAGTTCAACCTGAAACATAGCATAACCCATCGATGGTGGGGCCTTGGCCTTTAGCTCCACACCATGATTATTACAATATATATATCATGTACATTTAATGCAATGGGGTAAAAACCGGGGTGTTACATTCCCCTCCCCCTTCAATAGCACTGTCCTCAGTGCTTTACAAAATTGAACAAAATGCTACACTGGTATCGCCTCACTGTTTCGCAGAATTGTGCAAAAAAGGATGTGCCAGTCACATGGCATCCTCCAGCTCCCATGTAGCCTCTTCAGGTCCGTAGTGCTCCCATTGCACCTTTACCTTCCCTATGGCCTGGTTCCGGAGCATTGTGACCTTCCTGTTGAGGATGCGCATTGGATCGATTCGGAACTCTCCCTCAGGTTCCACCTGAATCACATCCCAATTTATCACATGGTTAGGATCATGTACATATCTCTTAAGCAAAGAAACATAAAAAACATTATGAGCTCTAGTGCTAGCAGGCAATGCAAGTCTCTATGCAACTAGCCCTATTCTTTCAAGCACTTCAAATGGCCCACAGTATCTTGGTGACAACTTGGCACAACTTCCAAGATTCAAGGAACTCTTCCTTGCCCTCACTCAAAGGTAAACATGATCCGCAGCACTGAACTCCCTGTTCACCCTATGCTTATCTGCATAGCTTTTATGTCTATCCTGTGCTGCTTTCAGATTCTGCCTGATCTTTACAACCTCTTGCTCCATTTCCTTGAGAAATTCTAGTCCAAGCACAATCCTGTTCACTGGATTATCCCAAGTCCTACACCTTCTTCCATACAAATTTTCATACGGACTCATCCCCAAGGATGCCTGCTGTCCATTGTTATAAGAAAACTCTACCAAGTGCAAGTAATCTTCCCAATTGGTTGGTTTGTCCATCACGTACATGCGAAGCATGTCTTCAAGCACCTGATTAACTCTCTCTGTCTACCCATCTGTCTGAGGATGGTATGCAGTGCTAAAGTTTAGCTTTGTACCCAAGTCTGCAAACAACCCCTTCCAAAAATTGGAAGTGAACTTGACATCTCTATCAGAGACTATTGCCTTCGGCAATCCATGCAATCTAAAAATCTCCTTCATGAAGATCTTTACAATGTCATCAGTCTTATGAGTAGACTTAACTGGTATAAAATGTGTTTCCTTTATCAACTTGTATACCACAACCATGATGGAATCATGTTGTCTCCAAGTCGTCGGCAATCCTGTAATAAAATCCATGGAAATAACTTCCCATTTCCATTCCGAAACTGAAAAAGGATGCAACAAACCTAATGGGTGTTGATGCTCAACCTTTACCTATTGACATTTCATACACCTCGAAATGTACTCAGCCATATCCCTTTTCATTCCTGGCCAAAGGTACTGCTTTCTAGCTATAGCAATTGTCTTCTAATATCTTGGGTGACCAGAATACGAAGCTTGATGGATTTCATCCATAACAACTCTCCCCAAATATGCTACATCTGGAATATAAATTCTTCCTTTATAACTAAGAAGTTCATCTTCTTCGAGTTTATATCCCTCATACCTCTTCTCAAGACTTTGCTGCTGCAACTTGTCTCTTACCTGCTCATACAATTCATCTCCAGCAACATGACTAACAATCTGTTGCCTCAAATCTGATTGGTAAATACTAAGAGATGTTACATGCATTTCCTATACCTTCCTGCTGAGTGCATCAGCTACCTTATTTTCCTTTCCCTTTATGTGCTTGATTTCAAAATCAAACTCACATAAAAATTCCAGCCATCTTGCTTGCCTAGCATTCAGAGTAGGCTGATCAAATAGATACTTTAGTCCACAGTGATCTGTTCTGAGCTCAAATCTCCTGCCCATCAAGTAATGTCTCCACATATTGAGAGCATTTACTATGGCTGCAAGCTCTAGATCATGAGTGGCATAGTTCTTCTCATGTTCCTTAAGCTTTCTTGACTCATAACATATCACGTGGTTGTCTTGCATAAGGACTCCTCCAAGCCCTTGTTCGCATGCATCGGTACACACCACAAAATATTTCTCTGGATCTGCAACTTTCAATACTAGTGCACTGGTGAGAAGACTCTTCAATTGCTGGAAGCTTTCTTCACACCTCAATGTCCATTCAAACTTCATCCCCTTCTTTTGCAAAGAAGTGATGGCATGTGAAACTTTGGAGAATCCCTCAATGAATCTCCTGTAGTATCTTGCAAGTCCCATAAAATATCTGACATCTGTCACATTTCTTGGAGTAGGCCAATTCATAATGGCTTCAATCTTTTCAAGATCCACAGATATACCCTCCTCTGAGATAATGAGACCCAAATACTGAATTCTATCTCTATAGAAGTCACACTTGCTCAGTTTCGCATACAACTGATGCTCCCTGAGCAATTGCAATGTCAATCTCAAATGCTTTTCATGCTCTTTCTCATTCTTAGAATAAACAAGAATGTCATGAAGGAAAACAAGAAAAAACTTGTCCAAATACCTGCTGAAGACACTATTGATAAGGCACATAAATGTAGCTGGTGCATTCGTAAGACCAAATGGTACCACTACAAACTCATAATGCCCATACCTTTTCCTGAAGGCTATCTTATGAATGTCTTCATCCTTGATTCTCACCTGATGGTAACCAGACCTCAAGTCAATATTGGAAAATACCTTTGCTCCTCTCATTTGATCAAAGAGGTCATCAATCCTAGGCAAAGGATATTTATTCTTCACAGTAACCTTGTTCAACTATCTGTAATCAATGCACAACCTGAGTGTACCATCTTTCTCCCTTACAAATAGAACTGGTGCTCCCCAAGGAGACACACTTAGCTGAATATACTTCTTTTCCAACAATTCTTGCAGTTGCATCTTCAACTCTAGAATCTCCGGTGTACTCATCCTGTAGGGTGCCTTGGACACTGGTGCTGCTCCTGGCACAAGTTCAATTGTGAAATCAATGTCCCTCTTTGGAGGGAGCCCTAGAATCTCATCAGAAAACACATCCCTGAATTCCTGTAACACTTGATAGTCCTCCAACCTCAGAGTTTCATCTCCTGATGTATCCAAAATATGAGCTGCATACAACTGGAAACCCTTCCTACAGAACTTCTTTAACTGCATTGCTAAAACCTGCCATACTGAAATTACCTTTGGAATACCTTTCACAACTACTAGGTTCCCTTCTTCATTCATGCATTCGAAAGTCTTATTGTAGTAATCAAGCTTCACCCTGTGAGCTTCTAACCAATCCATTCGAATGAGAACATCATAGGAACCAAGCGGTAGAACATTCAGATCTACACAAGTGACCAATCCATCCATGACCAATGGACATTTCTCTACCACTTCACTGACCTTTCTCTTAGTTCCAGTGGCTAGCTGAACTAACCAAGACTTCCTATGCTTTACTTTCTTAAAAGCACAAATCTACACTACTCTAGGAGTAATGTAACTATGAGTAGAACTAGGTTCAATCAAAATAGAAACAGATTGCTCAACAATATTACCTACTACTTCAACCACAGTTGACTGGTGATTTGCTTGGCAGTCCTCCAGTGCTGCATAGATCCTAGGGACTGCCCTTGCTACTTGACCCACTGTTTCTGGTTCTTGAATGTTGTAAGCTGGCCTTGCACTCTCATTCTCGAGTGGACAATTTCTGCGCATGTGGGGTCCTCCACATTTCCAAAATTGAAGTGGTCCTCTATTCTATTGTGGATCCTTAGGTTTTTCTCCTATCACTCCAACCGGTTTACTCGCAGCTTGAAATGGCTGCTTCTATTGATTCCTAAAGATAGAAGGTTTGAAACCTTTCTTTCTTTGGTCAAACTTCTCATTCTTCTTGTCCTTCCATGCCTTATGGTGATCCGATTTACCTTTGCTTTGCTCATAACAATACTTAGCCTTCCTTATTGCTTCTTCAAGAGTTCTAGGTTCGTAAAACTCAATTCTATCTTTGTAAGACTGAGGTAATCCACTCAAAAAACATTGGACCTTCACTTTTTCATCTCTGATGTACTGGACATACCTCAACAGCTCCAAAAACTTATTTGCATATTCTTCCATGGTCTGCTGTCCCAATCTCAGCTCATGGAACTCCTTAATCTTGTCATCATAATACCTGTTAGAGAGGTATTTCTGCTTGAAATACTTCTTGAACTGTTTCCACTTAAGTCTCCTTTCACTGATCCTCTTTACTTGCTTGAAGTGTTCCCACCAAATGGATGCCCTTCCATTCATATTGAATATGGCAACTCTTGCCTCCATGTTCCTTGAATAATCATGCACTTGAAAGTATGTCTTTATCCCAAGAAGCCAAGCTTCAGCTTCTTGTCTAGTCTTTACCTCACCATCAAATGTAGGAGGTTTATCCTTCTAAAATTCATCCCGAGAGCGATCCCTATGGTGTCTCTTTCTTTTCCTTTTATGAGAAGAAGGACTTGAATCCCCGCTGGATTCTTCAGAGTCAGATGATCCACTAGAATTCCTTCTCCTTCTCCTAGTACTGCTCTTACTGCCTTTTGGTCTTGCTGTACCTCGTCCAGAGTCTATCTTTCTATGTAAGTCTGTCAAAATCTGCAACATTGCAGCATTCAACTGATGCTGCTCTTCTTGGGCTTTGATCAAGCTTCTCATGGTGGCTACAACATCTGACGGTGTCTCTTGGAATCTCCTTCCATTAGATTCTATGTCATCATATTTGTTATGGACATTTTCTACTGTGGCATCTTGGGCGTGCTCGTAAGAATCCTGAGCATCATATCTGTCATGGGTTCTCATAACTGAACCATAGCTTATTTACCAAACTACACTACCTGGAATACTTCCCTTGAAGGTGACTATGATTCTGCAAACATGTTAGTAACACAACTGTTAGATGCATAACATTGATTTAAATCAGAATTACTTACCTTCTCCTGGAAAAATCATAAAATAACAAAATTTCCCAAATTATAGAATTAACTAGGTGTCGGCAATGTGTTCAGCTAACCATCGCCGATGGCTGATGATTCTAGGACTTAGAGAAATCTTGAAATTTTCCCTTTAGTCTTCCTTTTCATCACTTGATCGACTCAATTCCTTTCTTTTCGTCGGCAAAATAGTTCCATCAGCAGCCGCAACAGTGACCCACCATCTTCGCTCTTCTCCTGATCGGCGGCCCAATCTCCTGTGGCATAACCTAATCGGTATCGGAAATCTATTCCCGTCGGAAGACTAGTGCTCTAGGATTCCACAACGGCGGCACATGAAACACCATCTTCTTCTGGTGGCTAACGATTTCGGGCCTTAGAAAAAATTTTAAACTTTCTTTACGGCGTCGGCGGTTGGAGGCCTTACCCGTCGGGTGCATAGTAGTCTAGCCATCCACAATGGCAGGCACTTGATCAACTTTTTCCACCAACAGATGTCGAACACTTAGAAAATTTTCTGCAATTTTCCTTCCAACTATTCTCCGTCAAGCGTTTTTCTGCCTAACTCTCCGCTACATCGGAAGTCCTTCCCGCGAAGTGTTCCGATGAATTGATAGTTCAAACACTTAGACAAATTTGTGGAAGTTTTCTGTCATCAACTTCTGATCTCTAATGGGCAGAAAGAAATCCAGCTTCTGTCACTACATCTTCGTGGTCCATTCAGGCCCATGCTGCAACATGAGCTCTAATACCACCTTGTAACGTCTCCGACCCTCCAACCGGCGAAGAGGATGCTACCGTAGTGTTAACCATCTGGGATACCAGCCCCATGAACATGTGAATTCATAAAAATGTTGAAACAGAATGCATTGAAGTAGAACATGGGTGATTCCATGAAGATGGGTAACACTTTTTGGCCAAATTTGGCGATGAAAACCTGATTTTTTACTCATGTGCTAGATAGAAGCCCTCAAAAC